>MU827326.1:834082-954913 GCA_029204205.1 Desmophyllum pertusum
TGTGTGCATGTAGCCAATCAGATTGCAAGTTTTCCAATAGCGTCAGCCAATGGGTTGTCTCCTAAGTTTCTGAAACTTTCCCTAGTTGAACATTGCGATGTAATGTTTCAAAATGTAGAATAAAAAGAATAGGTCACCAGCCCCGCGAAAGAGATATAATCGACTAAAACTACCTCATAATTCCTTACAAAGTCAACCAAAGACAGTTTTTTTGTTCACGTTTCCAGTGATTATTAATTTTTCTGCACTAGGAATTGGTCTATACTCCTTGTATAGAAAGAAGATGATTACTAGACTTAAAATATGCGAAAAAAATGATAGGTCACCACGCTCATTTAGAGAAAACGATCATTTACCTCTCTGGCGAGCATAGCCACAATGAAAACGCCGCCATTTTTATTCATGTGCGCGCGAAATTATGCGCGGAAAGGATGCGCAGTGCAATAATAAGGAATCACCTTCGTTAGGTTGAGATTGCGCGCGAGATTTGTGTCAATCATAATAGTGAGCTGACTACTCATAGGATTTGTGGTATTACTTCTTCTCAATGTGCTGACTTAGATTTTCTATCTTTATGTCTGTGTTATACAATGCACAGGTCAGATCCTTACGTACGACAACATCCGGGACGTTATCAAGTTTTGCGCTCGAGAGAAACTGGTTTTATTCGCTGATGAAGTGTATCAGGAAACAGTGTTTACCAGTGAGGCCCAGTTCCACTCGTGCAAGAAGGTACTGAGGGACCTTGGACCCGAGTACAATACGTTTCAAATGATGTCGCTAAATTCAGCCTCCAAAGGATTTTATGGCGAGTAAGTGCTGTATCATTTGTTAGTCAGTGTGTGTATTTGGGACACGTTCTCCAAGGCACCAACACGTTTTTGTGTAGAATCTGATAATTCACTTGTTTATTGTAGGTGTGGTCTTAGGGGAGCGTATCTGGAGTTGATCGGATTCAGCAAACAAGTTAAACAACAGTTTAGGCAATTTATATCACCGAGTATCAGCCTTCAACGATTGGACAGGTATTAATTTAAGTCACAATAACTACATGTAGCACACACAAACAACGAACTCACCTATCGTTCTTCGACCTTTTTCCGGTTAGCGAGCCATTTCACTAAAGGTTAATTAATTGTTCTTATTATATGGCAAACTGGTCCATGATGAAAAGGAGCATTCTGATTGGTTCCATTTTCTGTTAAAATTTTACGAAAGTGGCCTGAAAAATGCAAGTATATGCTTAACTTTGGCGCGCTCGTTTGCCGAGAATGGAGGCATGAATTTATTTGCAAAGTTTTAATAATTTGTTTGGTCCGTATTGGGGAATATTGGTCTCGTTCATTTTCTTGCAAGTTTATGGGAAAATGATATCTCCATCTAAATCTAGAGGTTCTGTGAGAATAAGATGCCGATGTTTTACAAACATATTTTAATGCCTTTTTGGTGGGCAAAAATTAACATCCAAGAGGGAAAGTGTTACAGTCGAACCCCTATTAAGCGGCCAAACCCGATTAAGCGGCCAGCTATCAATAGTCCCAATATTAGTATAATACTGTAAATAAACCCGATTAAGCGGCCAACCCCTATTAAACAGCCACTTGTTTCCCGAGTGGCCGCTTGTAGTGCGTTCGACTGTATTCTTAAATTGTTGGTAGCACAAAGAGCATCTGTAACGCTCTGACTTAGCAATTACTTTTTAGTAACATTGTTTAACATTATTTTATTCTCCTAGGTCGCCATTAGTGCGATTTGTAATCCGCCTAGGCCTGGTGATGAATCGTACGAGACGTTTATCAAGGTACGTTCCCAAAGTGTATTTGCATGATAAAATGTTTTGAATTTACTGCACGAAAGGAAGTTTGAAGTTGGAGTGGAGCTGCCAGAATTTATCCCGGTTTCTGGAACATTAATCGTCCTGGTGGGATGCTAGTCCAATGCCACTGAGATTATCTACCTCTACCCCCCCCCCCCCCCCCCCCCCAATAGCATTTTGTCAATTTTCCCAAACAGTCTGCCGATACCCATTAATACTCCTGGGTGGAGAGAGGCACTGTGACAGTTAAATGTAATAAGATACATTTAGATAAAAGTACTGGTCACTACGGATATTAAATGTCATAATCCTACCTCTCTTTCGCAGGAGAAGATGGCCATTTTGGATTCTTATCAAAGGAAAGCGAAAATCACCACGTCCATGTTGAATTATCTTGAAGGAGTGACATGTAATGAAGTAACTGGAGCCTTGTATGCATTTCCCAGAGTTCATCTTCCACAGAAAGCTATTGAAGAGGCCAAGGTAAGAACGTCAGATGCAGATGTCCATGCCATGGATATGTTACAGTGAAGATGACGCTACCGTTGCCACTCGACAAAGTTTTTTATTAATTTTTGACATCTTTTTGACGACTTTCGGATGGGTTCCGTTTGACTTGACCAATCAAAATCCAAGGATGTGTTGGAGGCAGAGTCGTGAAATTTGAATGGTTTCGTTTCTTTCAAAATGTGGCGCCAAAAAACGGAACCATTAAAGTTGTCAAAAAGATCAGTGTCAAAAATTAATCAAAAACTTTGTCGAGTGGCAACGGTAGCGTCATCTTCACTGTAAGTCTTTATTATATATAAAATTTCGTTCACTCTGAAGGAAACCTAATGTACTAAGGTTGAAAAACCAAATAGATAATAAAAAGCCAAAAAGGAATAAGGATGGTTTGGATTGGGAAAGATTGAGAGATGTTTTACGAACGACAAACTTGAAAAAGTTAGCAGTAACGTGTTGATCATACGTGCCTAGCTTTATTAGAACAAATGCCACTAATAATCAACAAGTTACTGCATCTGTGTATGTTGCTTGGTGAAAACCAGCCTTTACAACACAAATGTAAGTGTCTTTCCCAATAGCATGTGATAACAATGACCACTGGCTAACTAGTGCTCCAACTCTTGTTTGATATTCTGAAACATTTAGCATCTCGTCACGTTGTCGCTGGGACAAGAGCCCATAACTAGCTCAGGAGTAGTCATATGTCGTGTTACACCAGTGAATTGAAGGAAAATTGAACTAGTTGCATTTTAAAATACAATGCCACCTTGGAACATAATTAACTGGCCGTTGTAGAGAGGTGGTCGTTATATAGAGGGCCCAGATGGAGTAACCTGTTATGGACAAGGATTCCAACCATGGGGAGTAGTGTTGGGGGGGGGGGGGGGGGGGGGGGGGCGGGGGAAGTCTACAGGAAGGCGGGAAGAAGGGAGGATGGGAAGCGGGATTCCCAAGACCAGGAAGTTCAGACCCCCCCCCCTCCCCCTCCACAGTAGTAATACTCCTCATCACAGGATGCTACAGGAGTCAAACGCCAGTCAGCTGTATGAGCCATCAGGCGTGGTAGCAAACCTTTCTCCTGCCCCTTATTATGTCATTTTTTGCGTGAATGTTTGTTTGAATCCTTGCCATGTTTTCTTCAGCTTAATAATTGCACCCCAGGACGAGTTCTACTGCTGGCAGATGCTAGAGGCAACTGGAATAGCCCTCGTCCCTGGGACTTCTTTCGGACAGAAACAAGGAACACACCATTTTAGGTCAGTTCAGTGTGTATGTATGTATGTATGTAGTCCACGAGCTACCTGACGAATGGACGAATATATGCGTTTGAATATTTAGTCGAAATAAACTTGATGCAACCGTTTCAACCGAAAACGGTTGGAAAAGTAAACCTAAACCGGTTGCGGTTGAAACAGTTTACCCCAATAGAACACGACCTTAGTCTTCCGGCCTTCGCAGCTATTACACCGTATTTGGGTCGTCACACAACGGGGAGAAGCGGGGAGAAGCGTTGCGTGACGTAAATAAATAATAACTTTATTAAAGTGTCAATGTATTTAGCCTTGCAGTGCGACTACTCGAAGCGGGCCAGTTTGAAGAAAAGACTAAGTAACCAATCAAAACGTTAATTGAGAACAAAGGATGGCGACCTTTTTCGTAAACTGACCAATCGTGTTGAAGCATACAGACAATAGTTCTACATGTACAACAAAATTTGACACCAACAAAGGGCGGGCCTCTCGGGAACCCAGAAAGTTTTCTTCAAAACTGGCCCGCTTCGAGTAGTCGCACTGTAATAGACTAATTAGGGGCACTAACATAAAAGAGTAACTATCAATTAAACTTAACAGGGAACAATATTTGACGTCCTAAATAACGGTTGCGATGGAGACTTCTCGACTCTCTGTGAGTGTCTTTCGATCTTGTTTGGTCCGGGCTTAAAACTATCAAGTGAACATGATCTCATATTTATTTCTGGCCTTTCTTTACAACTTCTTTAGTTGCTTCACTGTCACTTTCATCGGCCTTTAATGTCCTCTTGTTTTCTTCATTGCCAGACTTACTATTTTAGGTTCTGAAGACAAAGTAGTTGCCATGTACGATAGAATTAGCAAGTTTCACAAGGAATTCATGCTCAAATACAAGGATGAAGAGGAAACTGAACAATGATTTTATCAGTTTACCGCGTCTATTGTTTCAGATTTAATTAAAGCACTAGGGAGAATTTAGAATTTCATGGCAATTTTACGCAATACTTGTTATAGTAATTGTAGTTGTATGTTTTGGCGCGAATTCATGTTTTACAAATCCACCTTTTACAAATCCACCTTTTACAAATGCACCTTTTACAAATCCACCTTTTACAAATCCGCCTTTTACAAATCCATGCTTTACAAATCCACCTTTTACAAATCCAGTCCATGTTTTACAAATCCAGTCCAGTCCATGTTTTACAGTATGCCGCAGTTGGCCTCGTAAAAATATCTCTTTCAAGTAAGTAGTTTCTCCCTTTGTTCCTGTTATAGAAACTTAAACAAAGTTTGATCGTGGTAATGTTGGTGGATGTACATCTATCTTTTTGTTTCGGGAGTACAAAATCGCGTGCAACATTTTGTAAACTTGAGAACTCATTGTGATGTGGCAGGCACTGAGTTCGATTAAGTCTGATGATATTGGCGTCTGTGATATTAAATATTCAGAAACAATTGTTTTGTTTGAAAGAAATCAACAGACCGTAATTTCAAAGCGTTCCAAATCTATTGTATAAAACCCCTCTATTTTTAGTTGTAAAGCGCATTTGAATATTATAGAAAATGCGCTATATAAATGCCATTACCATTTAATTTAGTAAGGCAGTCTCGTCTGAGTTAACACTGAAGTAGTTTGTTTGCTTGAGCTCGCACTCCGTTATCAGACCTCGATCTACACTGATCTCTGAAAGGTAAGTTCCTTGAAGTTATACTCGTCTAGTTTTAAAATTCGTTGATCGCATTGCCTTTCTTAATCTTGTATTCTAGGTTTTGATTAGTTCGTTGATAAATTAATACCAGCTATGTCGGTCGTTCGCTTGTGTTGTCACTGTGTCGTGCTATCAGTAAGTTGGCCATAGGTGAGGCTCTCCGGGTGACGACATTTCTCGTGGGACGCGAGACGCGAGACGAGACGAGACGACCTGAACTCCTTTGCTTGTCTGTCTGTGTCCTGTTTGGTAAAAAAAAAAACTAAAATCGCTTCCAATGGACCTAAGGGACTGTGCAATAATTATCAGGAGGGGGGGGGGGTTGGAAAATGGGCTCCCCCCCCCTCCTAAGGAGTGAATTTAGTTATTGCCCCCCCCCCCCTCTAATCAGTCAGAAATTATGTACGACCCCCCCCCCCCCCCCCCTTCCCCTCACAGTATACACACACCTTTATACAAGTACCCTGCATTTTCTCTACACGCACCTGTGGATTAAAATCTTATAACAGAAAGAAGAGCTCCTACTACATGGTTAATTGTTGGACATCTGGAACAAACATCACCTCCGTAGCAATGTACAACAGAGCCCCTTTATAAATAGGTATGGATTCGCCAATGTAATATGTACTTGAAATAAAATGTTAAGGCCCCCCCCCCCCTCTCTTGAGTGACTTATTTTACCTAGAGCCCCCCTCTCCTTGCTTTGATTTTACTTTATGCCCCCCCCCCCCCCCCCCTGGTAATTATTGCACAGTCCCTAAAAACCAAACAGGACACAGACAGACAAGCCAAAGGAGTTCAGGTGAGTGATTTTTATTAAAAAATCGTTCATATTTTTTAAATTCAAGTAAGAAACGTTTTTCCCCATACAAACCCTTATAATTTCACTATTACGCAACGGTTACCGTGACGCTCAAATTACCGCTCAGCTGAAACAAAGGTCAGGTCATTTATAATTTATCACTCATATAGAGCTTGGGCACCTGTGCGCATAGAAGACAAATAGCTAAGATTCTCTTTTGTATCAGATGGAACTGCTACTGAAGAAAATATTACGGACAACACAGTCAGTCCTGTGTTCCAGAGAGCAATTCAATGCGAGAGGTTGGGTCGATGTTCGGGCCAACGAGATCCAACAAGAATTGGAACGGGTTAGTCGGGTCAGAGGTTTTTATTCTTGGTTTTCACGTGACGTCATCAAATTCTAAAATTCAAAACCGCGACGGCCTACAGAATTTTTACCTTCATTCAAGGAAAGATTACCTAAATATATATCTTTTCACAATTTCTTAGCTCGATCTCATGCTTCCTTTTGAAAATAGAACGGTTTAAATTTCCGAGTTTTCATCGTACGTGACATCAGCAGGACGGCCGTGATAGAGCTGTTCCGTATCTAAAAACATGACTCTTCGGGTGATTTTCAGCATTTTAAACAATTTAAGTTTAAGGAGAAATATTTATCTAAATATTCGAAAGTTCACAAGAGAAAACAAACCTCCTTTCTGGCAAAAAGTGAACTCCAGATGTTTTTTTCCTATTTCCGGCGGCCATGTCCTCAGAGGGACTCCAACATGGCGTTTCCATACTAAGCTCTATAAAATTAGTGTGGAACATTTTGACAAATAACTCGAGTACGGAATACCGCACAGACCTGAGACTTGGACTGATTCCTTAGTTATTCATTATCTATGACATGTCAATTCCTTGACTTCATTCACTGGAACGGTTTCGATTTTTTTTATTTATGGCGTGACAGTGAAAACCGAGAATAGATCTCTGGTCGGATCTGTTTATACGGAAATTCGTTTATACAAGGGTCTTACGTTACAACTAGAGTGAATTTGATTGAAGCTGCTAAAAAATTTTTGTATTCCATGGCCACTAATAGTAGGAGCTATAATTGTAACTGCATACTTCGAATTTTAATTTTCAATTACAATTCGATCGTACCGATTTATGCGAACAATTTACCTGACTATGTCAGGAGGGCTTCTTCCCTCAACATCTTGAAGGCCTTGCTTAATGAAGTAAACCTGACCACTGGGGTCCAATGCTGCTGCTCTCTTTGTGGAGAATAGTCATTACAATTATTTAAGTTTATTTAAGAGCGTCAACGTTATGTAAGTAAATATTTCTAGTGCACTTTATCTTAGATTTTACTACTTATTAGATGTCTTATTCTGTATTTTGCACGTTCATGTTTAAACGAGTCTCGAACTCATCCGTGATATGTAGATAAATAAATTACTTACTTACTACTTACTTAATTCGACATGTGTCACGAGACACACAGAGGTAACAGAAGATTGTTTTGATTCACTTTATTAATTAGTTTGTACGTGCATGAACATTAACTGATTTCAGCAATATGCAATAGTACGTACTCCAAAGAAAAACTATGTTCTCTGCAGGTATAACTAGCTGCAAATTTTTAATTTGTCAAGTCAAGATCCAGTTATCCGACATGAGTTACGTTTAAAATTAGAAATGTGCAAATTGTCTATCGATGTCACAACTCAACTTTAATCCAGTCGTACCCAGATCCCACTCTGTCTGACACTGAGGGAGATCTTAAGACTAAATATCAAACTTTTTTATAAACTTCCAGCTATGTGGTTCAACTGCTACAAAACTTACGTATGACTGGAATTATTTCAATGTTTTAAGGGTGAAAGTAAAACCATTCGAAGAAGTTATAAGAAATTATGGAGACCCTCATGCATTTGGGCAGCCTCCTATCACGTCTATAAGACAGGTAGGTAATGTATGCCAAGTGAAATTGAAGTACATTATAGAGACCGGCAGGTATATTTCCAGGTTGCGCAGGTTCAACTGCTAACCCTAACCCTAACCCCAACAATTAGGCTAACCTCAGTTAGGCTAACCTAATTAGGCAAACCGTGACCCCATTCTCAGCCTAACCGCGTGTGTAATGTTTCTAAAAAATAGTCTCAACCTGCAAAATATACCTGCCCTATAGAGACCCTTATGCATTTGGGCGGCCTCCTATTAGGTCTATGAGACAGGTAAGTAATGTGGTTAAATGTATGCTAGCAAAGTTGTACAGTGAAACCCCATTAATCCGACCACCAACGGGCCACCAAAATCTGGTCGTATTAACGGGGTTCTTAAATAAGAAAATGACTGACAGAACTTTATTTCGGGACAAAAGAAAGCGGTCATATTAACGAGGTGGTCACATTATCGAGGTGGTCGTAAGGCGGGGTTACACTGTAGTACATTATGGAGAGTCTCTCATGCATTTGGCCAGCCTTTCCATCATGCCTATGAGGCACAGCTAGTACATACATTGTGGAGACATCCATCTGTTGGGCAGATCTCCGCCCAACAGATGTCGATTGTAAAAAGAACAGTACTATTTCATTCACAGTAACTTGTTAATATTGATTAGTAAAAGAGTTTTAGAAACTATTATTCTGCCCATTGAAGTGAACAAAATGTCTCTATGAAATCCATCAAAGTTGTGAAAAAGATGTCAAAAACAAGGGGGAACCAGTGTAATAATGTCTTTACTGGTACAGTAAAGATTGCCAATTATTTACCATCAAAATTATCAACGTATGATATGACGGCATGACTTGGTTACCCCCAGCGGATAAACATACTCAAGTGTAATGTATGTTAAACCACGTGTTTGTACTATTTTTTTGTCTTTTGTAATGGCTAATGGAGTTTTAAGTTTTAAAGTTTATGTATTTACACCAGCTACATGTATGTACATGTAAAAGTAGTCTTTGACAGGGAAATGTGGAGAGAGTCGATAAGTATATTGTATCTATTGTCGACAGTTTCTGGCATGTCTCCTTTGTCCAAATTTTCTTGATGACCCAAGCTACCCACAGGATGTAAAAGAAAAAGCTCGCAGAATCCTCAAGGCAACACCAGGATTTGCAATAAGTGAGTACCTTTTGGTTGATATTTTCTTCTTTGTTTTATGCAATGCAATGTCTGTGTTTGTGTCTTTTGCAAGGGATCAGAGAGGGGGGGGGGGGGGGGGGGTAATCCCATATTGACAGTTCTATAGCTGAATGAGTAATTGAATACTTATTTAACTATTAACTAGTGAGGGAGGGGAGGTGTAGCTGCAGTGGCCTAATGGTTAGCTAGCGCATTGGACTCTGGGTCAAGTGGTTTGGTTCAAACCCTGGCAAGCCGGGTCATTGTGTTGTACATGTTCTTGGGAATGACACTTTACTCTCACACTGTCTCTCTCCACCCAGGAGTATAAATGGGTTCCACAGTGAGCTGCCGGGGCAACCTGATAAAATGCGGGGGGGGGGGGGGGGGGGTAATTTGCAATGGATTAGCATCCCGGTGGAGGTAGCAATACCCCTGGTCCACTTCATGCAACAGCAAAGAAACTGGGATAAGCTCCAGCATTTGTAGGCCACTAGGCTCATGAATACCTTATATTACATGACATGTTCCTTTACTTACTTAGTGAATTGTCCTTAGCACTCAGGTACTGAATGGCTGCCATAGAAGATGTCTGCAGGATAATTATTTGGAATATTCAAACTACATTGTATACCATACTCTGTATAGTATATATACATTGTATATTCAAACATTACAATAGTTTTGTGTTCATGTAGGTTCTTACACAGACACCTTTGGAATAAGAATTGTTCGTGAAGATGTCGCCAAGTATATTTCAAGAAGAGATGGTTATCCCGCTGATACAGATGACATCATTTTAACAAATGGAGGAGCAACAGGAATGCAGGTTCACTGATAATTTATACATATGTACAATATTTGCAATCAAGGTGTCACAGTTAGGACTATTTCTAAAAGGTTCTTATTAAAGGTTATCTTGTTTGCAAAATTGTTCTCCAGACAATAGAGGCATTTTTCTGTAGGTTGTTTAAAGCTAAAGTGAGTTAATGCACTGTTGACATACATGTTATGTACTTGGCAATTTTTCGTACAACTTGCCTCGCAATTTACATATAACTGCAAAAGTAGGGAAAGGAAATATTCGCGTTTTGGTGCGGAAATAAAAGACATTTTTCTCTACTTGCCGTCGTGTTTCAAAATGACGAAAGAACCACACATCATCAGGTTCGCGCCGAAATTTGCTCTTGTTATCATAACATTCCGCACATGCGCAGACGTTATTCACTTCTGGCCCCCCTATCCATAGTTAATAGAGGAAAATGGTTATGAAGCCCGGCAAACTTCAAAGGAGCAAACAAAGAGGCCAATATTTATGTTGGAAGGTCCATGACCGTGCACATCTTTTGTTTTGCGCTCATACACTATACATGAATTACGTAATCGCAACCTTTCTATTGGTTAGTTGCTTGAACACACGTAACCACCTATTGTATTTTGTCAGGTTTTGTGCACGGTCAACCCCCAAATTAGCGAACAAAAACATATAACAAAGAACTTTGCTGGGCTTCATAACCATTTCCCTCTATTAACTATGCCCTATCTGAGCTCTTGGGGCAGGGAAGAAGAGAGACCCTGGGAACGAGGTTGGTAACTGCGACACAAGTTGCGTAGTGTAACATATACCCTGAAATGAACATGTTTCGTGCAACGTTTTCATTGCAGCAAGCCTTGCACAAGGTAGAATCAAGTTCTAAAATTCTACCTTTTGCAACGATTAGGGCAACGCTGCGACAAATTTCTATACCTTTCCTAGCCGTTATTTGGTCTTATTACACTATGCAATACGGTACTTTGTGAAACGAAACGAAATGGTACTTTGCGAAATGGAAAAATAAAGTAATAATATAATCAAATCGCCGCTGTTTTCCAAGGGATTGCGTAACCATCTGCTTGTTGTAAAAGAAGGCAAAAGGCATGTATTATATTGTCAGTAGTTCGTCTTGTCATAAAACAAGACTGGCAAAACTCCAAACTCCAACAATATATGTATACGGACGTTCTTTTTTAAATACGAACGCATCTCGAAAACAATATTGCAAATTAATATTACAAATCAATGACTCAGATCTAGGCTGCACAATTTTTAACCTCTAGGCTTGTTGCATGCGCACTAGCGACGACCAGCTCATAGTTATCTGATCTTGGGAAACATTCTGCCTTTTTCTCCAGGGAGTTTAAGTATCAGATAGCCTGCCCAGCAGGCATTGGAGTGACTTTGGGTGCTAGTCGGTCGGAGGGGCGCGCGCGAGGGAAAGAGACGCGCCCCTCGAACTCGCGCTCTTGCTGCGCTATGCAATTGCCCATTCCGAAGTTCAAAAAGGGACTGGGCACTAGTTTACCAATTGTTCAAATTACGTCATATTAAAAATTTAATCCCATCACCAGAAAGATCGCATGAAAATTAGTAAGTTTACCAAGTTTGGTTATGTTACATTACATAGTAACCAGCCTGAGCTGTTAAAGGTCGTCCAAATTCCATACAAACGTCTCTAATTCAGAGATGGCATCCCCAAATCCATACAGTCTCTAATTTTTCTGATTTTTGAAAGCCTTCTACATGGTTGAAATCCAACGAAACAACTCCAAACTTGGTAAACCGGCTAATTTTAATGTGATCTTTCTTGTGATGGGCTCCAATTTTTAATTAAATCAAAATTTAAAAACTCGTGTCCAGTCTCCATTTGAACTTCGGAACGGGCAATGAAATAACGCTGTTATAATGTTGGATGTTAAATAGCATTCTGTCTTCTTTCACGAACTCCTTCTGGTCGTAAACACTCTTGGACTCGGACAGCTTCTTAAAAATAACCGTATCCGTTTTCCCATCATAAACCGGCGCACGATGTTTTGCTTTCTCGATGCTTTCGATTCGACACCAAATGACCCATGCCCGACAACTCCAATTTGACCAATTTCCAGTAATCCAGTAACCCGAGGAATGATTGCCTTCATTGAAAGACACGGCAACTTATAACTCATGATTGAAGCCGAGTTAGATAAGCATTTTCGAATAAACACGTAAACGCCGAACCGCCATGTCTGAATACGACATTTGAGCAAACGAAAAATGAAAAATTGGCACGAAATCACGTCACGAGGCAGAGATATGCTTCTGAATAGAAGTGTTAATGTTTTGAAACTTATTTTTTTTATCGAGGAAAAATTTTCTATGTAAGTTGGAAAGAGAACACGACCTCCAAATGTTTTACTATTGTTTGTTTGACTTGTTTGTTTGATTTCGCGCACCGGCTTCAATTCAAGATGGCGGCTCAAAGATCGAACGAGAGGGACTGTTCACACAGTCTTATTGTGCGTAAGAATCGATACGAAGATTGGGCATTGTGTTTATGATCAGTGCAGTATATGTATGATCAGTCAGTGGACCCCCCAACCGCGACTAGTTTTCCCTCTCCGTGCAGATTGTGTTCACGAGGTATCTGCTGAAAAAACAAGGGGGCGATTTGCACGTGAGCTCACGTGGTGATTGTATTATTATTTATTTTATTCAGTACCATATTGCAAAATACCATTTTGCAAAGTACCATTTCGCAAACTACCATTTCGTTTCGTTTCGTTTCGCAAAGTACTGTAAGCCATTTTGTTGCACCATTGGGAGACAAGACAAAATTTTGAGTTGCACGAAACATTGCCGAGTGTAACAGTACCTTTATGAGTAATAAGGAAGACAGAAGAAACATTTCAAAGTGTTGGACAGTGTCACTGCATTATAAAGAGCATTTTGATGGCTGAGGGGTGTTACACTGTCACTGCACATGCATGTCAATGGCTACGTACTCAGAAGAATAGTCCAATATGTTTCACTGTTAAATTTAGAAAAATGTCGAATGGATATACTTCTGGCGTGTGTGACGTGTTGGCAAAAGTTAGGTTTCTGTTATATGTCACTGTTATGTTCCCAAGGCAAGGTTCGACAATAGGGAGCTGCGGTTTTGAGTGAGAGACAGTAACCGAATTAGGCAAATGTTATTGTTTTGGCGCGCTTTAACCCCCACCAATGAGTTGGAAAGCTCTACCTTAGTTTCTTTCTTTTTTCTGCCTTCAGTTTATAAATAAATGCAGTCTTCTAACACAGGACACACAAACACTAAACTAACAACCCACAAAAGGGAAAATAGCATTTTACAACTTGACATTACGGACGAAACATCACCGGTAATACAGGTGCCAAAGAAGAGAACATTCAACTTCTGGTCGCCGTCTGTGGCTCTAAAACGTCTGTGTATACTTCTCACGTGTTTCAGATTGGCGTGGCATCGCTCGAAACCAGTTCACGTGACGGCAAGGGTAGGGCAGGACTTATGGTTCCGATACCACTGTTTCCTAACTACTTTTCCAGGTGCATAGAGTACAACATCCACCAGGTAAATGTTTTAATTGCTATACATTTTAATGCTGGTCCTGAGAATTTGGTAGAATGTACGTCAAGGCAATATCTTCTAGTAGTGGATGGTTTTTCTCGTCAGCTGTCTGCTTGACAATTAGATATCGACTCTTTGGATTTATCCAAGAATGGTTTATTACATTCTGTGTTTTGTGCTGTTTAAGAGTTAAATTCGGCAACCTCAAAAACGACGCCAAGGACAATGTCCTCAGCTGTTTTTATACAGTGTATGACCATAATTTGTAGCTCAGGTGCTCTAAAATAGAAGTGACTGATCCAGTAGAGCTGTTTTCAGATCACTAAACTAAAACCATGCATGATAGTAGTTACAAAAACAATCTACATTTGCAAATAGTGCATGATCTCTTTCTAAGACGGTTGGGACCAGCGCTAGCCTGCGAGCAGGCTCTCTTGTTTTGGGATTCGCGCTCGACCACGATCGCGCTCCGCGCTCATCGCACAAATCCCAAAAAGGAGAGCCTGCTCTCAGGCTAGACCAGCGCCAACTGTCCGTCTTAGAGAGAGTCGAGGTAGGCCTGAAATAGTTAGGGTGGGGGTGTTCTTTTTCAATCGATGGTATGTTTCATTGGATATCTTGTGGCTCACTGAAGCTAATTATTGCTAGGAATGTATGTTGTATGTTTAGGCTCCACCACATGTTAATTAGTTGAGTTTCACATGTTGAAAGTGAATTCCGGATATGAGTGTTTGCTAGTTTTAATACAAAGATTGCTTCCCCAAATTATATTTGCTATAATCATATTCAAAATCTGTTGCCCAGAAGTGTCCGTTGTCCGTTTTAGACCAGAGGTGAAATGACTGAAGAATGGCAGGAACCAACTCCAGGTGACCGTTTTAGAGAGGTGTCTGCGTCCATTAGAAGAGAGTTCACTGTATCACAATCAACCAATCAGAACTCTAACAAAAAAACATGCAGCTGGTCACTAGTGGCAACCGCGGAAAATTGTGATTGGTTCCGCTTTTGCCGTTGATTGGTGGAAAAAAACAAACGTCATTTTCGCACTGTAGTAGACCACTTTCACAATCAAGTGCAGTTTAAACAAATCCTTCAGTTGTTTGGATGAAGATATACACTGATCTATCACACATGATATTTATGAAAGTAGGACAATTTATAGCTTAGTTTGTAAGCTCCCAACGAGAACTCATACGTCTTATCAAGCACAATTGAACCTCTCTACAGCGGCCACCCTGGGGCAGAATTAACTGTCCGTTGTAAGCAGATCTAGGTGGTCATTGTAGTTTCAATACAGTCAAAGCTCTCTGAGCGGACACTCTCGTAAGCGGACAGCTCAGGGGCACCCAACGACAAAATTTTCTTGTAGGTGTCGGAACGTTGTTTTTACGTTATAATTGTGCTTTTTGTGCAGTTTAATGGCTTATCTTTAATCGCTAAGAAAAATGTTTCTTTTCGGATACGTTAGGTGAACTTTCAAACATCAGAAAATTTTAGGGATTGAACTCTTATTACCCGAATTTACGAGCTGAATTTGCCTTTCCGAAAATCCTAGCTGACATTTTTTTGTACCCAAAACGACATTTTTATCTCTCCGAAAACAAAAGGCATTAATTTTCCCATATTACGAAAGTTTGAGATACCATTTCCCTAACCGAATATCTGAGGCGATTATAGGCCTTCCGAACAGATATTCCACCGAAACGATCCGTTGGGTGCCCCTGACAGCTCTACTTACGGCCGCCTTGACAAAACCCGATTTGAACTCTAGCTCATACAAACTCTGTATTTACACATTCCCGTAAGCGGCCAGCTTCAGTTGCGGACATTTTTTCTGCTTCCCGAGGGTGTCCGCTTACGGGAGGCTTCGACTGTAATAGTAAAGTGTATGGATTGGCGCACGATCGGGACAAAAAATCCTGACCATTGTAGAGAGATGGTCATTAGTACAAAGTGAGCTGATGAATCTATCATAGGATATCTCTTACGTGCCAATCGCACATATCATAGCATGAAAACGCAAAGCATTATTTCATATAAGTTTTCTTGCTGGACAGATTCCTTACTATATGGACGAAGAAAACAACTGGAATCTAAACATCAGTGAACTGAAGAGAGCGATAGATGAGGCCAGGCCGCACTGTACACCGAGGGGACTGGTACTGATTAATCCTGGAAATCCCACAAGTATGAACAAGACTGATAATTAAAAATTATACTGCAAGCTGGCTGATATATAGTTGGTGACTATCAAAATCAATAGAAACCGAGAGCGAGCAGCCTATAACCTATAGTGGCTGATCTATGAAACAGACAGTGGCTGATCGATAAAACCGATTAATTTTAATTAATCGGTTTTATCGATCAGCCACTTAGAACGGTTTTTGTTTAATACTTTTTGGCCAGAATGCACGAAAAACCACTCGCGCACTCCAAGGGATTTGTATCGATCGATAGTAGGTGCCTGTGTGCATGTAGCCAATCAGATTGCAAGTTTTCCAATAGCGTCAGCCAATGGGTTGTCTCCTAAGTTTCTGAAACTTTCCCTAGTTGAACATTGCGATGTAATGTTTCAAAATGTAGAATAAAAAGAATAGGTCACCAGCCCCGCGAAAGATATATAATCGACTAAAACTACCTCATAATTCCTTACAAAGTCAACCAAAGACAGTTTTTTTGTTCACGTTTCCAGTGATTATTAATTTTTCTGCACTAGGAATTGGTCTATACTCCTTGTATAGAAAGAAGATGATTACTAGACTTAAAATATGCGAAAAAAATGATAGGTCACCACGCTAATTTAGAGAAAACGATCATTTACCTCTCTGGCGAGCATAGCCACAATGAAAACGCCGCCATTTTTATTCATGTGCGCGCGAAATTATGCGCGGAAAGGATGCGCAGTGCAATAATAAGGAATCACCTTCGTTAGGTTGAGATTGCGCGCGAGATTTGTGTCAATCATAATAGTGAGCTGACTACTCATAGGATTTGTGGTATTACTTCTTCTCAAAGTGCTGACTTAGATTTTCTATCTTTATGTCTGTGTTATACAATGCACAGGTCAGATCCTTACGTACGACAACATCCGGGACGTTATCAAGTTTTGCGCTCGAGAGAAACTGGTTTTATTCGCTGATGAAGTGTATCAGGAAACAGTGTTTACCAGTGGGGCCCAGTTCCACTCGTGCAAGAAGGTACTGAGGGACCTTGGACCCGAGTACAATACGTTTCAAATGATGTCGCTAAATTCAGCCTCCAAAGGATTTTATGGCGAGTAAGTGCTGTATCATTTGTTAGTCAGTGTGTGTATTTGGGACACGTTCTCCAAGGCACCAACACGTTTTTGTGTAGAATCTGATAATTCACTTGTTTATTGTAGGTGTGGTCTTAGGGGAGCGTATCTGGAGTTGATCGGATTCAGCAAACAAGTTAAACAACAGTTTAGGCATTTTATATCACCGACTCTCTGCCCTTCAACGATTGGACAGGTATTAATTTAAGTCACAATAACTACATGTAGCACACACAAACAACGAACCCACCTATCGTTCTTCGACCTTTTTCCGGTTAGCGAGCCATTTCACTAAAGGTTAATTAATTGTTCTTATTATATGGCAAACTGGTCCATGATGAAAAGGAGCATTCTGATTGGTTCCTCTATTAAGTACAAACATTTTTTTTTTCATGTCTGGACATTTTCTGTTAAACTTTTACGAAAGTGGCCTGAAAAATGCAAGTATATGCTTAATTTTGTCGAATGGAGGCATGAATTTATTTGCAAAGTCTTAATAATTTGTTTGGTCCGTATTGGGGTATATTGGTCTCGTTCATTTTCTTGCAAGTTTATGGGAAAATGATATCTCCATCTAAATCTAGAGGTTCTGTGAGAAGATGCCGATGTTTTACAATCATATTTTAATGCCTTTTTGGTGGGGGAAAATTAACATCCAAGAGGGAAAGAAGACTAAGATTAGAGTTATTCTTAAAATTGTAGGGCAAAAGCATTAAGGGACATACTTAATATGGACGAAGCCGAGCATCTGTAACGCTCTGACTTAGCAATTATTTTTAGTAACATTGTTTAACATTATTTTATTCTCCTAGGCCGCCATTAGTGCGATTTGTAATCCGCCTAGGCCTAGTGATGAATCGTACGAGACGTATATCAAGGTACGTTCCACACTTGTATTTGATAAAATGTTTTGAATGTACTGCACGAAAGAAAGTTTGAAGTTGGAGTGGAGCTGCCAGAATTTATCCCGGTTTCTGGAACATGAAACGTGCTGGTGGGATGCTAGTCCAATGCCACTGAGATTACCCCCTCCCCCCAAATAGCATTTTGTCAGTTTTCCCAAACAGTCTGCCGATACCCATTTATACTCCTGGGTGGAGAAAGGCACTGTGACAGTTAAATATAATAAGATACATTTAGATCAAAGTACTGGTCGCTACGGATATTAAATGTCATAATCCTACCTCTCTTTCGCAGGAGAAGATGGCCATTTTGGATTCGTATCAAAGGAAAGCGAAAATCACCACGTCCATGTTGAATTATCTTGAAGGAGTGACATGTAATGAAGTAACTGGAGCCTTGTATGCATTTCCCAGAGTTCATCTTCCACAGAAAGCTATTGAAGAGGCCAAGGTAAGAACGTCAGATGCAGATGTCCATGCCAATGTACTAAGGTTTAAAAACACCAAAGAGATCATAAAAAGCCAAAAAGGAATAAGGATGGTTTGGATTGGAAAAGATTGAGAGATGTTTTACGAACGACAAACTTGAAAAAGTGAGGCTGGTTTTTACTAGCGACATAAGCATAATAAACACAAGCAACATACGCAGACGCAGTAACGTGTTGATTATAAATGCCTAGCTTTGTTAGAACAAATGCCGCTAATAATCAACACGTTACTGCATCTGTGTATGTTGCTTGGTGAAAACCAGCCTTTAAGTGTCTTGCCCAATAGCACGTGATAACAATGACCACTGGTTAACTAGTGCTCCAACTCTTGTTTGATATTCTCAAACACTGATTTAGCACCTCGTCACGTTGTCGCTGGGACAAGAGCCCATAACTAGCTCAGGAGTAGTCATATGTCGTATTACACCAGTGAAGGATCGAAAATTGAGCTAGTTGCATTTTAAAATACAATGCCACCTTGGAACATAATTAACTGGCCGTTGTAGAGATGTGGCCGTTATATAGAGGGCCCAGATGGAGTAACCTGTGATGGACAAGGATTCCATCCATGGGGAGTAGTGTTGGGGGGACAGGGGGCGGGAACGTCTACGGAAGGCGGGAGAAGAGAGGGCGGGAAGCGGGATTCCCAAGGTGGCGGGAACCGGGAGAAATAGTTAATATCTTGCAAAAGAAAAAAGCACAAAGAAGCGGAACCCCCCACAGTAGTAATACTCCTCGTCACTTAATTGATTCTAATGGAGTCAAACGCCAGTCAGATGTATGAGCCATCAGGCGGCGTGGTAGCAAACTTTTCTCTCGCCTTATAATGACATTTTTCATGAATGTATATTGAACCTCTTCAGCTTAATAATTGCACCCCAGACGAGTTCTACTGCTGGCAGATGCTAGAGGCAACTGGAATAACCCCCGTCCCTGGGACTATGTTTGGACAGAAACAAGGAACACACCATTTTAGGTCAGTTGTGTGTGTATGTAGTCCACGAGCTACCTGAAAAATGCCGGAGGAATATAGGCGTTTGATTATTAACATTATTTTGAAGGAATTTCATCAAAGCAGTCTTTATCCCTCGGTCTATTTACTATTATCATTGTTAATTATTCGAAATCGTGTATAATACAAAAGTTGAACGAGACTTACCAAAAGTTGAAGTTCGACTGGAATTCCACCTTGTCACCAAACAGAGGGATTACGTGAGATAGCATTGCGCCTGCGTGAACTCAGTCTTTAAAGCACTAGCCATGTGCATCGTAGTCAATTTATAGGGTTGGGTCCAAGGGTGGGCACGTAATCCCTCTGTGTTTGGCGAAAAGGTGGGATTCCAGTCGAACTTCAACTTTTGGTAAGTCTCGTTCAACTTTTGTATTCCACCTTGTCACCCACAGAGGGATCACGTGAGATTTCAAAGACAGATGCACAGGGCAGTAATAAACAATTCCTCACAGGGATAGAACATTTACTGCAAAACTTTATTTGCAAAAGTGTCTTCTATAATCCTTTTGTCATAGAATTTGGCAAATGTAGAATCTGACTTCCAACCAGCCTTAGCAAGAATATCTGGTAAAGGGACATCACTCAGCCTTAGAAGTAGAGGCTGACCTAGTACTATAAGGCTTAAAAACACTTACATCAATGCCTGAACTTTGTAAGACATACTTAACCCAACGGCTGACTGTGTCTCTAGACACAGGTCCATATGGTTTAACATAACTTAGCAAAAGCTGATTATGGGCCCCCCTGACAAGACTTGTTCTAGTCAAATACTCATGAAATGTGGTCACAACACACAGTCTTGGGTCTGTGAATGAATGAAGTTCAATCACCATGGCCTTGGACCCTGGTTTAGATTGTTTAACAAGCTCTTGCAAACTGAATACAACAGATGACCCACTGTCTATCATGGAGTCAACACGTAAAAGAAGTAACGATTGCCCTCTTTGGGCAGTAACTAAACTGCTAACAACATAGTAAGTTAAGAGTTAAACTTTTGAGAGAAATCTCATTTACTGGAGACAATGTCTTCAAATAATCGAGAACTTGGTTAACATCCCAAACTGCTGTGTAACGAGGCATAGCAGGACGTGATTCAAATACTCCTTTTAGAAACCTTATAACTAGTGGGTGTTTACCAAAGGGGATTCCATCTATTAAGGGGAGTATTGATGAAAGGGCAGAGCGAGCAGTGTTTAGACTACTATAACTAAGACCGTCATTAAATAAAGTCAATAAAAACTCTATGACTTGGCCTAAAGAGGGACGATCTGCAGTAATCTGTCCTTTATAACAGAAGTCAAGCCATTTCTTGTAATAGGATTGGTACTGTTTGCACGTGCCTTTCCTTCATGACTTGAGGATAACCTGGGCAGCTTCTGCAGAAATTCCTTGCTTTGTGATGAGTTCCCCGATAACTTGCATGCAATCAGTTTCAGTTTCTTTCCCATGGGATGTAGGTGCCTGGGCTTGCTTGGAAGGTATATAGAGAGTATCCTCTGTCACTGGTAGCAATCTGGGCGTGTCCACCAACAGGTGCAGCAACTTCGACAACCATGGTTGGCTTGGCCAGAGTGGAACAATCGTGATCCCTTCCCCCATGTCCCATTCTATTTTCTGAAGGCAACGAAGTATCAGGCTAAAAGGAGGGAAGGCATAAAATTGTTCTTGAGACCAGGAGTGAGAAAATGCATCAACAAATTGAGCTTCGGGATCTGGCTTCCATGACATAATATATAACAGGGTACCTTCTTATTGATTCTTGATGCAAACAGGTCAATTGATGGTTTGCTATATAATGCAATAATGTCATGAAAAATATTTTGACTGAGAGCCCATTCAGTGTTATCATTAAATGTTCTAGATTCCTTGTCTGCATCAACATTTTCTTTGCCAGGTAAGGAAATAGCAGTTACCCAAATATTTCTTTGAATACACCAGGTCCAGATATCGCATGCTACCTTATTGCATCCCATAGAGTGTGTTCCACCCATTGCATTAATATAAGCTACAGCAGTGGTATAATCTATGTAGATATTAACATGACTATTTTTGATGGAAGAGCAGAATGATTTCAGCGCCATCTTCCATCATTGAGTTAAAGTTTCCTTTGTTTTCTTTCAAAGCGCTGATTTTGTCTATTTCAAGGCTTCTTTAAAACAACTGGGCATATTCAACACCAGGGAACATAGAAACCATTAAGCCTATCACTTCAGAGACTTCATTAATGGAGGCATGAGGTTTGGCCAGTAATGCTCAGCATCTCATTTTAAGTTTGTCAGCCTTTTCTGGGGTTGGTCTCACTGTCATGTTCAAGGAATTTAAAATAAATCCTAGAAAGGTTAATTCATGAGTTGGAATAAGTATAGACTTTTCTTGGTTTACAATAAAGCCCACTTTGTTGAAGAGTTCAACAGAGTCATGCACATTGGTACTGCAATCATCAAATGAAGGCCCTTGAAGGTATGAATCATCAATGTAACCGACATTGAATGAGATGGCCCATTTGTCTCAAATTGGAGTAAACTGGTTTAAGCAATTTTGTAAAAAGTCTGGGAGCAGATGCAAGCCCATTAGGAAGGCAAGTAAACTGAAATAATTCCCCCTGCCAGGAGAATTTTAAATATTTCTGATAATTCTCATTGACTGGGACCGAGTAATAGGCATCTTTTAAATCTACAGATGCCATAAAACATGCAGGTGTCATAAGCAGGACTGCCGAGTTCAGGCTTTCCATTTTAAAATGATGATTCTTAATATATTGATTAAAGTTCTTCAAATTGAGGATCAGCCTATATCCTCCAGTCTTCTTCTTTCGAAGAAAAATAGTTGAGAGAAATTATCCTTGGCAATGTTGACTTTTAAAAATGACTCCCTTTTCTACGAGTTTGTCTATTTCTGTTTGAACAATCTCTTTTTCGTTCAAATTAGACTTAATTTCTTTAGGAGTAGTCAATTGTGTAGGAGGACAATCAAGAAATTCAACATTAAAACCTTTCACTGTTTTAAGAATCTGGGAATCTGAAGTTAGTTTCCTCCATTCAGGGAGAAATAATTTCAATCTACCTGCCGTTTGTTCTGGTTCAGTAAAACATAAATTTTGACTTACCTCTGGTAAGTCTTCTAAACCTTTGTTCACTTCCTTTGAGGTTGAGTCTTCTGCTTGTGATTCACTGAACTCTGGCTTGTTGGACCGCGATTTGCGGTCTGTCGCCAGCCTAAAAAAGGCTTCTGGCTTCCTCTCGCACGAAAGAATTTTCCTCTGCCACCGGAAGATTGAAATTTGTATACAAAGTGAGATTGACTTTGGGTTCTATGATGAGTAACTGTGGATGTGACTTTCCGGCCAACACGGTTTACTTCAGAGATGTCTTTGACCTGCTTGGACAGATCCTCTCCGAAGAGTTCGTCAGTCACAGTTGTGGACGCCGAGCAAAGGTGTTTATAGTCTGAATGAAGATCAGGCTTTATCAGCTCTTTTCGTCTAGTGTTAAGCTCAGTATTTGCATGAGCCAAAAGGGAAAGGCTATCGATTGCCTCTAATTGGGCGAGCGCTTTCCCGCCATTTATGGCATTGACATCTTTCAAGATGGCGTCAGCAACGTGGGCGAGGGCTGTCATGCCCTTGACCAGAGATGTTTGTACTTTTTGAAATTTAAGGTCTTTAGACCTAATACCAGGACTGAGGTTGTCCCATATCAGTTGGTTGACCCGAACCTTTGTCAAACCCTTACAGTTTTCCGGTTGCGGGTACTTGTTTAGCTTTTCCTGAAGCTTTTCTTCGAGCACGCCGTCGCGAACGAGGCGCGTCACAATTTTTGCTAGCTCTTCATGAATGGGAGGTCCCTTTTCCTCGGACTTGAGGTCATTTTTCACCGCTGCAAGGAAATCACTAAGTGATTCGTCCTTGGACTGTTTTTCGGTGTCATGTTCCTTGACATCAGTCAAGAGTGCATCTATCGACCCATCAACATCCATGTGCTCACTGGAAGTGGGCGGTTTTGAAGCCGCATCTGGGCGAACTTCGTGTGCTGACGGTTTTGACAGATTACTGTCCTTTCCACCGTCTGAGACCTCTTCCTCATACACAAACTTCTCAAGCGTTTGTGATAAAACATTTGTCAAAGACTCAGCCATCTGTGAGAAACCTTTTTCCATAGCTGTTTGCAAAGCGCTGGCCTGAGCGCTCGTCGTGTCTTCTTGGCGGGAGTCATTTATGACATTCCCGTCCTTTTTAGTGGTCGATTTGTGTCGCTTTCCGGCTTTCTCTCCGGGTACTGGGTGAACCTCAACATGAACTTCTTCTGAAGGTCGTTTAGGCGACGAATTCGACATTTTTAAAGCAATAAGCACGAAAAAACAAAGCCGTTCACTACGAAGGCAACAACGCACTGAGTTCACGCAGGCGCAATGCTATCTCACGTGATCCCTCTGTGGGTGACAAGGTGGAATTATTGTTTTACTGATTTTGAAGTTTTCTGCTTCTCGTTGTCATGGCAACATCGGAATTTCACTAAAAAGTACATCATTACAACTTCAATGCAACTTGAGACCAATTTGTAAATTTCACATCGACCCGACTCGGGGAAGACTACTAAAAAGCTAATAGGAAAAGTTAAGTATGGTCTCCAAAAAAAATGTATATTTAACTATGAGCTAGAGTTTTCTATGAGCGAGTAGAGAAAGAAAACTCTCGTCCCTCGACTCTTAAGGTCGTTTTCTATTGGGATCAACCGTTTTAGGTTGGTTTGGTTGATCAACTTTTTCAACCGGCACCAAACTAGGTTGAAACGGTTGCAACCGTTTCAACCGAAAACGGTGGGAAAAGTGTTCTATTGGGAAACCTCAACCGTTTCAAACTAAATCGGTAGCGGTTGAAACCAATAGAAAACGACCTTAGTCTCCCGGCCTCGCAGCTATTACACCGTATTTGGGTTGTCACACAACGGGGAGAAGCGTTGCGTGACGTAAATAAATAATAACTTTATGTATTTAGTTAAAGACTAATTGGGGACACTAACATAAAAGAGTAACTATCAATAAAACTTAACAGAAGGGAACAATATTTGACGTCCCAGATAACGGTTGCGAGGGAGACTACTCGACTCTCAGTGACTTTCGATCTCGTTTGTATTGAAAATGATCTCAGATTTATTTCTGGCCTTTCTTTACAACTTCTTTAGTTGCTTCACTGTCACTTTAATCAGCCTTTAATGTCCTCTTGTTTTCTTCATTGCAGACTTACTATTTTACATTCTGAAGAAAAAGTAGCTGCCATGTACGATATAATTAGCAGGTTTCACAAGGAATTCATGCTCAAATACAAGGATGAAGAGGAAACTGAACAATGATTTTATCAGTTCATCAGTTTACCGCGTATTGTAAAGAGAGTTTTGTGCCTTTGGCTCGTAAATTCACCAAGACAGAGCACGGTGTGTGTTTTATAAAAATGCGATTATGTCCGCACAATTCTGCACGTGAGTTTCACAGGAACGCAACACGGAGCCAGTGAAAAACAGACAGCTTATTGATGCTCCTCAGTTCAAACACCTTTAAATTTGTTGTTAGAGAGAGTATACAGTTGAACCTCGCTATCTCGAAATCGGTTATCTCGAACCTTGCCCTTGTTTTTCAGTTATTTACTATCGGCTATCTTGAACTCCCCGCGTTTCCCTTGAGAGTTCAAGATAGCGGGATTCAACTGTAATTAGAGTGGTTCGAGATTGACTATCATTTTAGTGCAAGGAACTGTAAAGCCTGTTTCACACTTGTGAGACAAACATATATAAGGATGCACACACTTGCGATAAGCACAAGCACGCGCAGATGGCTGAATTATTGTGCTTATGCTTGTTTACGCTGGCTCCCACTCAGTCAGCAGCCTCGATCCCAGGGAGGAAAAGGAGAGAGAGCCTGGGATCGAGGTTGCTCAGTCAGGGGAACAAGTATCAGTTGATGACTGAGCCCGCGCTTTCGTCCCTGAAGTTGCTAACCAACATGGTTTAACGTCATTGCGCCATGCTGTCGTGGCGGTTTTCGGAGTTCTCGTGAGTGCTCGGGCTACTTTTTGATTGGATAATAAGAATCGGATAGGCTTCGAGTACATCAACGAAGATTTTCCCAAAATGGCACTTGTTCCTCTCGACTGCACTGGTGAAATAAGGAAAATAAACATAAGTGCAACAACGACATTCCTATGCAACGCATACACAGCCAAAAATAACGTCAAATAAAAGTCACCAAAATAACAAATAATTTAAAAATCTGACTTTCACTGTAGGGATTAATCACAGTCACGGTTTTTCAAAATAATAAAAATCCCATTTTTCCTCTGTTTCCTCGTTCTTTCTTTAGACCTTTCTCCAAAATGGCCGCCGCAAATTCATATTAAGCTGAGCGGAAAATCGATACCAGCACCTGAAAGAACACCTCTTGTTTGGTAATCGTACGAAGTTTCGTTAGGTTAGGTTCTACCTGAGTCGAGAAAACGGAAGTTGAAAACTGGAAAATTTAGAGACGTATGATACCCCCACTCATACAAACGTTTCTAAATTTTTCAACTTCCGTTTTCTCGACTCATGTAGAATCTAAGCTAACGAAACTTCGTACGATTACCAAACAAGAGGTGGTCTTTCAGGTGCTGGTATTGATTTTCCGCTCAGTTTAATTTTAATCATTTTGAATTTGCGTCGGCCATTTTGGAGAAAGGTCTATTGCAATATCCTGTGAGTATTATAAAACAATTATTCACCTCAATCTCGTCGTACATGAACTCATAGCCAACACCCTCGTTGGCTATGAGTTCATGTCTGACTCGATTTCGTGGAATAATTTTTAAATGTTACACGACATTTTGTAGGGCATCAATCTTGTAAATTAAAAAGGCTTTCCTCGCATGTAACTGTAAGTCAGATAGTTTTTTACTTGAAGCCCATGTAAATAGAAACATGGAAAATTCGTCGTTGTGGTTAACGGTTCTCTTGTTTGCGTATGGCTACGAAACGAACTAAGATGCAGTGGCGGATCCAGACCTGTTTATAAAGAAGGGGCCCTTTGGGCCTTACATTTAGGTAGAGGCCCCCAAAATTTTCGCAAATCCCCACTGCGATGTATCAGTTGCATTGTACTGCTCATGCGTTTCTCAGGTTTCTCAGTTGTGTATTGATTGTCGTTGCCATTTTTACCGTCGGGGTTTGTTACATGTTTAAAAATGCACGTGCTTTATGTCTAGTTGAGTTTGTGAATAAATTAAACAAAATTTATCTTGATTTACATATTGTCCATGAGTTTGGCGACGTGTGCAGCAAGGAATATCAGCGCAAGGACAAATCTGGTAAGGAATTGATTTTATTTTTCAAAATCAAAACGTTAATAAAGGTGGGGATTCATATTGAATAGTGAGCAAAGAAACAGTAGAAGAAATTACGGCCTTTCGGCTACTGAAAAAAAAGGCTGGCTATGCCCCTGTAAGGGAGTACCCGTCCCCCCCCCCCCCTCCGGGGATATACTGCTTCTCAGGGAAAATGAGCCCTTCCTTTTCCAAGTGCTGTTTGAGTTATTAAATATTCGTAAAGCGAGTAAAAAACAGCAAGTCACATCAGGATGTATCATGTTATTTAGGTCTGACGCGGGGCTTGCCTTAGGGTCAGTCCCAATCTCCCCGCACACTCCCTGATATACTTTGAGGTGATGTTATACGGACGATTTTTAAAAGAGTCCTCCACTTTTAAAGGCGTCCTCCGGGGCGTCCTCCTTCCCAAATTCAAATAGTCTAAACAGAACTTGAAATATGTCGAAAAAAGTAAAAATATTATTCCAGTGTTACCGAAAACGCTGGCTACAAATAAAACTCTTTTCAACATTGATTTTTTGGCATCCGACATCCTCGAACATCCTTCTCTAAAGCCTGCTCGCAGGCTAGAACAAATGTTGAAACCGGTTCGAATGAAACGTAAAATAACTTAACCTAATTTGCTAATTTGGTCCTCGCTGAAAACCAACAACTTTAATACGACAACCAAATTTATAATAAGTTACAGTCTAACCTCTCTAATACGGACACCGAAGGGACAGACCAAAGTGTCCGTTGTGGGTCAAAGGTATTATGACATCATTTTAAAGGGCTCTAGTGACCGTAATAAGTTTATTTTATGCCACAAAGCCCGCCAAAAAGTACCCAAACTCGATTCTGTACGTTCGTTTTATTCATTGAAAAGAATTGTAATACAGTATTAATTAAAGATCTGTTATGATAAGTTGGAACAATATCCGTATATAGTCAGGCATATGTATCGATATGTAATAATTGTAACTGGAACTACAGTCGAACCCCTATTAAGCGGCCACCTTCGGGGAAATGGCAAGTGGTCGCTTAATAGGGGTTGGCCGCTTTGTTAATACTGAGGGGTTCGTCATAAATTAGTATAAGGCGTGGTAGAAAATCGAAAGATTAGTGACAACGGAATCATCAAGATAAACGTGTGTTTGAATGTTTTTATCAGTTGTCACGTTCTATTTCGGGCTCGTATCTGTCATCAGCTTTTTCAAAACAAGGCCAAACTATGTATTAAATTATTGGTGGCCGCTTAATAGGGGTAAAAACAATAGGAGAACCCTCATCGGGACGGCCAAAACGGTAGCTAGCCGTGGCCGCTTGGGTTTTATTTACAGTATTATACTGACAATAGTACACGTGAACGTGAATTTCAATGAAATTTTAAGGGATAGAAGAAAGAACACCAACAGCGGCCAAGTCACAGTGATAGTGTCCGCTGTCCGTATCTTTAAGAAAACAGTATTTTCCTGAGCCTTCCCTTCTAATGCTCAGCGGGATGTACCGGAAGTCACTGTTGCGTGACATACACCGGTTTCGTGTATTTATAACATTCATATTCAGTCACTTGCTGTTCGTGTCAATTTAATAACTGATCTTAAATGGAGGTTCTTACTGAAGAAAACATTAATCCAGCTTTCAAAAGAATCAAATATGAAGTACGAGGATGGCTGGAAGATCGCTCACATGAAATTAGACAAGAGCTTGCTCGGGTGAGTATGAAGAGCTCGGGCTTATTTGGGTCTATATTTTAACCGTCCCTGTGTAAAATTAAGGATTTCGGTTTCTGCCATTGAGGTGCAATTTTTTTATTTTAGTTTAACTTTTAACTAATCAAGTTTCAATATTCCAACCAGCTCCTTAGTACCCTGCTAACAGTAGCAGAGTCACAAGATCGAAGCAAGGTAGCCCTTTAGGCGTTCTCTTTTGTTGGGTTGACCGAACCGCTCACAATAGAGTCTAGACTCGTCTGAGCCGATAACGCCTTGGCCATAGGGTGATATTTAACCACTCATGGTGTGAAGATTGAAGAATTGCTCTCTATATCCCTATTCCAAGGTCAGTCTTGGGATCGTTAGAGAGAGCAATTCTTTAATGATGTCAGTCCTTGCTTTCTTCCTGTCTATATATTTAATTTACTTTTTAATATGCAAATGAGTTGACGCCGCCAGTTGAGGGGTTTTGTTCAAAGTCAGTGACTCGTTCAGTTAACCAGGGGAAAACAATCAGTGTTATTATAAAAGAACAATGATGGAAATATAAAGCGCAGGCAGTGATTACACAAGATCGAACTTAGAAAAGAACAACTTCATGCTGACATATTAAAGGGACCGTTCATTAATTATAGGTAAGGGGGGCCTTGAAAAAGTTACAACACGAAGAGGGGGCTTCCAAAAATATTTGGTGTGATGAGGGGGGGGGGGGCCTTGAAAAAAATGTTGTTTTTTAATCATTTTTTATTCTATTACATTATTAGTATTAGTTTTATTATTATCAACACATAAGATCATCACAATAATACCAAAAAAACTAAAGTTGTCACGAAAAACACTTTATAGTGCGACTACTATAACCGGGGCCACTTATTAAGGGCCTGTTTACATGGAGGGAGGGTGACCCGGGTACCCGGGTCACCCTCCCAGCCGGGCTAAAACATAGCCCGCCTTTACATGGGCGGGCCATTAGGGCGGGCTATCATATAGGCGAGCTATCTTTTTTGGCGGGCTCTTGTTTTGGTGGGCTCATGTTTTGGCGGACTTTTTTTATTGCAACGGCGCGATTTATTAAGCACTACATAACAAACATGGCAGCGAGAAGAAAGGCTATAGCGGCGATTTTGCTGTTTTTATCGCTTGTTCCGCCATTTTCGCGGGTTTTCCAAGTCAACAGAGATAGCCCACCTAGGAGGGTGCCCCGGGTTTGACCGTTTACATGCAGAAAGGATAGCCCGCCTAGCCGGGTGACCCGGGTTTGACCATTTACATGCAGAAAAGATAGCCCGCCTAGCCGGGTGACCCTGGCAAGCAGACAGGGTGACCCGGGTAGGCGGGTGACCCTGTCTGTCATGTAAACACTTCAGTGTGCTTTGTAAAGAAATGTATGAAAAGTTGGCCCTCCCAGGGTAGCCTGGCTAGGAGGGTGACCCGGGTACCCGGGTCACCCTCCTAGCCGGGCTAAAACATAGCCCGCCTTTACATGGGCGGGCTATTAGGGCGGGCTATCATATAGGCGAGCTATCTTTTTTGGCGGGCTCTTGTTTTGGTGGGCTCATGTTTTGGCGGACTTTTTTTATTGCAACGGCGCGATTTATTAAGCACTACATAACAAACATGGCAGCAAGAAGAAAGGCTATAGCGGCGATTTTGCTGTTTTTATCACTTGTTCCGCCATTTTCGCGGATTTTCCAAGTCAACAGAGATAGCCCGCCTAGGAGGGTGCCCCGGGTTTGACCGTTTACATGCAGAAAGGATAGCCCGCCTAGCCGGGTGACCCGGGTTTGACCGTTTACATGCAGAAAAGATAGCCCGCCTAGCCGGGTGACCCTGGCAAGCAGACAGGGTGACCTGGGTAGGCGGGTGACCCTGTCTGTCATGTAAACACTTCAGTGTGCTTTGTAAAGAAATGTATGAAAAGTTGGCCCTCCCAGGGTAGCCCGGCTAGGAGAGTGACCCGGGTACCCGGGTCACCCTCCTAGCCGGGCTAAAACATAGCCCGCCTTTACATGGGCGGGCTATTAGGGCGGGCTATCTTTTTTTGGCGGGCTCTTGTTTTGGCCGGCTCATGTTTTGGCGGACTATTTTTATTGCAACGGCGCAATTTATTAAGCACTACCTAACAAACATGGCAGCAAGAAGAAGCTATAGCGGCGATTTTGCTGTTTTTATTGCTTGTTCCACCATTTTCGCGGGTTTTCAAGTCAACAGGGATAGCCCGCCTAGGAGGGTGACCCGGGTTGACCGTTTACATGCAGAAAAGATAGCCCGCCTAGCCGGGTGACCCTGGCAAGCAGACAGGGTGACCCGGGTAGGCGGGTTACCCTGTCTATCATGTAAACACTTCAGTGTGCTTTGTAAAGAAATGTATGAAAAGTTGGCCCTCCCAGGGTAGCCCGGCTAGGACCCGGGTCACCCTCCCTCCATGTAAACAGGCCCTAAGACAAACCCGGCGTATCACATCGAACGAAATCGAACAAAATTTTCATCGAACTTTATCGAACTCAATCGAACTTTATAGAATGATTGAATTCGATTTTGTTCGGTCATCGAACGAAATCGAACACATAATTTTTTTGTGAGTTTTGATTTCCGAACCAAATCGAACCAAATCGAATGTCATCGTTCGAATTTGTTCGATTTTTTTGTTTTTTATATTTATTTATTTTATTTTCATCCCGGGTTTTATTAGCACATTGTGACGGGCAATCAGTCCAGTAAATGACCCAAAGGGCAGATGGAGAGCTGGCAGTGGAGTTTTAATAACTTCCCGTGACTGGCTTGAACTGTCCCGTCTCTGAATCTATTACGTATTTATAATCAAGAGTTCGAAAACCGAACGTTCGATTTTGTTCGATTCACAATTTTTTGTGAGTTCGATTTTGTTCGATGACCGAACTAAATCGAACTCAATCGTTTGATTTAGTTTGATTAAGTTCGATTTAGTTCGATTTCCGAACGTTCGATGTGATACGCCGGGAGACAAAGAAAACCAAACCATATCTTACAGAATGGAAACGAAGAATTTCAACTTCAGTTGTTTGAGCTAATAAGTTTTCATCAGTTCAATACAACCTTTCAACGTGGAATTAAGTTGAATTTCTCTATTCCGCTCTACAATATGTGATTAGTTTTCATTGCCTAGGTGGCCCCGGTTACAGTAGTCGCACTGTAATTTGAATTTTTGTCTTTACTAGATTTGGTTACTGGTTTGTTGTCTTGAATTAATAAAATATGCAGTATGTGGTGTTCATTCTCTACAAAGTTTGGAACCATGACCATACAGACTTTGAAAGAGTTTGAAAGAATGTGATAGACATTTTGGAATATTGTATTCATGTTACGGAAGGAAGGATGACTGGATACAGAGAATTTCAAGCCATTTGACCAAGTGGGCATAATAAAATGTTGATTCTGGTATTAAAAACATCGCTATTTAAACGCTTAAAGTTTATAATATACACCACGCTTGTTAATTTTAGATACATTTTGAATTTAAAAATTCAAAATTTTCCCGGGGAAAAATACCCCCTGACCCCCCTAATTGGCTCACGCTTACGCACCTCCCACCACCTCCACTCTAAAAGCTGCATGGGCCCTGACTGGACCGAAGAGTGAAGAAGAAGAAGAAGAAGAAGAGGGAGGAGGACTTTTATATGATCCCACAAACAGTCACAAACACGGTCTGGTAGAGTGGCTGGTAGATTTTTCAAATGTCACTCTTCACTGAAGATTTTAGATTGTGGGAAAGCTGCAGGCGGGGGGGTGGGGGGGGGGGGCTCTGAAATATATCTCGAGACAATTGGGGGGGTCTTGAAAAAAGATTTACTGTTCATGGGGGGGGGCAGGGAATTTTGTTATTGGTATTGCTTAATTTTCCTCTGCCCCCCCCCCCCCCCAACCTATAATTAATGAATGGTCCCTAACGAGGGACAAAGGTACAAGGCAAAAAGGCAAACTACATTCCAATATTGTATAGATCAAGTTAGCCAGATGGCTCATTTGTGCCAGTACTTAGAATAACCAGTTTCTATAGCATAAAGTGACAACACTCTCCCTACCCCCAGTATTTTGTCATGTACCCATTTCAGGGGCAGATCCATGAATTGGGGTCAGCAGGGTTTTCCAGAAAATGTGAAGTAGAAAGATCATTTTTGGAAGTAGATGGCCGTAGTTGTTACTAAAATTTCACACAGCCTGACGATGTTCGGGTAGGCATGGGGTGGCTCTATTCCAAAATTGTAGTTGATCGTGTGTAAATGTATTCCCTTTGTAGTGAACCACTCAACTGTCTAGTCAGATCTTCTCTGTTAATCTCAAAATTAATTTTTAAGTTCAATTCATTTCTCATAGGGCTGTCATTACATTGTATGTTTTACAAACTCTCTAATGTTTTCTTATTTTTAGGGAGATGTCAAGCCATTTTCTGAAGTTGTCATACACTTTGGAAATCCTCAAGGAATGGGGCAGCCACCAATCACATTTTTTCGACAGGTGACTTGTGAAATTGATTGATTGATTGATTGATTGACCGACCGACCGACCGACGACCGACCGACCGACCGACCGACCGACCGACCGACCGACCGACCGACCGACCGACCGACCGACCGACCGACCGACCGACCGACCGACCGACCGACCGACATTGATGGATGGATGGATGGATGGATTCTGTCTAATAGACAATAAATGCAGAAAATTAAAACAGAAAGAGTGAAGACATGTTTAACAAATCACGCTTGCTTGTGTGTGGAGGGGGGGGGGAGGAGGCAGAACCCCTGGAGTAAAGAAGGGAAGTCTACGAGAGGCAGGAAAAGAGAGGACGGGAAGCAGTATTCCCAATATTATGGCAGGAAGTGGGATAAAGAGAAAATATATATTTATGTAACATTGCCTAATATTTTGATAGTAAAAAGCACTAAGAGCCAAGGATCCGGGAGTAGTTCAGACCCCCCCCCATCCCCCCCCACCCCTTCTAACATCTAACATGAGATACATTTGCATGTTGTACATTACAGGTTCTGGCACTTCTTTTGTGTCCTGAGCTTCTTAATGATCCAGGGTTCCCTCAGGATGCCAAAAACAGAGCAAAAAGGATCCTTAATGACATGGTAGGACACACTATAAGTAAGTATCATCAAGGTTTTCCTCTGATGGACAGATGTAACATGTAATAGCATCCATCACCTTACATTTCCTCCTCCATTTTTTGTACCGGAGATTAAAAACTACATACTGCATCAACACATCACACTCATCATCATGTCTGACGCGGTGGCCTAATGTATGCGCGCTGGACTGTCGTCTCTCAAGTGCTCCGGGGTCACTTTACTCTCACAGTGCCTCTCTCTACCCAGGAGTGTAAATGGGTACCGGCGACAAGATGCTAGGAGGTAATCTGCGATGGACTAGCATCCCATCCAGGGGGAGTAGCAATATTGCTACAGAAACCGGGATAAGCTCCGGCAGTTGTGGGCCACTAAGCTCGTGAAGACTAGTATACCTACTCAGAACGGTCAAATGCCCCACCCAAGGAATTGTTAAGAGGCAGTCCGCGTAAGAACCGACCGGTCAATTTTCGGCGGTAAATGGATTTCTTTCATTTTCTCCACAGAAGTAGAACATCATGTTTAAAGTACAAAAATCATATTAGTTTGTCTTCGTTCTTTTTAAAACTTGCGTTTGGCCGTTTGTCCCGAAGCAACCATAGATTATGCAAATTAGTCGTTCGGAACATCGATTTTACCTTAAACTCGAAGCACCGTATAATAATGTAGATTTAACACAGTGAGCTAATGTTTACGTCGTTAGTCATAATAGTAATGAAGTTTGTTTTAAGCGTTAAATTAACTTGTTCCAGTTCGTACAAAATTAGTTATGATTTTTTTCGTACACCCACCTATTGGTGCCACAGCCGCCATTGGCAAAGTGTCTCGATAAAAATACATAATTTCTCAAAAGTGGGACCTGATCAGAAATCAATTCACCAATATTTTATCAGACCAAGGTCTGGTCTACAAATAACTGCAATAACATTTGTGGGCACTCGTCATATAATATTAGAAAATCTTGCATCAATTTCACAAAAATGACAAATTTCATTATCATTCGGTCATTAAAGGCTGGTTTCATTTTCTTAAATTTGCTTTTAAAAACATTTCAGACCTACAACAGATTAAAACAAGGCCCATATCACAGTTCTGAACGAAAAACATTTGTAAAACTAACCTGAATTATGTACAAAGTCTTCCAACTGGACACCATATTTCCCCACCGTGGGGTCGATGTCACGCAACACCAGAGCGAATCATCACGGTATCATGATCTCGAATGATCGGCGAAGAACATTAAATGTTCGCCCATTTATCAACAGTAGCCAAATGGTATTTCATGCGAGAGAACAGCGTTTAGTTCGGGAAAAATATGCCATATTATCCGTAGTTTTAGGTGCAGTTTTTGCTTTGTAATCCAGTGGTTATAATCCGCTTATCGTATGCTGAATTGCAGTCTTGCTTGAAATGACTGAAATGATAACCGTTTCAGAGTAAACAAAGTCCTTCGTAAATCCTTGTAATGTCCTGAAAAAGCTGAGCAATCAACCAGATACTGCACAAAGGCTAGAATGTTGTCCTCTGGATCGGGCTTTCATCGTCACGATACAAACTGTTATAATATACTCAACAAAATATGCAGCTTCTGATTGGTCAATGACGAGTGCATAAATAGGTTATAGAGTGCAATACGGAATTGTGATAAACGGTACCGGACAAGTAGAGACGTTTTTGCCGCTTAATGGCATTAAATAGGCTTTCAAGTTAATGATTAAATATTTTCTAAACTATAGTAGTGTAATTCTTTCAAAAAGTTCACGCTAGGTTTGCCTGCGCGTTCATATAAAACATGTGAGCACTTTGGAAACTAGTGAAGCGTTTCGTGTGCAGAGTAGCGTGATGGCCGCAGCAAAATTTTGAGAATATTATAAACAAAAAATCGTATGAACTGCTCGTGCAATTAGTGATTTATGGTCACTCGTGATGTTTTGAAAGTTCTCAAATTGCACTCGCCTAAAGGCTCGTGCAATTTTGAGAACTTTCAAAACATCACTCGTGCCCATAAATCACGAATTGCACTCGCGTTCATACGATTTCCTATACAAATTGAAGGTTACAAAGGATCGCCTGATTCGGATGACCGCTGACCTTTTAGCATGACTTGAGCGTGGCAATGCACAATCCAAGAGATCCCCTCACAGGGTCAAGCAAGTTAAGCATCCAGTGCGAATTGACATGCTAAAGATGGCGCATTTTGTTGAGTTTGTAAATCGCCCATACTTTTATTAAGTCGTTGCTTACGGTAACAGAGTCCTGAAACTTAAGTGTTGTTATCGCTGGGTAAATCCAGTGCTCTTGTGCTGTCGTTCAGTTTGTAACTTTTTGTAGAGAACCGTTCCATATGTAAACGAAGTCCTTCGTTAATCCTTATGGATAATGTCCTTAAAACACTGATCAATCAAGCAAATACTGCACAAAGGCTCACATGCTGCACAAAGGCTGCACAAAGGCTCGGGACTTCGATTCATTATCACAAGTTATTCGTTGCATCTAAAAACTGTCTTTGCTGTTATAACAGCAGTCCTACCGACACAATAAATGTTTTAAAAATATGGTATACTCAAAAAACACAAAATGAAAAATTTGGTTAACTTCCGTCTCAGGCTGTATGGTCTGTACCATCGATGTTCACGAATTTACTTTTATAAAAACAAATCAAAGAAATGAAGAATTACAAACCTAAATACCGGCGTATTTGGTCGATAAAACGCCTCGTACCCCAAAAAACTCCCCAGATAGATCGTTAACTTCAAACCAAAAAAAAGCCTTCGCACCTCCCCTTCAATATAAATATACCAGGGTGCCCCCTCCCCCCCCCCCCCCCCCCCCCCCCTCTGGGCACTGAAATATCATCATTGTACTCATTCAGAGGAATAGTCACTATAGTGTCCGTCCGTTCACAAGTGAATAAAGATAGCAAACTTCTCAGGGAGAAAAGCTATTACGTTTTTTCGCTGTCACGCACGAGTCCGCGAGTCCGAGTTACGAGTCACGAAAAGGTCAGCGGTCAATCAAATCAGGTCAAGGTTGTCAACTTGTTGTTGTACTTACTCTGTAGACTCTGCACTTGTGCCGATAATGAATCGAAGTCCAGAGCCTTTGTGCAGTATTTGCTTGATTGATCAGTGTTTTAAGGACATTATACAAGAGGATTTACGAAGGACTTTGTTTACATTGGAACGGTTCTCTGCAAAAAGTTACAAACTGAACGACAGCACAAGAGCACTGGATTTATCCAGCGATAAGCTAACAACACTTAACGGACTTTATATTTCGTGAACTAGCTGCAGTTATTTTGCACCATGAATACCATCAGGCTTCTGTCGATCAATCTTCACATATCAATGGGCGAACATATTAAAGTTGGGCTTTTGGCGGATTCGGTGAACGGAATCATGATGCTGTTTCGCTCCGGGTGTTGCGTGACACAACGATCCAATGGTTGGAAAGGAAGGTGTGCAGTAGGAAGACTTTGTACATAATTCAGGTTAGTTTTATAAATGTTTTCAGGTCTGGACTGTTATATGGTCTATTTTTCAATCTGTGATTGGTTTCAAATGTTTTTTAAATGCAACTGAAGGAAATAAATCCAGCCTATAAATCACCGAATGATAATGAAATTTGCAATTTTTGTGAATTTGATGCAAGTTTTTATAGTGTTATATGACGAGTGCCCACAAATTTTATTTCAGATATTTGTAGACCAGACCTTGGTCTAATGAAATATTAGAGAGTTGATTTTAGATCAGGTCCCACTTTTGGGAATTTTCGATTTTTATGGAGACACCTCGCCAATGGCGCGCGTAACAGCGATATGAGAGTGTACGAAAAAAATCATAACTAATTTTATGCGATATGAAACAAGTTAATTTAATGCTTAAAACAAAGTTCTTTACTGATATTAATTTCGACATAAATATAAGCTTGCTGTGTTAAATCTAAAGTATCATACGGTACGTCGAGTTTCAGGCCCAAATCAGTGTTACAAATGACGGATTTGTTTGATCTATGGTCGCTTCGGAAGAAACGGTCAAACTCAAGTATTAAAACAAACGAAACGGAACAAATACGATTTTTGTACTTTAGACATGATGTTTGAGTTCTGTGGAGAAAATGAAAGAAATTCATTTTCCGCCGAAAATTGACCGGTCGGTTTTTACATGGACTGCCTCTTAAGCTTCCAATTCAACATGCCATAGAAATCACTGACAGAGCAAAGCTAAACGAGACACTTTTGATCAAAGATATAGTGTAGCTGCTTATCTCTACATGTGTGAAATAATTATTTATTGTCTTCTTTCGTAGGTAGCTATACTTCAACGCAGGGTATCAATGTTGTGCGTCAGGATATCGCTCATTTCATTTCTCAAAGAGATGGCTATCCCGCAGTATATGAGGATATACTTCTCACAAACGGAGGGTCCGAAGCAATTGAAGTAAATGGAGATAGTATAATCAATCAATAGAGTCATTTTCTTTGCGCAGTGCAACTTATAAAACAAGCAATATCGTGCAAAGACGGCAAGTGCTGTTTTGAGCATATATCATTATCCACGTTCCATCTCAAAAAGCAATTTTGATTACTTTCCAAAATGTATTAATTATCTTTACTTTACAAAAATTTTACGTACAACATAACGTGATGTTCTAAAGAATTAGAACGTAGACGAGGCAGCTGAAAATTAAGGCTTCAATTGTGGAAAGAGCACGCACAACCGTTTGTCGCGCTTTTTGTTAGATGCCAGTTTTGTTTAGACTAGGCCCGGGTCGCACTTGCGGACAAGTTTGGTAACTTTAGTGGATTTCTTCAATTTAAGCGTCAATTATAGCAAAGACGAGTGCGACCTACGTTTTCAGGACGAACAACTTGTCCAAAAAGTAAAATAACAAAGAAGCGGCAGTCCTATGATTGGCCCGCGTCGCACGTGTGCACGTTTTGAAATTTGTTTGATACAATAATCGCAAAACAAGTGCGACCTACTTGTTGTGAGTCGGACAAATTTTGTCAAAACGGACAAAACTTCAAAGGCGCCGTAGTCCTGCCCTGGAGCTGGACAATCCACTTCCCCACGCACCGGGTGACTCCAGATAACAATGCTTGCTTGATTAACCATTGTGTTTTTCTCTGAGAATAACAAATTTGCATTTTGCAGCACGTGTTACCATATATTTGATTCAAATTTACCGCGGCCTCCAGGACTGTGTACAAGTACAGCTGTTTCGAGAAAGGTTGTCGGAAAAAAGCGCACGCGACACGCGACAATCCCGAAAGGTAATCTGGGAAATGATCAGCAAGGTACGTTCCTGACACTGTAGCTGTCGAACCTACTTTTGTTGCTTTCTTTAGCACTCGCAAACATACGTCCATGGCGTCTCGTGCCATTTTCTCAGATTTTCCTAAAATGCTGAAGTCAAGGAACCGTGAACTTAAAACTACCCACAATACCTTTCGGGATTGTCGCGCGCGCTTTTTACGACAACCTTTCTCGAAACAGCTGTATACACTATAGATGGTTTACGCCACCAAAACTGGATTTAAAATATGTGAATAACAATGCATTGTTTTTTTCGTTTGTTTCTATTAATTTTCTGTGGTAATCGTTACAAGTCGAACCAACTTCATGATTTTAATAATGTTGTGAAGGACAAAGCTGTTCTCCCCAAAGCCCAGAATTTGGTCATATCACGTCGTTGTTTTGCAGAGGACAGCTGAGGAATGTCCCAAGAGGTTTATAGCACGTGAAAAGCTATTTTGCTAGTAACTAAACCTTTTGTTACTATACAAGATGTCTCTGACAACATGTCCTGACAATTTTTTTTGAAAATGTTGGGATATTTCAAAACTTGTCCGCAAGTGCGACCCGGGCCTTACTGGCTTTGCCCCCGGGGGTACTCCCAATCAATGTTGTTTTCACGGCAAACTTATTTTCTATTTTATCTGTTACAACATTGCAATGGAGAGAGGGGATGTCAAAAGAGAAATAACTTTTAAGTTAAAAGACAACAAGTGGAAAGAAAAGGAAGACCGTTTTTGAAGAAAGGTGTCTCAACCATTTTGCATGTATAATAGGATTGTAGCAATCGTGGAAAGAGCAAGCACGAATTTGTCGCGCTTTGCATTGGCTGCGTTTTTGCTTATTAATTAATTAGTCAGTTAATTATTAATCAATCAATGAGACTGATGGCTTATTGCATTCTAGCTCTGTGGCAAGTTTGGCTTAAGATTTACCACTGCTCTAATTAACAATTAGATTATTCGCTCTCATTTCTATGATGTGATAGTTGATGAGGCCGTAGGCCGAATCAACTATCACATCATAGAAATTGAGAGCGAATAATCTAATTGTTTTAGTAAAAATTATAACAATTGTCTTGTTAATTCTAAATTCCCTTCCAAAACTTCGGACAAACGAGAAGAAACCGCAATTTTTTAGACGACCTCAAGTCACTGCACACTAATGGCTGATAGTGTGCAGTAGCTCAGCCAATCAGATTGTCTCATTTGCATTAGTGTACAGTAGATTTTTACTAATGACCATTAGTAAGTAAGGACATTGGGGTATCAAGGTTCTTGGTAAGATTTCTTCGGAAGGGTTTCAGTTCTCTCTGGAGAAGTTTGATAGCAGGGTAGTAACGAGGTATATGGGATCAGGGATCAAAGGGTGGGATCGGGGATCATAGCCCCGTGATCTGGGATCACAAGCCGTGGGATCGGGATCAGCAGTGTTTTAACACGTTTTAATGTAATCAGGGATCAAGCTGTCCTAGATAAATCAAAATTCCCATCACTTTTGGGATCAGGGATCAAATTTTAGGCTAAAAAAATGGGATCAGTTATGAAAAAATATACCTCGCTACTACCCTGTGATAGCACTTCGGAAGTGCTCGTGCATATATTTCCAGCTTACGACCCAGGTCACTATCGTTGATTCGTTTCCTGGGTATTGGTGAGCAATTTTTCAAGAAAATACTGAAAATATGTTTGATCATCATAACATTTCAGGTTATGATGGGAGTTGTTCAAACAGGAACCCAGGATGGAAGGGGCCGTGCTGGAGTGATGATTCCTGTCCCGGGCTATGGCATGTACAAATCGAGGCTGTTACAACACAACTCATATCAGGTAACGTGCTAGACCACCTGAGTGTGGTCGCTGGTAACACACGAGGGTACTTGTCCCCGGACTAGGCCCTGCAAAAAATGGCATGCTGGTGTCATCCACGCTAAGTTCCCCCCAAAAATGCAAGACGATTGACGTCACAGATAAGAATCATTTTTATTGGTCACCCCGACCCAACAGTTCCATGCCTAAGGACCTCGAGGTCGTACCAAGGTCGTTCAAACCATAGTCACTCCAATGGTGTTCAAACCAAGAATCCAAGATAGATCAGATACCAGAATAAGAATAATAGATTGACTTTACTGACCCACTCCAAAACTGGTCGAGTTAGAAAATAAAAGTAAAGCCAGAAGGTAGCTGCAATGAGTACCTTAAAAATAACCACTCGGCTGCGGGGCGGGGGGGGGGGGGGTCAAAATTATTAGTCTCTAAACAAACTGTTGTGCTGCCTCGGCGGGCAAGTGAAACACTTAGTGTACTGTCCTTAATTGGTTATCAACTTGAAGTTGATAAAGGTAGGCGTTTCGAGCGTTAGCCCTCGTCGAAGCAAGGAAGGCCGGCTAACGCCCAAAACGTCAGCGCTTTCCAATACGCTAGAGCGGTTAATTTACCTTTATCGACTTCAAGTTGATAATCAACTAAGTGTTTCACTTGCCCGCCGACGCAGCATGACAGTTTCTTTAGAAACTAAACACTTTGCCTCGACGACGGCTTACTGCCTTATAAAACACGTGTTTCGAGAGTACCATGATCCACATTTCATTTATAGATACTTTACCGCCTTGATGAAGAGAAAAACTGGGCTTTAAACGTTACTGAACTCAAAAGAGCATTGGAGGAGGCCAGGCCGCACTGCGTACCGAGGGGTCTGGTGCTGATTAATCCGGGCAACCCAACAGGTTGGTTATTTGCCGTAGAATCTAATAACGACTTTTGGAAGGGTATAGGGATAGTCTCTCTCTCTCCCCCCCCCCCCCCCCCCCCCCCCCCCCCCAAAAAAAAAAAGAGACAGTGTTTCAAAGAACTCGATTTTGGGGACCTGGCCGGAAGATAACAACGAAACAAAAAGTAAAAGTTTCCTTTTCTAAGCTTAAACTGATTGGTCAGTTCGAGTAACGTGACGTCAGAGCCTCGATTAGAAGAAAATAAATTATAACTTATACGTCATGGCGCGAAACTATAAATAGATTTCAAGTTATCATGTCAATTGTACATTTCCAGGTCAGGTTCTGACGTATGAGAACATTCAGGAAGTGATCAAGTTTTGCGCACGAGAAAAACTGGTATTGTTCGCCGATGAGGTTTATCAAGACAATATACATGCTGATGGAGCCCAGTTTTACTCGTGTAAGAAAGTCCTGAGAGACCTGGAAGCTGAGTACAGCGAGTTTCAGCTAATCTCGCTTCATTCTAGTGCAAAAGGATGTGCTGGAGAGTAAGTTCAAATTTGTTATTTACTCCTTAGGTTTTGTTTCGATTGAGAAGATATATCAAACACTCGAGATAGACGAGATAGTGTTTCATCCGATTTCCAAACACCTCGAATTTCGTCAGAAATACTCCGCTATGCCTCGTAGTTTGGAAATCGGATGAAACGCTGTCTCTCGTGTTTGATATATTACATGAAACAATGTACTAGATATAAATTCATCTTTCATTTAATGGCTGACGTGTTAAAAGGAAGTAAATTCATCAAATCTTGGAACTGATTTGTGCTAACACAAAACATACTCAAATACAGTTTAGCCCATGCATCCATTTTAGCCTTCGCCAATATTGGCGTCGTATGATATTGTTTCTTACAGATGTGGTCTTAGAGGTGGATATATGGAGCTGGTAGGATTAAGTGATCAAGTCAAGTCTCGAATCAAAACCTATCTTAGTGCAAGATCTTGCCCTTCAACAATAGGACAGGTACGAAAATAACCACTTTTAATACACGGGTGAGAACATACTCGCGTGCTGAGAAGACCTCTAGATGATCAGTGAACGTTGACATACATGCAGTTGATAGTTGGAAAATAGGCAACTATTCTGGTCTGAATTCCGTCTCCGTTCCTTCATGTCTTCATACTTTATTCTTAGGTAATCATGGGACTGGTTTGCAATCCTCCCAGACCAGACGAGGAATCATACGAGCGTTTTTCAAAGGTGAGCACTCGCATACCGAAACATTTACGTAACGCGACACATAGTCAGTGTTAAACTAAGCCAAACAGACAGTCTTATCGAGCCAAACTCATCCACGATTCATTTCTTGCTTTTATCGGTTTACGAAACCGTGGCGCCTTTTTGCCCATACTCTTATTCTTGATGTTACATGTATACAGTACCCAGTCGTTACTTACCATTCACAGTCGCAAAGGAAATTAGGAAGACTAAGCGCGCAAGGGGGTTTGGGATGCACCGCGTGCGTTCAGCGCGAATAAGAGAAGCGACTGGAACGAGGCTGACATATATATGCAAGTTTTCTACATCGAAGTGGGTTTGGTAAATTATCTGATTAACTTTGCCCATCTGTCTATCTCACAGGAGAGAACGATCATACAAGATTCCTACAAGAAGAAAGCAAAATTGACAACGGAAATTCTCAACTCAATGGAAGGTGTCAAGTGTAATGAAGTAGCAGGCGCAATGTACGCGTTTCCGAGGATAACATTATCACAGAGAGCTATCGAGGAAGCAAAGGTACCAGTCCCTCCTACCTTGCGCGGTCACGGAAGAAGAGGTCTGGGTAGAGAACGTAAAACAGGCGCGCTAGTTCACAGTCTCCCGTGCACGCTTTTACGCGAAAACAGGGTCTGCTTTGGTGTCTAGTAATTTCCTTTACGGGGTATCAACTTCATCCAGCGTAAATGACAATCCTTCAGCAATGATGGTAGCCTCACTTAGCCTCTAACTCAACCTATGCACGAGAGACAGTGTTTCATCCGATTTCCAAACACCGAGAAGAGAGTTGAAAACACGACGCGTAGAGTACTTTTGACGAAATTCGAGGGTGTTGGAAATCGGATGAAACACTGTCTCGAGTGTTTGATATATCTTCTCAATCGAAACAAAAACTAAAGAATAAACGGAGAAATAAAATCGTAGAAAATATATGCTAATTAAGACCACATATCCAAACCATCGTCACGGTTATGATTTCCTTTGTTTTAACATGATGAATTATTAATGATTTCATGTTTCCATGCGTTTTTCACCGCAATCCAAGTGCTACCTTTCCACACGTTTTTCCTGCCTCTCGAACATTTCACTACTGTTGTTAACTACTGTTGTTATCCTGTCAGGTCCAGGGTATACCACCAGACGAGTTCTATTGTTGGCAGGTGTTGGAGAAAACAGGAAGCTACTTGATTCCAGGCCGCGCTTTTGACATGAATGGCAGCGGAAATCACTTCTACTTCCGGTGAGATTTAATCTCGTACCCAGATCTTCTCACTCTACGGTAGAACGAGAAGACCTGGGTACGAGATAGGATTTGGTGAGATTACGAATGATAAATGTTGTGTTTCCGCAAGTATTTCGAGTTCTCGTAAACTTTTACAAGTGTTCCATAACTTATGGAAACAAGGAAATAACCTTTTTTATTTCTTTTATGCAATAAACCCTCAAAACATTTCTATGTTTCCAAAGTTATGGTAATTGGATTTTCAACCAATCACAGCGCTCGCATTGTCGTGTATATTTCATACAATCATGTACTTTATCTAAACATATTTTTGTTTTTAAAGAGTGTTCTTCCCTGTATAGGATGAGTATCTTTGGGACACAATGTTCAAGCACAATATCTATTGAACATCTATTTACCTTGGTTGTAGTATTATTATTGTTGTTATTTATATTTTTATTTGTTTGTATTTGTTTTGTTGTTGCAGGATAACTATCCTTCCTTCGGAAGACAAGTTCATCCCAATGTTTGAACGGTTGAAAACCTTTCACCAGGATTTATGATGCAGTACATGGACTGACAAAACCTGACGATACTACCTCACCATCGACTGACAAACCACAGAATTGACTGGACTCGCTCTGCGAAATTACTGACAAACACTTTTCACTTGACGCTGAAGAGGTTGTCGAAACGTCAGTCATCAGCAACAGTCCTTTTCAGGACAACCCTCACCCGCACCGTCGAACACACCAGACGAACTACAGATACTCCTGGGTTCAAACCATTCACCATACTACCTCGTGTTGCGATTGTAAATACAATTGCACGCTGTTTTGTGTAGTGTGTGGCATTACTTCACGTTATAAACGTTTTAGGAATTGCTCATTACCGCGCAGTCTCGGAAAACCAATAAATGACATTCAACTGTCTGTTTTAAATTGTAGCGTTGTTCATGGAATAACCTGAGTATCAGGCGAATTTTTCCGCGCTCTCTTGTACTCTTCGTCTTTACGTGGTCGCGCTGAAATTCCATTTTTAGCGTGACATCCGTAAAGAGAATGTAAGGAACGCGAAAAATTGGCCTGATCGCAGGTTATTCATGGAACATTTCTGTACACCCCATGCCTTTTTTTTGCGTTGATTTCTCGAGTCAAACATTCAGAAAAATTTATCCGTAAAAAGGAAGGAGAATAATGCCTGCCAAATCGCAAAGAATTTTCCCGCCAAATTGTCCCGCCAATCCTGTGCAACTAACCAGCGAACGGAGACGGATTTTCGCCTGTTGTTTCAGGTTAAACGTCGGTCTGCGTTCGCGGGCTAGTTTGGAACTGACTGGGAGAAATTAGACGGGTTTTTAACATGTCTTTGTCATCAATTCAACATAAATAGACATTGTTGCATCAGTGAAAGCATACATGACATTCAGCTTTAAGATGCGAGGGTGCGCCTCTATGTTCATTCAGTTGAGACTGTCAAATTATTTCCACGATTCAGTATGTCCGATATGGGAGAGGGGCGGTTTAGGGAGGAGGGAGAAACGGCCAAAAAAAAAACGGAGGGAGAGAAATGAGTTAAAAAAGATAACTGGCTGTTCCTTTCCCCTCTTCCGAGAACAACAACAGAAATGTTGAATCAAAGTAAAAACGAAAACTCTCTTCAACAGTTCAGCCGGTGAATTGATGTCGAAACAGCGATTTGACAGAGAAAATTACTCAGTAAATAGAAACCGTAAACAGTTCTTATTCAGACTTCGCAATGGGGTAACAACAAATTTATGTAATAAAAATAGGCATAAAGACGAAAAGTAGGGATGTTTCACCATTTATTACAACGGTTGTCATATTTACAGTTAGTGTCCTTGCAATGAATTATTGCAAGTTGTTCAAGATAATATGTAGACTGGTTTACTAATGGCTGTTCTCACTAAGGTCGCAAATGGAGGTGATTAAATTAACCAATCAGAACTCGAAGCAAAAACACGTCACCCGTGGCAAGCGCGGAAAAAGTCACGTGAGCCATGTCACGGTTTGTTTTTGATCTGAAATTTGATTGGTTTGGTTGAAAAGAATTAAATCTTTGCTTTGATTGGTTAGAGCAGACAATTACTTTCGACAGCAATTAAAAAACAATTCTAACGTACTTCTTGCAGGAACATGTTTTTAGGTCGTGTTTGAAAATGGAATATATACACGCTGCTCTAGAGCAGTAAGGAAAACAAGTAAGAAGCAACAATTCCGGCCAAATGTCCTTGAAACACTTTCAAAAACTTGAAACTTTGATCTTAATCCTTGTAACTACTTAATGAGTGTTCACACCCCCCCCCCCCCCCCCCCCTGTCAATGTTGGTAACAGGCAAACACACTCATGTAGCAGTTCTTACGTGTTTTGTCAATATTGAATAGGAGTGGAGAACGAAGTGTTTCAACAATTATGACCGGGATTGTAGACCTTATTTTGGCATTCAGTGTACCCTTCTACCTTATCTATTCCAGTAACAGTTACACGTTAGGGACCGCGCCTAAGCCAATCAGAAGGAAAGATCAGTTACGGATCACGACTAAGTAAGCTGACACGAGAACATTATAATCGTGCCATAATCGTGTTGTGTCAACGTCGTTTCCAGGGTCTCTCTTCTTCCAGCCCCCAGTACTGGGAACGAGGAAGGATGACGTTGTGTGGGTTGGATCGGAGACTGTTAGGTATTTTCCGTGAATACTTTTTTCTCTTACGTGGTTGCAGGAACCTTACTATCGGATTAACTTTTGCCAACTTTTTTTATCTTATCTTTTTCTCTCTCTGGTGTTTAAAAATTAAGAGTTAAAAGTAACTAGAATAGATAGGCGATTCTAGCCAGACTACATCTCTGGCCTTTTAAACCGGTTTCATGTACAGGTAAAACAAGCTTGTGTCGTAGTTCCCACGTGAATTATACCATTTTGATTCCGGCCCTGCAGTGCTGCATATCAATTCATCCAAGTGTTGTCACACTTGTCGTACAGGTTAAACAAGTTGTCAATGCAGGTTTAACCCATTTGAGAGCAGAGGGATAAACACACACAGCACCGCAGCACGGTATGACGGCAGTTGAATATCATCTGCCTTGAGTTGGATTCGCGAATAGCGAGCTGAGCGTTCCTAGTGACCTTTGAGTTTGTATTTTATGAATCTGGTCAGGTTTACTCTTGCAGCATCTATCACAGGAAATGGTCTCCTAGAGTTCTTCGCTCACTTTTTATCTGAAGAAGAAACAAGAAAATTCTCAGGCACGGCCACGTCATAAGGATTCTATCAACCGAAAAGCCGACTTGCCTTCCTGATAGGCGACTACAATCTTCATAACATACGCTACTATCACAGAGAATCTGCGACCTTTTCCAACCTAACATCTCTCTCTATAATCTAAGAAAAGCGGATTTTATTCTTCCTCGCTTCACCTCTGTCACTTTCGGTAAACATTCTCTTCGCTATACTAACTTGACTATGGAACAATCTTTCCACTGAAGCCAGAGACATTCCATCTTTAAAACAATTTAAGTTGATTCCATCGAAATGAAAGTTGCACTAGAAAGTTTCTGAAAATTTCCCTAGTTGAACATTGCGATGCAATGTTTCAAAATATAGAATAAAAAGAATAGGTCACCAGCCCCGCGAAAGAGATATAATCGACGAAAATCCTCATAATTCCTTACAAAATAAACCAAAAAGACGTATTTTTTCACGTTTCCAGTGATTATTAATTTTTCTGCACTAAAAATTGGTCTATACTCCTTGTATAGAAAGAAGATGATTACTAGACTTAAACATGCGAAAAAATGATAGGTCACCATGCTCGTTTGCGAGAAAACGATCATTTACCTCTCTGGCGAGCATTGCCACAAAGAAAAAGCCGCCATGTTTTTAATGTGCGCTCTCTAATTACGCGCGAAATTATGCGCAGAAAGGATGCGCTGTGCAATACTAAGGAATCACCTTAAATTCTTATTCGCGAAACTGATCTGATAAAATTCCTAACCTCTGTAATGCCTGTACTTTATGCTTTACATAACCTCCACTCAGCTCAATGTAATATATAGTAATGTAAATATTCTATAGTTTAAATTTTAGGCATAGGTATTTCCATTTTGTAATTTGTTATTTTAATAGGTGCCCTCAATCGAACAATTTTAATTTTTAGGCAATTTGTAAATTAAGTGTCCATAATTAGTAGAGGGTGCCTTTCCCCTCAGCTACACAATAATTGACACGTTAATAAAGTTATTCCTTCATGGAATTAAGCCTCTGGGAGGAACTTAAACAAAGCAACTCAATCGTTTGCGCGCCATTTTGGTGACCGGAGAAGTGCACAAAAACGGGATAGAAAACCGTTTTCAGATGTTCTAAATAACATTTTAGATAAGCAACACTTAGTTACAGGCGCTTTTTCAAAAGATTTCACCAACTTAAAATGCCGGCAAATTAAATGTCTCTTATTCACATTCAGGGTTTAACTCTTGTAAACTGCTCAAATACTGTTTTAAAACATGTACCCAATCAAACGCCCAGCCTACTCTGACGTAACTGTCTGTCTGAAACTGTCAATCAAAACGCTACTTACCCGGCTCTTGAGGACTGGTACCAACTGCTGTAGGTTCACCAGAAGGCCGATAGAGTCTGCAGCAGTATTGACCAGCGGGCCGTCGGCAAAAGTATCAAAAATGGCGTCCAGGGCCTCGCATATCAGCCATAAACTGTGCTGACCGACGATGATATCACGAAGAACGGTACCCAGTGACTGAAAAGACAACAATACACGTGTTATTTATTTCACCTTGAAATGTTTCCTGCTTCAATTACTTCGAGGCAAAACTATACAAGTACTCTCAAAATACATTTGGTATAGCCTATGAATAGGCTCCGCGGTGGGGATAGGGTAAAAAGAAAATGGCGAGCTCGCAGTTTTCTTTTTACCCCATCTCCACCGCGGAGCCTATTCATAGGCTAATTTGGTATCAATAAATCTTCAGAATTCAGATTTCCAAGAGAGAGTTTCCAAGTTTCCAAGTTTCCAAGTTCTGTACAAAGTGAAGGAACGAGAGAAGCAAGAGAAAATCACTTGGGGTAACCTTAAAGAGTACAGTTGAACCTCGCAATCTCGAACTCTGTTATTTCGAACTCCCCGCTATCTCGAACTCAAACCCATTCCCCTTGCCCTTATTTTTCAGTCATTTACTACTATCTCTCGAACTCTCATTCCTTGCGGGGTTCAACTGTATCGTTTAGCAGCATGTAAATCCGAAAGTCGTTGTTTCACCTCCGAGAATTGTATAGAATTTCGAAAATCTAACGAATGATTCAGTTAGGAAGGTAATTTTACGAGATACAGTTGAACCTCTCTACAACGGCCACCATGGAGCAGTTTCGATAAGAACAAAGTCGGTTAAGTGTATGGATCGGCGCACGGTCAGGATAGAAAATACTGGCCGTTGTAGAGATTTGGTTGTTCTAAGGAGGTTTCATAAGAGTAAAGTCTATGGATCGGCGCACGGTCGGGACGAAAATTCCTGGCCGTTATACATGAAGTGAGGTGGCCGTCATACTTCAGGTGGCCGTTAGGAGGTTTCGACCGTACTTCGTTAATACCATACCATGAAGCTGGACAAATTACGATTCTAAGTCTGGTTGTTTACCTAGTCTTGCTGTGCTCATTCTCAAAAACGTTGTTTTAACGCGAATAATTCTGCTAACTTTTTGGAGTTTTGATGTTCAATTATATGTTCCTACGATATCTTGTGTTAAGGACGCCATGCTTACTTGGTATAAAGGCATGGAAGGGTACCAGTTTACCATAAAGTTCCGAAAGTAACGACCCCCCGAAAGTAGCGAGCCCCAAAGGCTGCTAATTCCGAAAGTAACGAGAAACGGAACTTCGGAACTTTGCGGTATTTTTACTAATTTCTGGGTTTGTTATTATCCGGCTACTTTATTGCATCTCCAGGCATCTCTCGCAAGTTACATAACCAACATTAACGGTAAAAAAAAGTAACGAACCTTTAGAACCTCGAGTACGTTGTCTTTTTTGGCGGCCATCTTGCCAATGAATCCCAGAATGCTAATCAGCTTGACCTTGACAGCTTCACATGACGCCTCAGCCGTGAAACGACACAATATGGTCACGTGTTCAGCTGTTATACACTACAAAAAAACACAGCTGGAACATTAGTTGACCGCCATCCAGCATTTTTTTAGTGTGGCAGTTCCTAACGTATCAAGTTGAAATACTTATACACAATGAACATTGACAGCCTTTTCGCGCGCATTTGTTCGCTGACCGGCCAGTTTTCCCGCGCTTTTTTTAGCTGACCGGCGATTTTTCCCGCTTTTTTACTTGACGTCACTGACAGTAAACGCATTCGGGTTACAAGCGCCGCTTTGCGCCGCTTACGGCTGACTCTTCCCCAGTCAGCTCTTATGAGAAAATTGTTAGACGCACGATTATTTCAACGGAGACGATTGGGGAGAAGTCAGCGTTTACGGGATATCTTCGAACGTAAATTAAGTACATTGCTTACTTGCGGTTCTCGTAATGAGGCCAATTTGTCCATGATTGATCTGAGAACTCCAGTGGCGGCTTCTAGGAAGTCTTCCTCATCAGAAACAAACACTTTGCCTAGGATCGGAAAAAAACGGTAAACACCCATGAGATGTCTAGAGTGGGGGCTGTCATTGTTTACAACTGTACTAAAAAAGACCAACAATGTTCGTATATTGTAATAAAATTAGTTTGAAGTGTTTTTTTCGATGATTGTCAAAACTGATCAAGTGTTTGCTTCGTCTTCTGATCGGTCCAAGAAACGCGGCAACATTTCTAACCAATCAACGCGAAGATGACGTCTCCTCAGCCAATCGGATGCTAGACCACATCCAATGCTACGTTCACTAATTCGAATTTTCCCGCGCACGTCTACCATTGTTGTTACTTCGTTTTGATTGGTTCATTGTACATTGTGCGGTGCAATATTTGGCCCCGTGATAGCTTTGGTCTTAAGCCCTGACCAAACAAGGAGGAGAGTTGCGTAGAATTGGCTCTCGCGACAATTTTCTTCAACTCTCATCGACTATCGTCACCTTGGGCCAAACGAGAGCGAGTGTCGTCGACGACTCTAAAGAAAAATTTGAGCAGGTTCAAATTCGATGAGAGCGCATGAGAGTTTCTGGTTCAAATAGTTTGAACTCTCAACAACAACCCTCATCCTCGTTTGGCTCAGGCTTTAGATTGACGGATGATAGACAAACAGAAACCCGCTGCAGTTAGCACTTACTTTCTGTGGCAAACGTTAGAGAGAAGAGGGAACTCCAGAGCTGCCCTAGGGCTTCTTCTCCTCCCAACAGGTCTGTATCCAAGGCTGATACTATGTTGTTAAGACAAATCAATGCCCTTGCTTGTACTATGCTTAAGCTAAAAGAAAAATACGATGAGGTTACAACATGGAGGACTCAATCGATCCGATAAAAAAAAAACAGATTCGACAGACTTCTTACATTTCTAACAGCTTCTTTCCATCTGCATGCATCCTCAAGGCTTCGTAAATGCTTGCATCACCAAACGAACTCTTGCAAAGGACCTGACGAGAAAATTCGTCTCATTGTTTCAACATGGTGTTTGCTGAAGACAGCACAGCTGCTAGACTGCAAAACAGTCGTTTTTTCTCTAAATCGCTGGTCGCAAGGCGCGAAGCGCCGAAAGTGTGGATCCTCGCGTGCGAAGCGCGCGAGCCTCACACGCCCGTAGGGCGTGTGAGGCGCGAGAATTAATTCCACTCTCCGTTTTCACACTCGCTCCAGACCTTTCGTTCAAAGACCGCGCGCATTTGTTTGACAGACCAACGCAAAAAATACGACTGTTTTTCAGTCTACACAGCTGCCTTCTTAGCGTAATACAAAAGGAAAACAGACAAACAACTGAAACACGGAACAAGAGCGAGAAGCGAGAAAAGCAAGAGAGGAAAAAGTAGGCAGTGTTCATAGTCTAGAAATAATCCTGCAGGTATCACAATACGGGCTAAGATAAAGTCTTCACGAGTCTAGTGGCCCACGACTGCCAAAACGTTTTAAGCCCGGACCAAACAAGGGTGAGAGTTGCGTAGAGTTGGCTCTCGCGACAATTTTCTTCAACTCTCGTCGACTATCGCCACCTCGGGCCAAACGAGAGCGAGTGTCCTCGACGACTCTCAAGAAAAATTTGAGCAGGTTCAAATTCGATGAGAGCGCATGAGAGTTTCTGGTTCAAATGAGAACGAGAGTTTGAAAAGTTTGTTTAGCGACGTTCTCGTTGCCGTTGCCGTTGCCGTTGCCGTTGCCGTTGCCGTTGCCGTTGCCGTTGCCGTTGCCGTTGCCGTTGCCGTTGTGGTTTTCTTAAACTCCCTAATCATTAGGCCACCGCGTCTCCCGGCAAAATACGGGAATACTCCTTACTGAAAGCCAGCATGAAATTTTATCCTTACTACTATCAAGTCCTTAATTCTCATGACATACCTATTTGATTTTGTAATAAAAAGGTAGAGAGAGGATGGGAATTGATCAGTGGTGGAATGAACAAGCTGTTATTCGAGCGACTTACCCGCTTTGGAACTCCTTGTGTAACAATTGCGCTGATCATTTCGGCCGACAAACTTTCTGGACTCTAAAACACGAGAAAACGAAACTGAGAATTATGTTGATGAGCTACAACCTTAGCACTATTGTTTCTATTTTACAATTCAGGAAATTTAACAAACTGAAATAGTTACAGTGAAAATCACGCAGAAAATATTACACTGGGAGGAAAATACTTTTTCTTTGGGAATCCGTCTCCATCAGTGCCTGCGGTTTTTGGCAGGGACGTTGCTAAGGCGACAAGCTTGATTAACGGCTTTACGGAATGCGCGTGGAATTTTCTGATTGGTTAATAAGAATCGGAAACTCTTCGGGTATTGTTTACGAGGATTTATACCGAATTGAAACGGCACAAATTCTTTGCTAGATCAGAATGGACAGTAAATATTACGAAGAAGTTTTATTACGAAACTTGATTATTCCCAGACCAAAGTAAGGGGAGGCAAAATGCAACCTTCGCTACAGAGGGTCTGCCCTCTGGAATAAAAAATCCTTCTCGCCTGACTTCTATACCCCCCATAATTTTTAGTAAACTGTTGTAATTTCTAGTAGGACAAAATGTGGGATTCGAATAATTAGGCATTATTAGGCATTTGCTGTCACAAATTCATTGTAATGTAAAAAAATAATTTATTATTGTATAAATATTAGTCTCAAATTTGTTTTGTTATTCAAATTTGCCAACCATTAAACAAAAGAACTCTTTGTTTCAACAGTCAATAGTTCTCTCTTCTCATTAATAACAATAGGTGACGTAACGAGAAATATCGCTATTGTGATAAATGTTATTCCGTGTTTTTTAAGTAAAGATGATGAAAAAAGTTCTACTCTGACAACATGGCCAAGGCATTATACGGGATCTTACCATATCTACATCTTGTTGGGCAGCTGTTTCCTCTGTTTCTTCATCTGCAGAGTCCAAGCTGACGCAGTCATCCACATCTTCCCATTCATCTCATTAGAATCTGCAATGAATCGTAAAATACACGATTTACATACGCTGGCGTATTCTTGGTTTGCAACTGACGTCATCGCCGCCATGTTGGATGACCATAAACAAAAGAATTATAATTAGTTTTATTGTTCCTGTCATCCAACATGGCCGCCAGGATCTTTGTCACTTAAATCTCTCGGGAATGGTTGCAGACCAGCAATAAACTAAACAGTTTACATGAGTTTAAACTAAGAAACGTTTGTTATAAATAAGTTTTGAAGGTTGCGACGAAAACCCTACGCAAATTTCCGATGTTTATAAAGCTTGCTGTTGATTTACCAATCATTTGTAAAACGAAATTTACTAATTTAATTTTTTTATTTGATTTTATTGTTATTATTTTTAATTTTGAACTTGGCCATCCATACCCTGGGTACCAGAGTACCCAGAGGGATTTGTTTCCTTTTTTTCTTTTCACTTGCGGGAATGAATCGCAAGTGACGTCAAAATTGATTAAAAGAGTAGGCCACCCGTGCAAGTGTTTCGAAAATGTTATTGTTTTTAACAAAATACCAGTTACCAGTAGCTAACGAACTCGGTTAACTCGAACTGTTCAATAAAATATGTCTGTAGGGAACTGACGATTGCGTGACAAAGTGGCGTTATGTCCGTGCCTATCGCGCAACTGGAACACTGGGCCGAGACAAATGACAGTCACGAGTTTTCCCTTTCACAACAACATAATTAGAAAGCGAAAGAACCCGAAAGAAGGAAATGGCGACGCAAAGAAACTGTTTTCAACTCGTCCTTTTATACATCACTTTTCTACTTCTTGTAAACGTATCGTCTCTCTCAATCAACAACTTAACTGTAAAAGCAGCGCCAATTTCTAGTCAAGATTCGCACGAAACGGAGATACAACAGTACGCGGAACACTTCGCCAAGCCGACTGTGTCGAGTCCTCTAAAACAATTTCTCGATAAGCCGAGGAAGTTGTTCGCTTTGGCGAAAGCAGCTGAGTTAGCCGTCGACAGTTACAGCAAGAAATCGAAAAGAACATATCAACTACGGCGAATCATCGATTTGAAAGAGCTAGGCAATGACACTAACTACTGGTTTCACATTCTCGTGTTAGAGGAGAACAAATCTCTTACAGAGGCCTTCTTCGAGCTGGAAATCTCTCATCGATCGCTCGAGAAAGAGGAGTTCGACTGGAGCAAGTTCAGCTTCGGCAACTTCAAGAGCATTGGATACTCTGAGGAAGATTGTGACGAACTGAGCAAACTTGCAAACTGTTCATGCGGTTACCACGGGATATGCGACAAGGGCACCGCTCGTATTTCTCCCTGGCTTGCATTCGCTCTCAAAACTCAAAGAGAGATTCAGATCGACGCACCATTTGACCAGATACAAATGCTGTCTTCGCACAATGCCTTCAACGACCGGACGGACGGGTATGGTGTCCTGGACGATTGTCCCTGGCCACCACCCTACCAGCACACCTGCCTGGACTTGGCCAATCAGGAGTTCAGCTTTACTGATCAACTCAACATGGGTGTGCGGGGGATGGAAGTAGACCCTTGGTGGTGTTTCGGCAAGATGCTGATGAGTCACGACGACGACAAACCGTACCGGGGATGTGCTCCCTGGGACAGAGAATTTGACGACGGGATGAAAGAAATTGGCGAGTGGGTGCACAAGCCAGAAAATGCCCAGGAAGTCATTCGCTTGTATTTTGAAGATGGCACCAGCCACACCGATGGCCATGACCTCTTGATCAATGGTCCAGTTGCAAAGTATTTTGGAGATAAAGTTCTCACACCCAATGAGTCCAGAAAGTATTTTCCAGGAAGGTGGCCCACTATGAGAGAGTTGCGAGAAATCAACAAGACTGTCATCATAGGTGCGTTTGGTGATCAACATGGCGGCGATTACATTTTTGAGGCATATTGGCATGAGATGACAAGAAACAAGTTTGTTGCCCATCCTAACTGTTCAGCTTTTGACAGAGCTACACCGTCAAGAGTTTACTGCGACAGCACAGAGTACCTCTTCTTTTGGAATGGTCCAAAAGAAACTGGTGACATTCTAGACTTTTCAAAGTTTATGAAGTGTGGTGTGACATATCCAGCAGCAGATCAAGTTAACCCTGCTTTGCTGGCAACTGCTGTGTTTACATGGGCAGAAGGTGAACCATCAAAACCACTCACAGAAACATTATGTGTGCTATTGGATGGAAAGACAGAAAGGTGGCATGTGGGTGAATGTCAAGAGGACCATCTCTTTGCTTGTCAATCAAGTAAAAATGTCACTGAATGGGTGACTAGTGTCGAAACAGGACAGTACACTAAACCGGTTTGTCCAGATGGTTACCATTTTAGCGTCCCTCACAATGGCTTCCAACATCAGCAGTTAGTTAATGTTATGAAAGGCAGAGATGTGTGGGTTAATATTACTCCATATGTTCACTTACTGGTATGATGCAATAAACTAAACATGACCATCGGAGTAGGTGGGGCCAGAGGATGTGCCCCTTCAATTTTTTAAGGAAATTTATACAGTGAAACTTCCATTAAGGGGACACCCTTGGGACAAGGAGAAGTGTCCCCTTAATAGGTGTCCCTTTAATATAGGTTTAATAGATACAAAGATTGTATGAGCGTTAATTTTGCCGGGACAAACGTTTGTGTCCCCTTAAAGGAGGTGTCCCCTTTATAATGGAGGTGTCCAAAGTAGAGGTTCCACTGTATTTACGCGTTATGAATCAGTCAATTCCAACAATGCCCAAACCCCTCTGGGCCAACCCCCTAGAAATACAAGTAACATTTTGTGAAAAAAAAACAGGGCAAATTGGAAATAATTGAGCTGTTTAAATGCCCCATGGTATAGTGAAGAAAGAAGGCAAATTATTTGCCTCTGGCACATTATGACCTACTTAGAGCTAGTTAGCCACAGATTTGTCTTTGTTGATGAACTCATCACTGGAAATGAAGCCAGGGTTTGTTGACGTCAAAAACAGTCAAATGACTAATGCCTGACCCCTGGGATTACAAACTAATGCCTGAGGGGGAGATGGACATTGCTGGAATTGACTGATGAATTAACCCCAAAGAGTGCCAATTGGTAATTTTGGTCAATCTATCTGAATTTTTGACACAAAAATACTGTAGTCTTGGGAATACTTAGCTCATTGAAAGCATAATATAAATTAAACCTCACCCTTGTGTGTGAATGGAGGAGTTTTTAACATAAATTAATTAGGAGTAATTTATTTTATCCGATTTTTATCATTGTAATATTAATTTTTATCATTGTAATTTTTATCATAATTTTAAATTGTAATTTTTACTGTAATTTTATTGTCACTGAAAAGCCCCGTAAGGGGAGTGTCAAATTAAAGTATTGTATTGTATTGTAATTGAATTGACCACCGATGTGGTCCAGGGCTGCAAATTATTTTGTTTTCTTGAAAGGACATGTGTCCGACTAAGTCACCGTTTTGGTTGGACAAGACAAAAATGAGATCGATAACTGAACCTGCTAATCTAACGCATTGTCAATGTAGAGTAAACTATAGTTTGCGTTTAGAACAAAACGCTTTAGCATTTGCATTGGAAGGCAAAAAAAAATTGTTCGGACATTATGTACAACCACAGTTGGAATTTCATCAGACATTGGCAAATTTTAGTCGGCCATTGTCCGATGACCGACTGTTATTTGAAGCCCTGTGGTCTGTCAGTAATACATTAAACCACTAAACTGAGAAGAACTTTAAATAAGATGAAGACAATGTCAAGGAATTTTTTTGTTTTTAGATTTTATACCCATTTCTATCAAAGCAGTAACGTCCTTATTTTCTATTGAATGTGATTGATGAAATACAAGTGTCTGAAGTATTTAAATTTGCATCTGACTTGCAGCTATTGGTGATTTTCACTGGCAATCCGAGTCTCGCAGAATTTCTTAGTTTTGATTACTGCACTATTTCCGATAGTATAACCTTGTGCTCTGACCAGGAGCAGTCCCTATTGCAACATTTTGCAATGCACGGATAGCTCTAGTGTTGAATTATGTTGACTATTTGAAACCTGGGAAAACAGATCATTGTAGATCTCCTGGGCTTCAGGTTGGACAATTTGAATTTTAAATGAAATAATACAGTAGATTTGAAAATATTAATATCAGTTCTGCAATTTTAGTTTATTTTGAAGGCAGAATTTTTAAAGTTTTTTAAAAAATTTAATATTTTTATCCAAAAAGTTTAATAAAATTAGAAGTGTTTCATAGCCACTTGTCTGTTTATCTAATTACTTTATCAAATTAACAAACAATGAAATTTGTTGTAAGACTTTATACCTTGAGGGCCCACATGTAAATGCGCTGGTTTAATGGCTTTATTTGTTGCTCAAGACAAAATAAAATAATCCAGCAGGTAAATTGCATTTCCTTTATTTTCTTTTGAGTGTTTTTAACATATCAACAGTTCATACGTTAAAAACACTCAAAAGAAAATACAGAAAATGCAATTTTTTAATTTACTATAAAATAAGCCATGTTGGTGCAGGGTTAATCATCGCCAAATCGCATAGATTGTGGATTTAAAATTATTGTCAGAAGCCTATTATTAGTTTGTTATTATTGGTGGTGGTGGTGGTGGTGTTCTTGTCAGCTATTGTAAAACCTCATGTATAAGCGGTTAGCCACAACCTGTTTGTTCACTGCATACATGTACATGTAGGTTCAAAAACAGGCATGCAGTTTATCTACCTGTGTGGCTTACACCCCAGGAGGGACTCCTATATAAAAGTGACAAACACCCCATCACTTTTATATGGAGCCACCCCCACCCCCCCCCCCCCCCCCCCATGTTTGTCACTGTCACTTTGTTAAAGGAATCCTCCACTGTTGGAACAAGTTAGCATTAAATTGATGGAAAAATAATCTAAACCAAAACATTTGTTGGAAAACAAGTAAAATTATTTCAGTGTTAACAAAAAACTAGCTACAAATCTCTGCCATTTTGGGTTTCAAATTACCCGCGCGCCACCATCTTGGATGTTATGACGTTTCGTGGTTGCCCCTTTTGTTATACAACAAAAGAGCTATTGTTTTCTGACAATAGTGGCAACCACAATACGTCATATAATAAAAAATGGCGGCACGCGGGAAATTTAAACCCCAAAATGGCTGATATCTGTATCCAATTTTTCCGTACACTTGAACGTTTTTCCAATTTATTTCAAGACATTTTCAGTTTAGACAATATTTCCAACAATTTAATGGCAATTTATTCCAACAGTGGAGGTTTCCTTTAAGCCAAAGCAGCTAACTTTCTGCAGCTTTCTAGATCCTCCAAAGGAAAGTACATTGTGCTAAATGTTCATTTTGCTGAAGCTCGATATTTGAAGCTTACCATCTGGGCAGCACATGTTTGAGAGAATTTCCAAAGCCAGTTGTTGGGCATTCAGCAGCATCTGAACATCTTCAATCTGGCAAAGTCATAATTCAAAACAAAATGTTTTTCTTTTGACAGAAATGTCAATAATCATTAATAATGACACCAATTAATGTAAAGTCTGCTCTAGGGCCAAAGTGGCCCACACCGCAGGAGCTTAACAGAGTTTCCATGGCATGAAGCAACTTGGAGTATTGCTACTCCCCCTGGATGCGATGCTAGTCCATTGCAGGTTACCCCCCAGCATTTGTCAGGTTACCCCAACAGTTTGTCAGTACCCATTAGCTATGGGTTAGCAGGATTATGCCGGTATCATTTTGGGCATAATGCTATATCTAGAGCATCAGGCATAATGCCTGGCATAATGATGATATTTTGCGGCATAATAGTATTAAAATTAATGTTCCAGTTTAGAAAGCCTTTGGATTAAAATAGAAACTCTATCTAGAGTCTAGACTCATTTCCAGTACATCTTTACATAGTTGGACGCCTGGCTATCTCATTGGAGGCCTGGTAATGATCAGTACTTTGTGTGCTATCGCATTTTGACCAGTTTGGTTTATTAAAAGTTTGACTGAGTGGAAAACTATGCTAAGTGAGCAAAGTTGTATCTTCTAGCTATAGGGTGTTTATTTTATAGGGGTGCGGGAGGTGGGAACTTTTTTTTTTAAGGGAAAAATTGTGAAATCTAACCAGCATAATTTAGAACATAATACAACCATCCGAGCATAATTTTGAGCATAATGCTCCGTTTTCAAGGGTGACGCCTAAAAGCATAATGCTCGATTTTACGAGCATAATCCGGCTAACCCTAGTACCCATGCATTTGATACTCTTGGATGGAAAGAAGCACTATGGGTGTAAAGTGTCTTGTATTGCATTAAATTGTAGTTTGATACTCTTGGATGGAAAGAAGAAGTATGGGTGTAAAGTGTCTTGCCCAAGAACATAGTAACACAATGGCCATGCACATGCTTTCTAAAAGGCTAGTTTTCCTGAATCATTACTAATACCTTAGTGGGCTCAGGGAGCAGTTTGCTGATGACATCAAAACAGTCCACATCAAGAACTTGAGCCAAGACTTTAACAACAGCTTGAAGAAGTTCATTAAAACTACAGGCTGGAATGGTGTAACGGATGTTGTACAACACACCTGAATGATAATAAATGAACAAAAAAAAAAAAACCACAATGAGTGGAGGCTCATGCAGGATTACTTATCAGGTCAGTGCTAAGTCTAGCTTCCATAGCACAAAGTGACTAGGAGTATCTCTGCTTGTCAGGTTGACCTGACAATTTGCCATCGCCCATTTATACAGTACTCCTGGGAAGAGAGAAATGCTGTGAGAGTATAGTGTCTTGCCTAAGAATATACATGTAACATGTAACACAATCTCCCCAGCCAGTGCTCAAACCCAAACTACTCGATCCGGAGTCCAACATGCTAACCATGAGGCCACTGCATATGGTATCCATCTACATGTATATGTAGGAGCTGGTTGGCCACATTGGAAGCTCCTTGGTGTCTCAAGTGGGGTCTCAAGCACCCACCATCCACTATAGCAAGCCAGTTTGTCGGCATTAATCAATAAACTACAAAATAAATAGCAATAAAAGTGACAAATTCACATACCTGCAGTCAAAACTTTCAGCAGCAGCATGTCGCTAGTTGTGCCATCAGCCATTAGAGACTTCTCAAGAGTCTTCATCAGGTCACTAGAGCCACACAACAGCTGAGCAGCTGAGGCATTGTCTTCAGTGACAGTGTGAAGACACTGGGCTAACAATGGATAATTAAACTAAATCAACATTAAACTTCTCCAAATAAACCAGTGGCGGATCTAGAGGAGTGTGAGCTAATACTCATGAGATGTCAAGTTGAAACACAAGAAGATCAATTTCATATCACCAAGCAACCATGTGTCATTTAATTTGTTCTTCAACTATTTACACCTTCTCGTAACAGTAAATCTAATAGCAGTTATTACAGTTGAGCCCGTGGTCAAATATTCTTTTGTTTTTAAAAAGTATGCAAACGAGTTAGACTCGATTTCCGCCGCTCTCTCGAGTCCGGTCTTCGTTCTGGCTCATTTTCCCAAACAGCGGCTGGTAATCGAGCCTACAAATGAGGCTAATGGGCCAATGCAATGCCAGATTGACCCTTTCACCTTGTTTGCATGTCAAATGGAAAACAATACCAGATTTACCCTTTCGCCTCGTTTGCATGTCAAACCGCTACTGCCCAATAACAGTACAATCTCACCTGCAGGAATGGCAACAGTTGTAGGGTAAATATCAGTCTTGAGACTTGAAACTAGGCAAGGTAGAAGGCCTTGTCTGTTGAAAATACCCACTGCTACATCACTGCTTTCACTAGTAAAAAAAATGTCAACAAATAATAAAAGGAGAGAGTTAAACCACAAAACAAGTACAGTCAAAGGCCTGTGAGCGGATGCCCTCGGGAAGCAGAAAAAGTGTCTGCAACTGGAGCTGGCCACTTACGGGAATGTGTATGAATACAGAGTTTGTATGAGCTAAAGTTCAAACAGGGTTTTGTCAAGGCAACTGCAAGTGGAGCTGTCTCCTTTCTATGAGAGTGTCCACTCAGAGAGCTTCGACTGGATGATAAGAAGGACTTAATAGACAGTTTAGTTTTTCATATCATTCAGTGAAGTAACTACAACTGCAGTGTTACATGTATTTGTATAAAATTTGTTCACTTACCAGAGATTCCACAGTAAGCTTACAGCTTGAATCGCCAAACTAGTTGATTGTCTTTTGAACTCTGGATTCCCTGGACTCTCAATAATAGTGCCCAAGGCATCAAGAGACTGATGAAATTTAAAAAAGATAATGTTTCTAATAATAAATAAGCAGTTATTATAATATACTCTGATTGATTCTGATTGGTCAATGATGAATGCTGTGCATTATTGAGGTTATAGAGTGCAAAACTGAATACACCAGGCCAGCAAGGAGCCTAAAAGTGTGACCACTTATAAATTAATTCACATTCTTTCATGCACGCAGACTATATAATCAGAAGCTGGGGATATTGGATAGTCTGCTTGCATGAAAGAATATGAATGATTAAAGTAGTCACACTTTTGGGCTCCTTGGTGTAATAAAAGGGGATTTATTTGAAACATTCTCATTGGAACAGTGTACAATGTGCTAAAACTGAAATTTCTGTTTTAGTACTTCAAAGAGAAGTCAATGGACCTACATGTATGGAGGCTGCTGGTCTGTACATTAATTTTAGTATCATGCTTTCTTTTATCAATAATTGAAATTACAGAGTTTGTAATTACACGTATGTTTGTATACTGTTAACATTTTTCAGCAAACCCATATTAAGCGGTCAACCAGTATTAAGCAGGAGTATGCCATTCCCTGTGGGTGACCAATTAACACAACTTTGACTGTATTGAATTTTCTCTCATCTACAAAATTAATAAGATCTACTAAAATGTATTTAATATTGACATTTATTGTTCCTTTACATACCTGACGCACAAATGTGGTGAGTGGAGTCATGACATCTTGTTCCACCATTTTGATACACACCTCAGGGCCCCCACCAAGACTTAAATTCCTGCACCAAGACAAAACACAATTACTCTTTGAAAAAGATGCACAAGTACAGTATGTTTTAAGCCTACATGTACTGATTTAAACCACAAAATATTAATAAACTCTTGAATTCCCAAGTGCAGGGATGGTGCAGTGGTGAGAACACTCACCTCCCGCCAATGTGGCCCAGGTTCGAATCTCGGACCCAGTGTCATATGAGGGTTGAGCTTGTTGTTGGTTGTCATCCTTGGGATGAGGGTTTAATTTTTTGCCGGGTACTCTGGTTTTCTCCTGGAAACAGTGGATAGAAGAGCCTCTCTGCAGATTTCCACTGAAATTCCCACTTATTTTAACCACAATGGAAGGGGGCGGGAAACAGGAAGTTCACACCCCCTGCCCCCAACTATACTGCTCCCTGCCCCCCCCCCCCCCCCTCCCCAACTGACAAGGCTTACGTTACTAAATAAGGCAACCAGTAGGGAGAAATAATTTTTCAAGCTATGAGATGATTGGACTGAAAGGGTACAAGCCCAGGTCTATCCCTTTGGTATCCATATTATCTGTACCTCAGTGTTCCAGCAGCCCCTTCCTGAATCCCTCTATTGTCATCAATGAGCAGTGGGGCAAGCCTTCGTACAACATCCTGCTGTAAAAGAGCTGGAATGGCTCCACGGTCAAACACCAAGTTGGCTAGGCCAGCACACGCACACTCTCTTTCAGTTGCAATTACACTTGTCAGCTGTTATGAGGGTTTTTTTTTAAGAAAGAAGTTAGAAAATATGTGAATATTTATTTACTATTAAAGTCTAACCCCTCCTAACACTAGTTTCATGCATTATCAAGGAACAACACTAAACAACTGTCTCAACCCTTACCTGGGTTGATAGCAGATCTGTCAACTCTCTTCGGATAAGGACCAAATCTCCCGGTAACCCAGACAGAGAAAATGCTTAAAATATGTACAGTCAAACCTCTCCTAATGGACACCTCCCATAAGAAGACACTTAGTCATGGTCCCACCCACATACAAACACTATTTTAACCTCCCATAAGCAGACACTTTTTCTGGTCCCAAGTGGTGTCCACGAGGTTCAACTGTACATGTAGGTTCACGTTTATTATGGCTTATTTGGAGTGATATAAGGGGCATTATGGATGTTTATCAACTTTTTGGTGGAATCTGAGGAGCTCTCTTTTGGTCATCCATTTTGGGGAATAAAAAAAAGGCAGTGACCTTTAGGCAAATCCGGATTTGGATTTTTTTTTGGTTGACAGCTATGAAGTAGGTGTGTAAACTTACACTTATTGGTCAAATAACAGTGGGTTCATTTCATTTTATGCAAGTTTGTGTCACTCTACAGCTGTGTATGTACACATACATGTACATGTAAAAGCAAAAACTCAGATTCTTTAACTGGCCACATTATTACCCTCCCCACCCCTGCCAGGGAGCAGTCCATGTAAGAAGTGGTGAATGGTAAATCCGAGACTTGCAGAGATGCCGAGACCCTGGTTTAAAAATCCGAGCCCAAGACTTAGCGCTCCAAAAATCCGAGCCCGAGACACAGTGATCCAAAACTACTAGAAAATAGAGTATACAAGAAGCTACATTTGCGAGATTCAAAATTCGAGACTCCGAGATCATCCTATTTCTGGCGAGCCCAAGATTCCGAGACACTTCTTTTAAGCGCCGAAATTCAGAGACTTGGCTTAAATTTGCCGAGATTCATTATTTTTGATAGACCATTCGCCACCCCTCATGTACATCCTACACTGAGGATACGCCAAAGTTTTCAAAATTATGTGCTAAAGTAGGTCATCTGCATGTCAACAGTCAGATACACATGTATGAGGCATGCTTTTTAAACCCATGACAAAGATCTTTAGTCTAATATCTATAAAATACACGCCGTCGCCTTAGGTCATTTTGACAGGTGCAGGGAAACAACTACCATAAAAATGTCTTACAATGTCTTACAGGTCATTTTTAAATATGAAGTTCCATATGAAAAGTCATTTGACAAATAATTTTCCATAATAAAATCATTTGTCAAAGTTTTATGGCAATGTTCAAAAAATATTTGCATTTCTTTGTTTTCTGTGCTGATCACTTTATTTTTTTCAGAGAAATTTCGTCTTTATTTATCTAACAATCGTATATGTACTAGACAGAAAGTTTATCAAGCTTTCAGTAAAAAAATAAGCTTACCTTTTCAACAAGAGGCAAGGTTTTAACATCAACACTAGCACTTTCTTGAGCATCGGTTTGAGCTTCTTTAACGCTTGGCAGACCAGTGGGCCTGTATCGAAATGTAGAGCGTTTCTTTGCTTTAGTCTTTCCCATTATTTTTGGCTGTAAATTGGATCTGGCCAGCTTAAATTTCCAACAAAAACAACAACCATTATTTTACAACACACTAAGCCGCCATGTTGTTTCGCAAGAGTCCACGTGCTGTTCAAAGTGTATCCTCTGACCACATTGTGAGCGGGCACAATAAATTATGTTTGGCGTGACTCTGGCGTGACACCCGAACCCGAAGGTGAACCTTGGAAAAAGGAAAGATTTCCACGGGTGCTCTGTTCTGTTAAGCGACTTTGCCTCACCAAGGAGATTCCTGGAAATTAATCTTTTAAAAATTACAGTCAAAAACCTCCAATAACGGACACCTCCCGACACGACACTGGTCCCGTGCCAAGCAGGAGCATTTCCATCCTGTTCAAAGGGTGTCCACTTATTAGGTAGCCTGCGTGCAGACGTCTCCTATTTCCTTGCTTCACGCGGAAAAGTGTCGACCCGTTTCCTGCGTGAAGCAAGGAAATAGGAGACATCTACACACAGGCTACTTGAGTTTATATTAGGGTAGTTCACCAAGACATGAAGTGAGCCCTTTTTTTATTTTTGCAAATCAGATTGTCGAGTGGTAATCAAAGAAAAACAGAGAAAAAAAGACTGCTTGAACATGCGTCTTTGAATGTTGACGCCTTCCACGGGTCTGATGATTCCAGAAAGTAAGATTTCCACATTGTCATGTGCCTGCAATGCAATGTAAAAAAATTGTTGATTTACTTGAAAAACAAGACGCAAACAAACAATATATTGTCGGATTTCTTTAGCTGTGTTTTGTAGCTACTGTAAGGGTTTTCTTTTTTCTTTCTTTTCAACGATGCTTATTTCTCTTTTTTCTTCTTTTATTTCTACAGTCATTTTTTTGTCAGGAGCCTGTTTTTACCCCCAATTTTATATCGGCACCCATATGGCATTTATCGATCCATTGTGTTCTCAATATTGACCATAAAGAAAGAAAATTATTTCCCAGCCTTTAGGCCATGTGACGCTGCGTGGTAGAAACGTGACAGTCACGCACGCGAAGGTCGAATTTCACAATAGTTATTTCTGTTGCGAAGAAACCAATCAGCTTTCCTTACAAAGCCACGTTATTACAAAACAACCTGTCATATCCGAGCGAGCAAGAGTAAGAAGGTGTTTAATTCTCTCGATTCTGAAGATTACGAGGCAAAATGAGTCAAAACGGAATTCAAGGTCAGTAAATAACTGAGGAATATGAGAGGCTAGGGCTTTCATCGTTATATACTACCCCGGGATATAACATTAGTGCTATGAAACACCTGTATTTATCGCTTGATCTACATACTGTAAGTTGCGTTCGCTTCTTGCCGAAATTGCGTGTTGATCTGAACCTTCTCAGCCGTTGAAAAATAGTCAGTCATTCAGCTGAGTCATTAGATGGGTCGATTTTCAATACAATCGAAGCCCAATTTCCACGCGCTTGATTCAAACAATCGATTTAGCTATACTAGGGAACGTTTCATTTAATATTTATGCTTCTTTGTATCCGTAGCATTGGCTCTCTGTAGTACAAAATGGTCCCAAATTTCTCGCTAATTGTCAGCGACAGAATTCAATTAGCATAAAGCCGAACGTTTTTTATATGTTATCCGAACGTTTTTTATATGTTTAATACACAATCAATACTTATTTGGCAGGAAAATAAACTAACAAAATTGAGCTTTCTATTTTAAAATTCATGTTATTTACGTTGCAAACGTGTGTATATATGTCCATATGTAAAGGTCAATTGCGTAGTATCAAATTATATTATACTTGAAAATGCAATAACTTGAAAATGCAATACAGACTTTGTACCCTACGTATAATTCTTGCATATTTATGAGGGTATAGTTTCAAAATACATGTGAAAAGTGATTAGAGAGCGAATCAGGCGTATAACAGATTAAATATGTTGCACAATATTTTTAATACCCCCAGACAGGCTCAGACAGACAAACTTCGTCTGAAATCAGGTCTGAAATGTCACGTCTGCACGTCTGATGAAACCAAACATGATCAAAAAGTAACGCAATCCCAGATACAAGCCATTTTAATAGCGAGTCACACCGTTACAATGCCTAACTGTTGTCTTAAATTTTTGCGCACTTTTCTTAGAGCTACTCATCTATAAACCATCATCTAACCAGGGAAATAAATGTTTTACCAAAGGTAAACAAAAATTTCATCTGGTCCTCTCTCTGTCACGCAATGCAAGCGAGGGCCAAAATACGCGTGAGAATGGGGATGATCGTTTTGCCTCCGATGTTGGAACGAAAATTTCCGAAAGATTGTCGATTAGAAACCTTTTCCTTTGAGCAAAGCAAGTCGTATATTTTCGGCTTCTAAATGTTTCTGAGGTAGCCGTCTTGCAGTTTTTCCGTGTGAATTGCTCACCTACTTTCACTTAATAATAAAATTGTACAAGTAAAGTACCACCCGAAGATTTCCGACTCTTCACAATGGCCAAAGCAGGTATGGGAATCATCCATAATTGATCGGGATTCATTTTCCACCCGCCGCCATTTACTAGTATATCTGTGTTGTACTTATCGTTTATAGTACAACAAAATATGGCTTCTTGCCGGATATCGAGCTTGTTGAGCAAACGATCTTTGATCGCGCCCTTACAACTTCGTTCCTTCTCTCTAGCACATGGAAAATGTTCCAGCGCCAAAATTCTCACCGGAGAAACGATGAATCCGTTCGTGAAACAGATCGAATATGCAGTCAGAGGAGCGATCGTTGAACGAGCCTCGGTTGTGGAGAAAGAACTATTGAAGGTATGGTCTTATATTGCATTCTTTAGGTAACTTTTTAAGTTAAAGAACACATGATCATGAAACATGCAACTGCACTGATCGAGCTACAGTAGACTGAACAGCCGTCTGTGCGCTATTAAAAATCCATCCCCTCCAAATATTTTGTTTTGTAAAAACAAAATCATGGTTTACCAAATATTATGAAAGTCTCAATTCGTACAGTACACGGAATTTTGTAGAACATTACTTCACAGAATACTAAATATTTCTGTCTTGATTTAACTTCTTACAGACTCAAATTGTGAAACACAAAATTCTATGATGTAACATAAACTAGACAACACCAGCTTTCATCCAGACAATAAAATTGTGAAATGTAAGCTTAAATACTGGCTGGTGCACATGTGAAGCATCAAATTCTGCATATATAGCTGTGCCTGAAAGCGTACGCATGTAGTCTGGGATATAATCAGTTAATTTTAATAAATTATGCAATTTGCAGAATTTGTGTCGAACCTACTTTTGATTTATTTTAGTATGCACAAACATATATCCATGGTTTTTCCTGCCATTACACTGAAACACCATGAAACTTCGACCAAGCAACGGTGAACTACCACTTCCCATAATACCTTTCAGCATTTGTACCAGGATCTTGCAGGATCTTTGAATGATCTATGCATGATTTTTGCAAGATTCTGCAAGATCCGTGAAGATATTTGAGGATTAAAGATGAAGATCCTAAATGATTTCCAAGAAATTGATATGCAGATCCTCAAGGATCTTTCAAACCTTTTCATCGTCTGTAAAGTTTTTCCTCTAATCTTAGGGTGCACAAAAGCCTTTCAAGGAAGTAATAAAGGCAAACATTGGAGATGCTCATGCCCTTGGAATGAAACCACTCACCTTTCCTCGACAGGTTAGCATGTCCTTGTGTTTAGGGTGTGGCCTCTGAAAAGAGGTGGATACTGTATAGAAAATTGTTCTCAACTCCCAAAAAAATTTATTATGTTGCACGCAAATAATAGTGCATGCTCAAGAGGTCATGTATGTGTTTGAAGACAAGGAGTGTCACTGTCTCCTTAGCGTGAAAAAGCAAAATAATGTCTCTCGTCACACGAACAAGAGAGATCTGAAAATTCTATACCACCACAGAGATCTGTATAGTGATGAGTGCATGTCTCTGGTAAGTTGTTGCCTGCATGTGGAAAATCACAACCAAGTAATTAATATATAATATATAACCAGCCAATTAGAGACATGTACTATACAGATTGCAGTACGTAGTACTAATATCAGTATATAGAATTTAAGGGTTGCATGACTTGCATCTCAGACATCTCTCTAATAGGGGACTGAATGAGCATACATGTACAACAAGAGTGTGGTGGGCACAGGGGGGTCTGAACTTCCCACTTCCCGTACCTTGTACTCCCGGTTCGCTCTCCTTCCATTGTGGTTCCGGCAATGTTGCAAAGTTTTTTAATCCTATTTCTCCCGGTTCTGCCATCTTGGGAATCCTGTTTCCTGCCCTCTCTTCTTCTACCTCTCGTAGACTTCCACACACATACACACAAGAGACATCTGTTTTATGTGTGAATCATAAAACAATAAATTATAGTATGAGAAAGATCTATTATTCAGTCAGTGACACAAGCAACTCTGAAAACAAATTCCAAGTTGTCTCAACAGGAGTCGAACATATGACCTTCTGCACACCGGTCGGAGCATCTGAGGTGTGCAGAATGTCATCGGTTAAACTGCTGTTGGGAAAACTTGGAATTATTTTTCTGAGTACCGATAGCTTGTATAACTGACTAAATTATATTTCTATTTGTGTATCTACCCATTCTCATCAGTCCCCAGAGTCTGCGATCCTTTTGGTCAGCACCAAGAAATCACTGACTCTGGCGGGGACAGATAGAACAAATTTTTTTGATTGGCTGTTAAAACAATGAACAGACAAAAGACAAGAGAAAACAAGTACTCTGTGCAAGTTCAGAAAATCGGTACCAGCCAGAGGTCGTGATTTCTTGGTGCTGACCAAAAGGATCGCGGACTCTGGGGACAAGAAATGGTATATCCCATTATTGAATGTAGCATAAAAGATTTTCATTGCCAGTTTTTAATTTTAGCCAGATCAAACACTACAATTAACTTTAATTTCCATATGCGTTTTAATTAAGCTCTGGTCATTCTATAGGTAATTGCTATGTGCGTGTGTCCAGCACTTTTAGACAGTCCTGACATGCCATCTGATGCAAAAGCAAAAGCCAGGCGAATACTTAATGACACCAGGGGCTTCAGTATGGGTAAGTTATTGCTAACTGGTTATGGACAGCTTTCAGTCAAGATGATTGACTACTTAAAAATCTAGGGTTTGTAATCTAACTTCTCCCAACGGTATCAATACATGATCATCTTGTAGACAGGTGACGAGAATCAAGAAGATTTGTTAATTTTTGGTTTCAACATATATATATGCTACAGTTTTAGCTTGTAGGAAAGTGATACTAACAGTGTTTTTCAAGATCTCTTATACTATCAGACTCGCTTGATAATTTGGTGAATCACACATCATTTGTTTGTGAATGTATCTTTTAGGTGCATACTCAGATTCCCAAGGTCTGGAGGGTATCCGGAACAATGTGGTCAAGTACATCAGTGAGCGTGATGGTGGCTATGCTGCAGATGCTAGTAACATTTACCTCACAAGTGGTGCTAGTGAAGCCATTAGGGTGAGAGGCAATTTTCATCTATGATAAAAACGCGGAAAAAAGGTAGACAAAATGTATTGGCCGTTGCTTTGAATCAGGGCTGTGATTGGCTAGTTCTGAAAAAAATACAAAATAAGTACAAAATAAGTGAAAATAAAGGCAAAATAAAGCCAAAATAAAGCCAAAGCGTTCATGTTTCGAGTGTCTGCACTGCAATGCTCAGAAAACTCGAGCTACATAGAACATCTCGATCTCCTCAGTCAACTCACTGCCTGTAAGGACATGGCTTTTAACGAATGCTATTGGACCAAACTGGTCACATGGGTTGATGTTACAAGCAAAAAAACTGCCACGCTAGTGTGGCGCAATGACGATACACCATGTTGCTTAGCAACTTTAGGGATGAAAATCGCGGGCTCAGTCCTGTCTCGGAGATGGGATGTCGCCATCAACTGGTACTTGTTCCCCCAACTATTTATGTTTACGTATGTTAATATTGGCCCTGAAAAGCCCCAGGCAGGTGAAGAGTGGTCAATAATTAAGATGTTTACTTTTTTTATAATAATTATTATAAAAAAAGTAAATAGTTAATTATTGACCACTCTTCACCTTATACACAATGTAAGTATTTTGTTTGAATAAAACCCAGGGTGACAGTCCACATGTTGGCTATGCCCTCGGCCAACTGGAACTGTTGGGAACAGTCTCACACAGGAGGGGTTATCTTATATAAAATAATATTTATTTATTGTATTAGTTCTGTTCATTTATGTTACCATTACCGGTATTATTTTTTTTTCAAGGCAATATTGAAACTACTGCAGACAAGTGTCAACACTGGAGATGGTAGAGGCAGGCATCATGATCCCAATACCCCAGTACCCCCTCTACTCAGCGACATTGTCAGAGATGAATTCTTACCAGGTAATTAACAACCTCTATTGATCGACCATGTCCTCTGTACAATTTCTCCATGGAATTATAATAATTATTTTTTCTTTCCTCCAAAAACCTGTGTGTGCAAATTTTCTTCTGACATCTTGCTAGACAACAAGGTACAGCCACACTCAAGCCAAACTGGCCCACACTGCCAAAGGTTATCCCAGTTTCCATAGCAATAGCATGAAGCCGACTGGGAGTATATTTGCTACTCCTGCTGGGTGAAAGGTTCCCCCAGCATTTTGTTGTTAAGTTGTCAGGGACCGCGCAGGGGGAGGGGCTGGGGGGCTAAAGCCCCCCCCCCCCCCCCCCCCCACTTTTCTAAAAAATAATAATAAAAATTTTCAGGAGTCATTTCACTACAGTCTGTGACGTTTTTTTACTGGAATTTGGTGATAAAATTTTATTTTGATCTGCAGTAGTTCGCAACGGTTGCAATGACCATTAAAGTAGACGCGATTGCAACTGAACAAATAACTTAGAGTTGACTGACTTCATGCTATTGAGCAGCTGTATCTTGCATTTTAAAGAGAAACGTTTTTATGACAACATTTTATCGCAATATATACTTTAAACTGAGAATTATACACAGCTCTGGACATCGCGGGACACAGGAATCCTGCGTGATAATTTACCAACAGAGAAGCGCACATGGTAAAATGAGCATAATTAACGAAGGCTTCTGGCTGTTGGAAAGAAAATATCTACAAAAATCTTTGATTGCTTTTCGAAAAAATAGACAAACTCTCTCTGAATTTAAAGGCCTGGATAATAAATGTTGATTCTTGTATTAAAAACAGTCGCTTTTTAAGCGCTGAAAGTTGGTAATTTGCACCACGCTTGTTAATTTTAGATGATTTCCAGCCATTTCAGAGGACTTAAATTCACAATTTTCCAGAGGGGGCATGCCCCTAGACCCCCTAGATAGCTCACGCTCACGCATTCGCATTCATTAGCCCCCCCCCCCCCCCCCCCCCCCCACTCAAAAAGTACTGCGCGGGCCCTGGTTGTGCTAACAGTTCACTGGATCCCCTTATAATGTGGAATTCCACTGTCTAAAACATGGTTTGTTTTCTATCTACAGATTAACTATTACCTGATGAAGCCAATGGGTGGAAGCTAGACATTGATGAACTCAAAAGATCTTTGAATGAGGCACGACCTCGCTGTGTTCCTCGTGCCTTGTGTGTCATAAATCCTGGCAATCCAACAGGTATAACATAGTGTTTCTCAGTTTTGATAAAATTCATGGATATATTATATTCCTGTATTGCTAATAATTTAATATATTATTTTGTGATTTTTCTTCTGTCCTCTGTTAGGTCAAGTTTTGTCTTATGATAACATCAAAGACATCATAAAGTTCTGCAAAGAAGAGAAACTTGTTATACTTGCAGATGAGGTAGATATGCTGAATGATTGGTTGACCTCATTGATCATTGCCATCACATTTTTATTCAGTAAAAATTGAACAATGTTCGTTTCTTCTTTAGGTATACCAAGCAAATATTTATGGAGAGGGAATGAAATTTCACTCGTTCAAAAAGGTCCTACGGGATTTGGGCCCAGACTATGATGACTTAGAACTCATTTCATTCCATTCAACATCAAAAGGATATCTAGGAGAGTAAGTGAATTATTGTTTTACTATGCACCTCGCAGAATCTTGCAAAGGTAGGGGTGGGCCGGTGCATTTGTGGATGGAAGGGTATTAGAGTTTTTCAGTTCTGCTAACAATTTGGACTGGTCACTGAGGAAGCACTCTCTTAAATTATTTGTAGAAGAAAAAAATTGAAAGTCGTTTAAATACAGTTCTTTCATAAATGGCTGCCTGAATTTAAAATTATTTTGTTTGCATTTAAATTAGCCTCACTAACCTCATTCTAGAGTAAAAATTATTTTGAATTATCAACTCAAAACAAGGTTAGTGAGGCAAATTTAAATGCATACAAAATAATTTTAAATTGGCAGCCATTTATGAAAGAGGTATATGGGAGTAGTGTTTGGAAACTAGCAAATATGTGGCTTGTTTTTCCTGGGGCTCAACAAGCCGATTATTTTCAATGGATGATTATTATAATATAAAATGTTTCCTGTCAGAGAATATTCAAAGATGCATGCTATTGGCATGTTCGGGGAGCACTTGTGAAGTTGTTGTTGTTGGCTATATTTCTCAAACATTTTTACTAAACTTCAATAAACGCATGCTAATAGCATCAAGCAATCCTCAAGTAGTCAGTTTCTGTCGACAGTACTTTGTCGAAGTCAGTGTCATGAACAAAAAAGAACCCCGCCCGAAGATTTGAACCCGGGCTGATGGGTCAGGTCCATCATATTGAAACGCGAGTGCCTTAACACCGTTATCACAGCCCTTATTTTACACGTCATTTCATGGCATATTTTTAAACCTTTTCTCCTATCTTTTGTTAGATGTGGCTTTAGAGGTGGATATATGGAAATTGTTGGCATGGATGATGAAGTCAGGTTCCAGTTGAAAAAGATGATGTCGGCAAAACTTTGCTCTTGCATCACTGGCCAGGTGAGCTTGCCAGCATAAGAATTCTTCTTTCCAGGCCCGTAGGGAGGGGGGGTGACAGGTGCATCTGCCCTATCCCCCTCCCCATGAGCTGTGGAGGTCTGCCTATTGTGGACCGATAGCAAGGTTTGACTTATCTTTGCAGTACAAAAATTCCAGTTTTAGCATATTTCATTGTACCAGAATGTTCCAAATAATCCCCCCCCCCCCCCCCCCACACACCACCCTTCCCTCCTCTATATATTTGGGGGACATTCATGGTGTTAATTAGAGAGCAGCAGTGTTTATTTGCGTAAATACAGTTACATAATAATGTTAATCATGACAATGATTTTGAGCTGTTTGTGGCTTTACTTAAATGGTGATAAGCAGTGGTGACATTGACCAAACATGATCATAAAGCAACTCTTTTTAACTGACTTTTTTTTTACTCAGGCAATGATGGACTGCTTAGTGAGCCCACCTCAACCTGGAGACGAGTCCTATGACAAATTTGTTGAAGTAAGTGACTGCAATTGGGAGGGAATGCGTGAGATAGAAGTTTTCGACCGGCACCCGTGACACTTAGGCCTATTAGGCGTGAGAGTTGGCAGGTAAACAGTTGAACCCCTATTAAGCGGCCACTTGAATAGGGGTTGTACTGTATATCCTGCGGTTGGTTATCAACTTGACATTGTATGTGGCATGATTGTAATCTGTCCTTTATAATATGCCATTTTCAGGAGAAAACAGCAGTCCTTCAGTCTTTAAAGGACAGAGCCATACTAGTTGCTAAGACCTTCAACTCAATGGAAGGCTTTCAGTGTAATGAAGTGATGGGAGCCATGTACGCCTTTCCTCAAGTGTCTATCCCTAAAAAAGCACAAGAAGAAGCCAAGGTATGATGCAGGGTCCTATTACCTTTTCCCTTGCTGCGCTATTTTTTGTGCCAGTTAATTTTTATTTATTTACCATAATTATTTTAACCCAAGACTTTCATGACTGCTTTCCCCACTAAAACACTAGATTGAGAACCCTGTATATGCACCACTTACATTGACGATGACAGTCGCTGAGAGTACATGAAAGTTTTAGGCCAAACAAAGAGAGAAAACTTGAACTCGTGACAACTCTTGTTCTTGCTTGAGGTTAAGTATTCACAAAAACCTAGTGACCCATAACTGCTGTGGCATGAATCAAGTAGGAGTATTGCTACTTCCCCATTTGTACACCTGGGTGACTGTGCAAATATCTTGGATAAATTGTGATGCAACACAAGGGCAGAGACTTGGCCTAGAACCATCTACTATCAGATCTGAAGTCCGACACACTAGCCATTTGACCACCACATCACAGGCAGCCATTTAAAGATTGAAGGAATATTTGTGTGGTCATATTGAGTATCATTGTTTTGTTTTTTTTAGTCCAAAGGTATGCACCCTGACAGTTTTTATGCGCTGGAGTTACTGGAGAAGACAGGACTGTGTGTGTTGTACCGGGAAAATGGGTTTGGACAGAGAGATGGCACTTTCCATTTTAGGTAAGGCAGTTCAAGACATTACTCTCCGAGTCTCATGATGTCAGAACTTTAAACTCTTGAAAACCTGTGTCTCTATACAATAATATTTATTACATTTGTTTCTAGAGAAGGACATTTTCAGAACTAAAAAGAAAACATGAGATTTTCCTTGACTTACAAATCTAAACTAGTTGGAACGCTCACTATGAGAGACAGAAATATTTACACTTCACTTAATTGATGCTAAAACTTTGTTATTGTCAAATGTTTATAACAATGATTTAAGATCCCCTTCCCCCATTTCAATGTTGCACCTCATAGGTGAGTAAGTTTGTTGGCAAGTCAACATTGAGACAGGGAGAGGAGAGAAAAATTAATGATACTGTTGATTGTTCCAACACTTGCATACAATATTGACAAGTCCATGAATCCACAGACATACAATCATGGTTGACCCCATCAGTAAACAATATTACATAGGAACCCAAAATAAATTCAATTATTCCTTTCGTCTGAAATCAGGGAAGTCTACAAAATATATTTTGTAAATGTGTTGCATTTTTTTGTGGGTAGTGATGATTGAGAATTTGTAGGCTATTGATGCATGAATATCTTTGAAAGGTTATATAACTTGTTTACCAATATTTCTTGTTCTATTCATTTTGCAGGCTGACAATTTTACCTCCTATTGAAGCCCTTAAACCAATGTTTGAGCGTTTTAAAGTCTTCAATCAAGATTTTATGCGCAAGTACCGAGACCCTAACTCCACTCTATAATTGAATGTTTCCTTCATCTACCAATAATAATGATACAAATAATTATTATTTGTATACGAATCATTAAATACAAAATGGGACTGTAAAATACTTGTAATCTGTAGTGTAGAACACAAGAATGAAACACGAAGGGTGAAACCAGCATAATATTATTGCAGCAAGGATAAGAATTATTTCAAATTTGACTTGGCAAGGTGAGAACTGAACTGTAAGAACTTTGCAAGCAAGGGTATAAACTGCAAGTGGTCCCTACTGCAGAGATACCAACCTCTGGAGGTTTGAAATAGGGAAATTAAATTTTGAGAGGGATACAAGCCATGCCGAAGGCGTGGAACGAGCGCAAGATTCTAGGGGGTCAGGGAAATTTTTTTGATTCTACCCTCTAAAATTGCCATTTCCTGCATATTTTCTGAGACCCGAAAAGCATTATTAAGTCAAGATATAAAACTCTGGAGTTTACCTTAATTTTCAACCAGAACACCAATTTTTAATTTATTTAATATTCAATTACTCATGACATCGGAACACATGTTTTCGGAAAACATTTCATATTTCTTTTTAGTGTCTGTGAAAGATGCACAAAGATGCAGCCGGGAACCATAATTACAGGAATTTGAAAGGCCAAACTTTTTTGGATTTTGGGAAAATTTGGGGTTAAATCTTATCCTATCGTAGAGAAAAGATACAAAGTCGCTTTTATCCGGGTGATTTGGTGACCCATACGGGAGACCGGGAGATTCATTCCGTATCCGGGAGACTCCCAGATAAGCCGGGAGAGTTGGTATAAGTGCTACTGGATTGTCAAGAAAGAGGTGGATATATATATTTTAGAGAAAGAAATGGCCTGTACCATGTTTGCTTCCCACTTGACAATCCTGGATGGACTGAGGCACTCACAGTCCAGAGCAAGGACCGTCACATACAGAACAACAGAAAAGATTTGATACAGGCAATAGTTAGTAATTATTACATTTTTAATACACAAAATCTTATTGAATAATGGTTCAACCAGTGTAGTTGAATCTCTACTTGAAGACAATATATAGCACACTTTCATGATGTCGTCATTTGACTACAACTACCATTTCATTTCGTTTTTCTTGTAATTTTTGAAATCTCAGTGCGGTATAACAATGGCCCTAATTATCATGAGAAAAATACAAACTGAAGGATTGTGGTTGGTGTATATTTGTAGTCAGATGACATCATCGTTTAAGTGGCCTATTATAGCTCACTGCTAAACACAAACACTAGAGAGACTACATTGTATACCTCAAAGGAGATTCGACTTTTCAGACCTTTTATGAGAAGCCTGGTGTGTTTAATATATATTACCAAATAAAACAGTTACTAGACTATCTTGTTTCCAACTAAATATTAAAAAATATTTTATTTCTGTTGAGATTGCAGGGTTCAAAATAAAATCACAGCTTTTAGCTTGAATTTGTAGGCTTTTTTTTGTCAAGGCTCATTTTTTCCCGGCTGTCAATAATGAATGAGCACGTAGTAGTTGAACTTTTTTTTCACTTTCCGCGATTTGCGTGTGTGTACTACTACACTAATTAACGGGAATCTGCCAAGAACCCGTTGCCTAGCACGTGACCAAAATCTTCCTGAATTGAAATTTCACTTTCTTCCTTGAGAAACCTTGAAATTATAAACTGATTTTAAAAACATTTCGCACATATCGCATGCTTTGAACTGCTAAAATAATGTCAGCGTCAAAATCTTCATTTTAATTAACGTGTTTCGTTCCAAACAAAGCATCGTGAACGGCTCTCTTTTTTAGGTGTTTGTTCTGTTTGTTCAAGCGTAAAATACCGTCACGCTTCTTCACTCACAAACATGGGAAATCCGTTCTGTCGAGCAATATGAATACAAAACTGACTTTAATTTGAACGAGTGAAAAGTCTTAACAACCGGCACTAAACAAGTTTTATTGATTACATGTGCAGAAACATAAAGTCGGTAACGCAACGGTTTGTCTAGACAAACTTGCATGTTTACGTTTCACGCTTGAACGGTGAACGAGAATTCTCCATTTCAACTTTGCAGCACGCTTCAAATTTCCAAACCTTTTTCTACTCTTTCTACTCATTTTAAAACGTTTCCAAAAAGCTTTTAAAACATTTCTTGGCTGCTTTATTGTCTGATATGAAATGTTTACTATAACATCTACAGCGACTTTGATTTCAGTTGGCCGATCAAAGTCGATATTTTCTATTTCTTCGGTGAAAAGTCGCCGGCAAGTGTGGTAAAAGTGCCGGCTGCCGCCGGCAGCCGGCTGCTATTTTGAACCCTGGATTGGTGCAATTACCGTACAACCTCTATTTAGCCCCCCTCTCTATTAAGCCTCCCTCTCTAATTACCCCCCCCCCCCCCCCCTTCTTGGGGCCTGCAATTAAATAAGTGGCTTAATATAGCTTTTATGGTAGTACATGGTATTAGTGACTCTAGCTTGCCTTTTTTTACTGACAACTGAAGGATCGCAATATGACTATTATCTGATTGTTTCAGAAATGAAACTTGTGTTGGACTTCGCCACTCAGTCGCTAAATGTCACTTCTTACTGTGTGCAAGTTTGGACCCCCTCTATTGAAAAATCGTGGATCTGCCTCTGTGGTATATTACTGTACCATACATCAACTTAACAATGGCAGTTTGTTAATGAAATGCATGTGCATGACTACCTTAAATTAAGTCCAAGGCCTGCGTCACAACCGTTAAATCCATAGGGCTGCGAACCAGCACCAAAATCCTTGTTCCGAAGGCCAATCACAGATAAGTACATATAATCCGGTACTTCGTTGGGGGTCAGGAATAAGGATTTTTGGGGCTGGTTTGCACACAGGGTCCAAAGGAGTTCAATTTGATCGTGTAAAATTTGATCGGGCCACTGTTTCTCTTTCCGCTAGCCAGTGTTTGCGGCTTACGAAATAAAATAAAACATTGCGGCCGAATATCGATCAGGCGATTGGCAAATAGGAAAACATAAAACAGTTGAAATTGGATTCAGGATTTTATTGCACAAACAAGGATTTAGTTTACAAGGTAAAGACGTTAAAAGCGAGTTTTGTACGATCAAATTGAACTCCTCTGGACCCTGTGGTTGGCAGACTGATTTAACGGTTGAATGCGTCCGTGACACTGGCTAGGAAACCATGCAGTTAGGTGTGGATGTATAAAGTAGCTTTCCCTAAGAGAGGGACAAGTGGATGAAAGGTCAAGAAAAGGCTGTTTAATAATTATTATTATTATTATAATTCAAATCCCAACAACATTATACATTGTTCTGTCAAGGCTAATCTATCTTAGTGAATTTTTTCCCTACTGAAATCACCTTTTCACCAAACAGTCGGCATTCAAGAGGTAACTGGACTCCTTATAGCTAAAAGCTTGTCATCAATCGTATATTTTCATAAATGATCTGCCTCCAAAAGGAGTTATATTACTTGTAAGAATGAAGAAATAAAAGTCAATTTTCTCAAGAAAATTTTATTTTGTCTTGTTCCTCTTGAATTTCATAACTAGCCTGCTTGTTTAGTCTGAAGTGTCAGCCGTCTCCTCGCTCTAACCCCCCGTGCGAGGAGACGGCTGACACTTCAGGCTACTGCTTGTTTTGTTCATTATTTTTTTTTAACTCGTGAATGTGAAAGCAGTGAACGGGTTATAGCATTTGGTGGACAAATTTCACTCGCTCAGTCGATGGACTCTAAACTTTAATCATGATATTAATTTATGCATATTAATTTATTCATTCACAAGTTACATTGCAGGATGAACAAAATTTATGCAATAAGGAGACTTGAAGCTTTGCTATATACTGTCAATACATGTAATCTTGTTCACTGGGTCTTCACTCGCTCACTTCTTGATATATAGTAATGTTGATCTGTTCAATTCTGAAACAAAACTAAAATTTAAAAGAAGCCCAAAGTTAAAATCTGGTTTTAGCGGAGTTCACGTTTGCCCTTGTCTTACATTGTAAAGCTTAAAGGAGTTATGTCAAGCAAACTGCAAAATCACCTTCAAATTGCAGGAATTGCAGGAAGACTCAAAATAACAGTTCACTAACCAAACAGGAACAAGGATGGAGAAGATTAAGACAGATAATTGCAAACAACGAAATTGAATTGGCCAATTTTTTCAAGATGCGTTACCGGTATCTGTGACGTAGCTCCTTTAAGCTCAAGAATATGAAGTCTGCAGTGGGCGGGACTGGGGGGGGGGGGAGAGTCTACAGGAGGCGGGAGAAGAGAGGACAGGAAGCAGGATTCCCATGGTGGTGGAAACCGGGAGAAATAGGGGACAATATTGCATAATAATTATTTTTCAATAGAAAAAGCACAAAGAAGTGGAACCACATTTATTTAGAAGAGGCAGGAACCGGGAGTACAAGGTATGGGAAGCAGGAAGATCAGACCTCCCTGCCCCCCCCCCCCCCCCCCCCAACACTGTTAAAATCCGAGGGTAAACCTACTGTTACCCAGGCGCCCTAAACCTCTCCAAAGTTAAAGGAGAGTGCTGTAGCACGAAGCAACTGGAAGGAAATAAAGAGTTTCCAAGCTAATTATCTTTACAATATTTTTCTGATGATATAACACACTCGCCATATTACAGCTTCCCAAACAAAAGCCTTATACTGTCAGTCAAGCCCCTATTTAAAAGCGGCCAGTTATCAAAGTCTCAAAAATAAATTATTGTCAGTATAATACTCATTCTCGTCCCCAGAGTCCGCGATCCTTTTGGTCAGCACCAAGAATATCTGGCGGGGACAGATATAACAAATTTTTTGATTAGCTGTTAAAACAATGAACAGACAAGAGAAAACGAGTACTCTGCGCAAGCTCAGAAAATCGGTACCAGCCAGAGGTCGTGATTTCTTGGTGCTGACCTGGACTGCGAGCAGTCTCTATTTTTCGCATAAGTCCGTGAGGCGAACGCGCGCCGCTCGCCTCACAGACTTATGCGAAAAACAGAGACTGCTCACAGTCTTGTGCTGACCAAAAGGATCGCGGACTCTTGGGACGAGAATGTATAATGCTGTAAATATAACCACAGAGAATTTCATACACATAGTTTGGCCTTGTTTTGAAAAAGCTGACAGATAAGAGTCCAAAATTGAATAAAGATTGATGACAGGCCTGCACCCTTTCCCTATGTGATGTGATGTAACAGGCCTCCAAGCGTGTTTGTATTCAAATAAAGTGACCTTTCTCTATTAAGCGGACAATCCCTATTAAGCAGCCACTTGCCATTTCCCTGAGGGGGTTATAGCCTGGGTTCAACTGTGTCTTATTTCTTCTGGCACTCAGAGAAAACCTGATAACATGCTGTTGCACCAACCTACTGTAAGAACTTGATGTCTATTAAAATGAAAATGTCTTCACACAAGCAACAACTCCTCAACCTCTGACTTATAAACTTTAATTTTTTAATGCTTATATTACAAGTAGCTAGAAACCTCTCGCATCAAAAATATTTTACAGCTTTTATTAATAAATTATTTTATTCAATAGCAAAATTTATGTTAGATAAAAAGACAAAAATATTATCTTCAGGACTAGAAACCTACATTTTGCTTAGGAATTACAACATTTTGACTATGCATGCAATTAAAACTAGTCGATATTTACATGTTAGAAAATTATTTTTTGCTGCAGTTGAGAAAATACTCGACATCAATATTATTTACCAATTAACCTTGAAAATACATTCACAAACTCATTTAATAATTCACCAAGGTAAAAACTCATAACATAACAGCATAGATTCTTATGATTTTATATCTCTGTTTACTACTTAGTTTCAGTTTCGATTGAGAAGATATATCAAACACTTGATAGAGTGTTGATCGCATTTCTAAACACTTCGAATTTCGTCAAAAATACTCCACTACACGTTTTAATTCCAACTCTCTTCTCTGTGTTTGGAAATGTGATGAAACACTGCCTCTCGTGTTTAATATACAGTTGAGCCTCTCTACAACAGCCACCTCGGGGCCGAAATAACTGGCCGTTGTAGGGAGGTTTCAATTAGAGTAAGGGGCGGACCATTAGATATCCCGGGAGGGGGGGTGACAATTACAAAAAAAAAAATCCTGCAAAGGAAAATTGTCTAAAAAAAATATCCTGCAAGCAGCTGACCATCAAAAAAAAATTCCTGCAAGCAAACTGGAACATATGTATATATAAGAAGATCTGTGAAAAAAAATTTGTGCAGAGTTTGCTCTCCTAAAAAAAAATCCTGCAGACAACTTAGGCTGGAAAAAAATATCATGCACTGGAATTTTTTTACCCCCCCTCCCGGGATATCTAATGGTCCGCCCCTAAAGTGTATGTATCGGTGTACGGTTGGGACGAAAAATCCTGGCCATTGTAAAGAGGTGGCCATTAGTGGAGGTTTGACTGTATTACTTCTCAAACTCATTAATAATTCATCAAGTTAAAACAAAGGAAATCATAACCGTGTCGGAGGTTTGGATACCCGGTCTTAATCAGCATAGATTTTTACGATTTTATTTCTCCGTTTACTCCTTAGTTTTTGTTTTGATTGAGAAGATATATCAAACACTTGAGACAGCTAGTGTTTCATCGGCTATCCAAACACCTCGAATTTCATCAAAAATACTCCACTGCGCATCGTATTTCCAACTCTCATCTCAGCGTTTGGAAATGTGATGAAACACTGCCTCATGTTTGATAGAGTACATAATAATCAATATCAATACACAGATGACAAAAATGATGACCAACAGCCCAAATTTGCATCTTCACAACCACCTTGGTAACAATAATTACTTCTGTTCAGAATTTATATGAAAGCACCCTTCAATCTAGGTTACTTAATAATTGGGAGGGGAGGGTGAGGGGCCTGCCTCCACTCCTAATCCCAACATCTTTTCCAGATGTTATGCAAAGTACTGTTACAGTAGTAACAAAGCTTTAAGCCCACCAAAAAGTGAAAAAAAATTAAAGTAAAATGTGGTGGGCTGATGACTCTCAAAGCATATGGTTACCTCAAAATAATATACAGTCAACTCTCTCTTAACGGACACCTCTATAAGGACACCTCCTAGCCTGCGAATACAGCCGACTTCCATCACGCACCGCCTGCAGCATCCTGTGGGACGCTGCAAGCGGCGCACGATGGAAGTTGGCTGTATTGGCAGGCTCATTACTTAGACACCTCCAAAAGACGGACACCTGGTGTTGGTCCATGCACGCCGTTTTTCAGTCATTTTACTGTATCTAAACTCTCTATAAGCCGGACACCTTTCTAAGATGGACAGTTGGTGCCGGTCCTGATGGTGTCCATCGTAGAGGGAGTTGACTGTATTATTATACAAACTTAAGGTAAAGTTCTAGAGGGGGAGCTTATGGCAAGGTATTATTGTTGTTCAAAAATAACTTGCAAGCCCTGTTGATGAGTCAGATAAATACTTCACTACCCAAAACGTTTCTGATAAAAAATATATTATTAATACCAAATCTTCCTTTTTAGAACAAAAAATAAAAATAAGGAACTTCTTTAAGGTACTGAGCAAAATAACTAAATATTAAAATAAATACTGTGGTCGGACTTAACCTATGTCTATTTTACACAAATTTCATACATGACTGTGACATCATCTTTTGGTTGATATCCAACAAAATAAGCGAGTACATCTCAGCTTTCTCACGAGAGATGTGCGGCATGACATCTACAGGTTCCTTGTCCGATCCACTGGACGTTTGGTCATCCCCATCATCATCATCATCTTTATGGACGCATTTGTTTGGAGAGAGGAGAGACTGTGCCTTAGGCTTATTTTTGGAGCCCTTTGGACGACCTCTCTTCCGTTTTATCGGCACACCATCTTCATCCAGTTGAACTGGCTGTAAAGAGGTAAAAGGTGTGAACAATCAGGGTTTGTACATGTACATATTTTAGCATCCAAAATCCAAGGCTTTATTGGATCCATACTTTTTCCAAACAATTTCTTTTTCTTTTTCCAAACTCCCCTATTAGATTCCTCTATATTATTAGAGAACAGTCAAATAAACATGGATGCATGAAGTAAAATTACTTTTTTCTAGACAATGATTAAAGGAGCTATGTCACAATATTTTAAGCCATTTTTGCAAAGTGCAAAATCACCTTTAAATTGAAGGAAGCCTCAAAATGATATTTTACCAAGGTAGAAAAACACCATTTGAAGAGGTGATAATATTTTTTACCAAACAGGAACAAGGATGGTTGAGGATGGAGAAGATTAAGATGGATTGCGAATGGCGAGCTTGACAAAATTGGCCAATTTTTTCAAGATGCAACCGTGACGTAATAATAATAATAATCTTTATTTAAAGTGCTACTGCGATAAAAAAAAATACTCTAACTTATTCTGTTCTCTTTAGATTTTGAAAATACAATGCCAAAATAGTAATTCTGCCAAATATTAAGTTCAAAATCCGATGAGAACTCCGATTATTTCAACTGTAACATTTAAAGCGGTGCCGCTTGTGGGGTCGTGTATAAAAAGGAAAGAAAAAGAAATAGCTCCTTTAAAACCAGATCAATGTGTGAACATTGCCGAGAAGTATTTTTATGCTGCTTATCTCAAAATTTCCCTAAAGTCACTTATAGAGGAGCTTTTTTCCATGCACCCCTTCAATAATATTACTATTTGCAATTTTGTTATTGACAGTGCACTATATATGGGTTGTAGTAACCTGAGTATCAGGCGAATTTTTCCGCGCTCTCTTTTACTCTTCGTCTTTACGTGGTCGCGCTGAAAAATCAGGCCCATTTTTAGCGTGACACCCGTAAAGAGAATGTAAGGAGCGCGAAAAATTGGCCTGATCGCAGGTTAGGGTTGTAGAGGTCATAGAGTACCACTGAGTTTTTGAGAAAGAAGAAGGCTCAAATAAAACTTTTTAATCTTGAATTTTGTTAGTGATCTGGCTTTGTCATACAACTCAAGGGAGTCATGCTCATATTTTTTACTCCTGAACTGTACTCCACTCAATCCTATGCTATATTGTGCAGTTACTGAAAATATCCATACCCACCCCAAGGAAGGTAACTGGAAATTCTTAGGGGGAGGGGGTCTCACAAGCCAAAATTTTAAAGGAAAGTATGGAGCTACATGTAAACTGGAAATTCCAGGGGGAGGGTGTTTCAAACCAAAAACCTTCTGTGGGGGGTATGGATATTTTCTGGAACCACCCATTACCATGATAATTACTAATTTATTTTATGTCGTGAGTACCTGAGGTTGTGGAGGAAGAATTTCACCAGTGATAGAATCAGTTTTAACTTTGTTTTTTGATCCTTTGGGTCGACCACGCTTTTTACGAATAACCATGCCATCTACATGTAAAGAATGAGGAAGCTAACAAGGAAAAGAGAAGAAAGAAGCTTCAGATAAAATTATTTAAAAAATATTTATTATTTAGAAAATAAAACATAAATCAGAGTATAATAATATTATTATAAGCAAGCAACTGAACATCAAATATACTATATAAGATTATACTGTCTTGCAATGGTTAACCCTTGAATTTTTACATGCCTATGGACGGTGTCACAAATGAATGATTTATAAGCAGTCACTTCAGTTACCAAATGTCTGCTTATAGGTCAGGAAGTTCAAACATGCAAGAGAACACAACTTGAACAAATGTATTATTTAATACTGTCATAAAATTCAACAGGAATTTGAGAACACAAGAAAAATTTCTAAAACACTAAACTGCAGGCGAGTGTATTCTTACTATATTTCTCTTGAGTGTTCTCAAATAACTGGTCAGAGTAGTTTATGACTGTCACAGTATAATACAATTATTGGCTTTGGCTTCTTTATAATGCTTTATGATTTAACGTGTCCGAAATGATAAAACATGGCTTTTCTATGTTTTATACTTTGAAAAAGCGTGGGTTTTTTTTATACCAATCAGAACGCGCACAGAATCCAGTCAATATTATAACAAATTATTATGACCATGCTCCAAGCTCTTGCAGTTTTTTATAAGGAATTTCTAACACTTATTCCAAATAAATAAATTGTTAGAACACCTTTAAAACAGGGCCTTTAAATCTATAATATTACAGTCAAACCCCGTTAATACGGACATCGAGGGAACCATGGAAAGTGTCCGTATTAATGGGGTGTCAGCGGGTCATGTGAATGACGTTAGTTTTACGCGTTTTATGCCTTGGCAACACCAGAAGTTAGTGGAATTGGAAAAGACACTCATATCTCCAAGTTTATGAATGATGCGTCAGTTATATCTAAATCTTGTTCTTCACTAATAATGTAGTCACATGAACACTAAATCGTGACAAAAGATGATGTATGTAGCGTACATAAATAGTGATAAAATAGTGTCCGTATTAGGGAGGTTAACTTTGTATGGGAATGTGCAAGTTGGGTGAGAAAAATAGTGTCCGTTGTCCGTATTAATGGGTGTCCATATTAAGCGGGTTAAGTTAAGAGGAAATGTATGAGTCTTCTGCAGGGACCAAGAAAACTGTCCATAATAACGAGGTGTCCGTATTAAGCGGGTGTCTGTAAGGCGTGGTTTGACTGTACCTGTACATGTGGAATCTGTCTCTCCTGTAAGTTCTCAATTCTGATGGCATCTTGCTGAGTTAAAGGAAATGGCATCTGATCTTTGTTGACCCAAATAATATTTTCAGGAAATTCATAGTCAAAATCTGGGTTTTCTTTCTTTGGACGCTCAGGACGAAGCCTTTTATCGCGTTCTGAACCATTCAAACAGTCCCCTGTAAAGAATTATTATAAAGTTAACATGTAAGTAGTACAAGTCTCACTTGGATGCATAATTTTTTATAAACTTTCTTTTAATAAATAGGTTTTTACATACTGTACATTTTAGAAAGGGTACTGTCTAGTGAATTGCCGCAGCAACCAGGTAAAACTGTCAGGGGTAGCCTGCCAGCAACACTTCAAACTTTTCAATCACGTGACATAAACCAGACTTTTAAAAGTGCATGTCTCTATTAATAAGCCACTTGGCTCTAATTTTAATTACCGATAGGTATATTGATTATTATTACTGTAAAGTTCCAAAAGTAACGACCCTCGATCTTTACTTTGTATTTAGCAGCCTTTTTCCTGTCCTTACTTTCGGAAGGTTGTTTATTTCGGGGGTCGCTACTTTTTTAATTTCAAGTAGCTAAAACGTATAACATATGGGCTGATCTATCTTACACATAACCGGCTCATAAAATGAACCATGAAGTTTGTTCACAAATTCAGGTAATTTTTTTCAACTTTCTGTTTATTTATTAAACATAATATAGAAAGAACAGGTTTATTCATACAGAAACATAATTCTCACTGGTAATTTTAAGAGACACAAAGGATAAAAATTGTTGAAAAGGAATTGCCCTTTGTATCAGTTAATCCCCACAGTTATCTCCCACCTTGAAAGCCAAATTGAAGAGGCTAGTGGAAAAGTTTCCTAAGTGTGGTTTTCCTAAGCGTCGCTTCGCTGATTTCATTGTTCAGACAAACAACAGATTAATTTTTGTAAAGAAAACCGCTGGGAAAATAGAGTTTATTTGCATACGTTTTTTCTTGAAAATGAACCATGAACCAGAAAAAAAGAATTACAGGGCAATGTCTTTCTATTAAAATGAAGGACACCTTTGAGAAAAGAAAATTATTTGACCCAAAACCACACTTATAGGAAAATTTTCCACTAGCCTCTTCAATTACACAGTGATTCATTATGTTTGTTGCTACTTTCGGAGGGTGTTTACTTTTGGAGGGTCGCTACTTTCAGGATTTATTTAGGTTATTATAAGGTCTGTCAACAAGCCAGGTGGCTTATCATGCCGATGAAGTGACTAGGAGTATTGCTACTCCCCCTGGATGGGATGCTAGTCCATTAATTTTGAAATTTCTTCCTTGGTTTGAACTAGTCTTAATCACGGATGGAGGATCTTTAAAAAATGGCCAATTTTTTTCAAGTTCATCATTCGCAATCCGTCTTAATCTTCTCAATTCTCAACCATCCTTATTCCTGTTTGGTTTATTATCACCTCTTTAGTGTTTTTCTACCTTAGTGAACTATTATTTTGAGGCTTTTCTTCAATTTAGAGGGTGATTTTGCACTTTTCAAAAATGACTTAAAATATCGTGACATAGCTCCTTTAATCAAATTTTACTCCATGATCAAGTTCTATTATTGCTTATGAATTTCATTCAAATCTTCCATGTATATTAACGCAAATACAATTAAATTAAAATTAATGTACTTACCCTCTTTCTTAACTTGAGGCCTGATGTAGTTTACGGCTGATAAAAACATGTCCACAGGGACATGACTTGCAAGCCACAGGAGCTGAATAAAACAAAGCAATATTAAAACAAGATATAGTAATATCTGCATCATCAACATCCTCAGAGACCCAGAAGCAGATTAAGACAAGCAAAATCAGGACAAACAAATAAATTGTTGACTTTAAGAACATATTTGTGTTTTGCCCAGATTTGCCTGATATCTTGTATATAATTTATATAATAATAATTATTGAACACCACATTATTTTGAATTATTCATTTGAAAAACAAGGCCCCTGATATTTTTTTCCTGGTTGGCCTGTAATTTTTGAGAAAATTCCATCGATATGAACAGTCTGTTGTTTTTTCCAATCCCTAATTATAATTAGCAGTCCACTGACTGAAAACAAAGGAAAGACGCGTGATAGTGTCATTAAATTGGGGGGTGGGGGAGGGAATTTGAGGCAATGTTTTTCAGAAAAAAAAACAGGCAATGTGAGCAAAACAAAAAAAGGTCATAAAGGTCAACATAGGTCGGCCCTTCATTATTTATTGTCTCTTAGTCTCCAAGGATGCATCATTGCTGCAAATTATGAAATCAATGCTAAACGTACTTTTTTCCATCCTAACCAAGCCTGACTAAACCGATGTCTCTCTTCACATGCTCAATTCCTCCCTGCTCAAGAGAGGTCTGACGTAGACGTAAGGCGCAAGACGTAGCCCTGCAGAGATTGTGTAGTGTTACTGATTGGTTGTTACTTGCATTAAAAAAATTGAAACCAAGTAACAGTCTGCCAATCAGAGACACTATACACAGATCTCTTGAGCTACGTCATCAGGTTGAATCTCAGATGTCTCCAAGCAGGGCATGAACAGAGCATGTAAAAAGATGTCTACACAATCCTACAATAATTATGTGCTTGCACATAAATTACTGAATTCTGATTGGTTAAGACAGAGGGCATTTTTGGTTAATTTGCCAGGGCAAAATAACTCCAAAGATTCCCGAAGATCGCCCACAGACTTCCAAAGAGTGCAAAGGTGACCTAAGGACTTCCAACGATTTCCAAAGATGACCAGAACTCTTCTGAAGATTGCCGAAAATCACCCGAGGTCCTCCAAAGATTTTTGAATGTGATCGGAAGGTTAGCAAATATTTCCGATAGTCCCCCGAAGATTGCCGAAAACCACCCAATGTCTTTATCACACTAACTTTGTCCTTTATGTTATTAGCAAGTAATCGCATTATTCCTTGTAAAATTACGGATTAATATCACCTGTGTTATACCCGAGTCGCGTGCAATTTCTGCAAGTTTAATACCTATATACCACTTATATTTGAATCAGCTTGTTATTGATTAAATTAAATTTGAAGCTTTATCGTATTACTGGCATATTAACCATTTTGGGCAAGTACCTTTTAGCACAAAACATTTCAAAAATTCGCCTAATAAGGTAAAAAGGCTCTTTAAAATAAAACATTTTGACTTTATCTTAAAATAATAAGCTTAAAAAGATTTTAAATGAAATAATGAATTTTGAATTAACCTAAAGATATTTTAAAAACTTCAACAAATTTCAGTGTATAATTTGCGCTGCTCAGAATGTTTAAATTATAAAAAAAAATTAAACAACGTGGTTTCTGATCATGACGGGTTGAATAAGCTTATATACTTGTGTAATATATGAAGCTAAATTAATTATATTTAATATAAGGTTCAGTTATGAATTTTATTTCAATTCAGAGAAAACTCGATGATTTCCATCCTAAAGACTAAACGACAATTGAAATCAAAGGTCATAAAATACAAGCTTATTCATAAGAAAATCGATTAAATAAGCTTAAATCACTTTGGCCGCGTTGCTTGTTCTTCTGACATTAAGAATACAATTTATATTTGACACTTACCGCTTGATCACAGCTTGGGCATCGCTTAACTACCATATCAACATTCCAAGTAAATAAAGAAGCTTTAAAAGAGTGCTATGCTAACGTGCAAAAGGAAAAGATTAAACATGAAAACAAAATTTCGTGGAACAAAACAGCTTCGTGTATCAGAATGTATTACGCGGTCGCGGGAGCCTGGGAGCGAAACTGGTGATACTGGTACCGAGTCTTTTCGGCGCGTTGGCGGCGCGTTGGCGGGAAACATCTGGCACGTGCATGCTGTTTACACGTGGGTACTCTTCTTCTAATCACGGCTTGTAGAGTCAAAAGGTTTATTTACAACTGTTTGCCGTCATTCCTGAAGGAAATCCTTCTAATAAAAGGATAGTGGTATCATTTTAGCTGAGAAAGAAACAGGATGGAGAGGTGGTAGGCTGGGCTGGGAGGAAGCTCAGAGGAAGGAAGGAAACGAAAATCGAGCGGAAGTAATATGACACTCAAAAAACGATTGAATATTGCCAATTAATTTTAAATTTATTTGGAATATTTTTCCGCAAATAATTATTGCCATTAGATTTCAGAAAGCGGAGAAGAAGAGTCGAGGGCAGGGCGGGAGAAGACTACATTTTAAGGCCCTGGTCGAGGGATTGGACTTGGAGTCGATCCACTTCCGTTACCTGGTATTTCGGCTCTTGCATCCCTCGGGAAGGGATTGTTCTTGAAGTCAAAGGGATATATGTCGCACTCTAGCTAGAGACTGTTTTTACAAGGAAAATTTGGCCTGATTACAGCTATCAAATTCTAAACAAAAAACAACTACTGAAAAGTAATATTTATTTTGATACTTTCAAAACCCGGCCTAGTAAAATGGGGTATATTATTAAAAATAGAGGTCTAAAATAAGGACAGGCTTGAAAAAATTAAAGGAAGCGGTTTTCATTTGAGTGTCAATGACCAATCACAACAGACGTAAACAACAAAACGAACCAATGAGAACTCGACGCAAATACACGTAACCGGCGCCAAGCGCGGGAAAACGCACGTGACACTCAATTGAAAACCGATCTATCGCGCAAATAATTTAACGCTAATTTACATCAAGTTGTTATTAAGCTAAATTTTTATGACAAGCAGAGCAAACAAGCTGGCTTATGATCCTCTTCCGCTATTCGTGTTGACCTTAAGCTGCTTCTGGCCCACATCTCGTCCGAATAGAGTCTATAAGCCGGGAGACGTGACGCTTGGAGGTCTGGCTTCGATGTCCACTTTTGGTCATGTTGAGGCCATGTTCTTTGCGATTGAACGCATTAACAATGACTCTAGCATTTTGCCAAACATCACTATCGGTTGCGACATTCGCGATTACTGCCGGAGGGGGGGGGGGGTACACCCTATAATGGACTAAACGGGGAGGCTCCGACCGAAAGGGGTAGCTTTTTCTGGCTGGAGGTATATAAAAGAGTAGGGATTTTACGAGTTGAAGTATAGAAAAGGGTACGGAAAACTGGCATTTAGGTGTTCAAAAGGGCCTTTCAAAATATCTCGAACAGACGCACCTATACAGCTGATTCATCCAATATTTTAAGGTGCTACTCAAGCGAAAAGTTTAGTAAAAGTCGTAAAAGGGATGCAGTGTTTCAACTATAGGTATGTGAAAGGGGTGCCATTTTCTATGGAAGGTATATGAAAGGGTTACCTTTTCTGTCAAAAATGGTATATAAAAGGGTAAGGGTTTGGGCCTCGGGGCGGAGCCTCCCCGTATAAAACTTTATTGCGGGTATTTATTAATTTCGCGAATTTTTTTTTTCAATCGCGAATATCGTGAAAATTTGTACTCGCGAAAATTAGTGAGAATAAGGTATTCATTTTCGTCAAAAAATCTAGTCGCGGGACGCTCAAGGGACTTGTATATTAAAGCTACTATTGAGCGATAACGTTCATCTTCTTTAGCCTAGTTCCTAGGCCTCTTTTATTTTGCACGGTCATGTCGTTTCGGGTCACGTCCCGGTCACGTCACAGTAACGACTGGGAAAAAGCTGCATGTACACGGCTAGCAAGACAAAGATGAGGGTATAGGCAGTTGGAGTACTTAGTTTGAACTGATAAATTATTCACGGACAACCATTATTTTATTATTCTATTGCTCAGTCTCCTTATAAGCAAATTACATCCCATTACAGTGCCCAAATTAAACGTCATCATAATTTTTGAACTTCTAACAATTGTTCATGGAAAATAAAATTGAATTATAGCCAGGTCCATCGTACTACTGTGAAGGTGGGACTTCCTCGATCATGATACGGGTTACTTCGTTGTAACCGCCGGTAAATGACGAGCTGGCAGGTTTCTTTCCCACACAGTCTCCGATATTGATTCCCACGCTGACTGTTCCCGCGGAAATTCCCTCACAGTACCCAGCAATCACACCAGTTTTGTGGATGTTCGTGTCTGTTCTGTAGTGATTGTTAACGATGTGGTGAATACCTTCGATGGCTAGTGGCCTGCGACATTCGAACATTATGGAAGGTGATGAACCAGCGTTTACAGCAATTCAGGCAGCAACATACCCTGTAGTCACTTATAAACTCGACTTTCAAGGCTGTGTTCAATTCACGCTTTGTAAATGTGCACACCTAAAGAAACAAAGAAACCATCAGCCCGAAGCAGCCTTCTTTTTATTTTATTTTTATAGTCTTTATTGATTTTCAAAAAACATTACAATATTTGTAATAACTACTAATTACAATTTAATTAATACAAACATTGGTGTTCCAATTTTTTTTTTCCTTCTATCCCTTCTTTAAACCTCTTAAAATTTCATTGAAATTCACGTTTACCCCCGCCTTAAGTATGCTGGCGTACACATTGGCCCCGTTTAGGCGAATATAGTTTCATTTGTAACCGTATCGTTTTGTATACGGTTACGCCTTCCGTTAAATACGACGACGATGTGTAAGTAACCGTGTGCTTTTGAAGACGATGTCCAAAGTCAGGTCCAAAGTGGAATATACTGAATATACTGATGTACGTGTTCTTCATCAGGCGGGGTATAGTTCTTATATGTTTTTAAGCGAATTCAGTTTATAAAATAAAACGTAAATTAACAAACCTAAAAGATACACGTCTAATGCCTGTAAACGAGATTTACTAAGGCAATAGTAAACGCGCCCGAGTATTGTTGAGTTTTATAAGCACGCGGGAAGTTTTAAGAACGAGTTATAATGAACTCGAATTGACCAATCAAGCACGCGTTATATGACCAAATTTTAAAATTTGAATTCAAACAGACACTAAAATAAAAGAGGACACACATAGCTGACACAGGCGTTAATATTTGGTAGCCTGCGAATACAGCCGCCTTCCAGCCGCCTTCGTCCGGCTGGACGCTGCAAGCGGGACGCGATGGAAGGCGGCTGTATTCGCAGGCTGATATTTCGGCGGCTAATTGGGATCAAAGTAGATCTAGCAAAGGCACCAAGTTTTATCAAACTTAACAAATTCCTTCCTCCGTCGTTTATTTTACCTTTACCAATCCATAGCCTCTATTGTCGTTCAAACCATACCACGCGCATTGTTTCCAGTTTTTGGAGCTCGAGGTGCCACCGCCAGGTGGCCCAGGTTGGGCCAGGTCGGCCAGGTAGTCCTTCAGGCCCGGCGGCACCCTACAGGCCCGTCGGCACCTGGAGGCCCGGCGGCACCTACAGTCCCGGCGGCACCTGGAGGCCCGGCGGCACCTGACCCTGGTGAGCCTGGGTCTCCAGTGTCTCCTTATCCGGCAGGACTGAACAGCCATAATACCGACATATCGACGCGTGTGAGGACTGGGACATACTCTAATAATGACACAAAAATGTACACGGTTAATTAATTATATAAAGCCAGCTTTTTGGCGGGCGAGCAAAAGCGAGCCCGCTGACTAACATTGAAGCAAGATATGAACATTATTTTGCCTGACTTCCAACTGGTGTGATTGGAATGTGAACTCTGTGTTTGTTACACATGCGGAGTAATAGGAACTTTATGTCAGTTAATATTCACTGAGAAGACCAAAAGATGTTCGTTTGTAGTTGGCGATGAGTTCGTAAAATTAAATACGAGTCATAGGAGATCATAGAAGGGAAGTTTACGCCATATCGTCACTTGTGAAATGATCAAAGGCCACCTATGTTATCGTTATGAATGACGGCTATTATGCTAAGCTTTATTCTGTTTTAGAGATAGCCGCCTTTTGCCTCGTCACGCAATCTCTCCTCCCCAAATATTGTTGTCTCGCACAGTCAACGCGTGTTTGTGGTTCTTTCGGAGCCTGATATTTTATATCGAGGTATGGAGGGCCTGGTATGGGGGACCTGGTATGGGGGCCTGGTATGGAGGCCTGGTATGGGGGACCTGGTATGGGGGCCTGGTATGGGGGACCTGGTATGGGGGCCTGGTATGGAGGGCCTGGTATGGGGGGCCCTGGTATGGGGGGCCTGGTATGGGGGACCTGGTATGGGGTCCCTGGTATGGGAGGCCCTGGTATGGGGGGCCCTGGTATGGGGGCCCTGGTATGGGGGGCCCTGGTATGGGGGGCCCTGGTATGGGGGGCCCTGGTATGGGGGGCCCTGGTATGGGGGGCCTGGTATGGGGGACCTGGTATGGGGTCCCTGGTATGGGGGCCCTGGTATGGGGGGCCTGGTATGGGGGACCTGGTATGGGGTCCCTGGTATGGGAGGCCCTGGTATGGGGGGCCCTGGTATGGGGGGCCCTGGTATGGGGGGCCTGGTATGGGGGACCTGGTATGGGGTCCCTGGTATGGGAGGCCCTGGTATGGGGGGCCCTGGTATGGGGGGCCCTGGTATGGGGGACCTGGTATGGGGGACCTGGTATGGGGGCCTGGTATGGAGGGCCTGGTATGGGGGACCTGGTATGGGGGCCTGGTATGGGGGACCTGGTATGGGGGCCTGGTATGGAGGGCCTGGTATGGGGGACCTGGTATGGGGGGCCTCGAAAAACGTTCCAAACCCTCATCCCAACAAGACCGCCCTCTACGCAGGCTAGATCTGGCAAGATTTTAATAGCGCAACATGTCAAAAGATCAGATTCTATTCAGTGTCTCTTTCAAGCAAGAAAAAAATTTCGTTTAAAGCACGGGTTTAATTAGCCGGGAGCATTTGTAGTGGGGCAATGAGTTCGTAAAATTAAATACTGATCATGAGTGATAGGAGGGAAAGTTACGCCAAATCGTCACGTGTGAAATTCAGTGAACTGGTCGAAGGCCAAGCATGTTATCGTTATGGATTATGGCTTTGCTAAGCTTTATTTACCTGCGATAAAGAAAAGAACGCCTGATCGTAGGTTAAGCTTTATTCAACCGAATCAATCAGCTGTAATCGATTTGACATTATCTGTCATAAAGCAACTCGGAGTTTGAAGTTTTAAAATACTCGAACATAGCAGCCAATAATAAAGCCACGATGGCTAGCCAGTGGTTTCCTAAATCAAAGCTCCGATATTCCGCCCGCACCTCCTAGCCCATGGTTACTCCTAGTATGTAAAATTATAATTCACAACATGCATAGAGGCAATAAAAGTTACAATTTTGTAAATTAACAATTAAACTCACCAAGTGAAAAATGCAAGCGGCAAGCCAGACAAATTTGGCCGTCATCTTCTTCTAGTCAATGTGCCAGGTCTAAAATCAAACAAACATTTTATAAAGTAAGTTTTTAGTCGTATGCCGGTTGCGATTTCACGTGCACAAACAGCTATACAAGACAACTGTGTTTATTACTCCTACCGGTTTTTGTAGCTCTTTGCAACAAGTACATATAATCACAGTATGCCTGCTTGTCAGAGCTATAAAGCCTATGTTATGGCATGGTATGGGTACCATGTACCCTGTACCCTGCACCACGTTCTACGGCAAACGGCAAACGGCAAACGGCAAACGTCAGCGTGCAGTTGATTATCTTCAGTTTACTTTTCCATCAGAAAAATCGAAAATAATTCCCACGTTCACGGCAAACGATAAACTACTCACTTTCACGTAGAAACGGCAACGGGACGGCAGACGGCAGACGGCAAAAGCGCAAAAGTGGGAGTTTTGCCGTCCGCGGGCTATCTACGCTTAATTAATCAACTGCCAGAACTGCGCCCGCGGAAAGGATGTTCATTTTACTGGATACGTGTCCTTGTTCATTTTTCGGACATTAACTTCTGTGTATACTCGATCATTCCAGTCATTCTTTACAGAGAAGATAATATTGTTAGACTTAACAAGAGACTTGAAACATCATGATATCTCATAGTCTCCCTTCTTCGTTTTCCCGAGATGATGGCCGAATCGCCGGTCATGGAATTCCATTCAAGTGTTCAAGTACATCTCGGGTCGTTCTTTCAACAGGGCCGGCACTCAACGACAACATTTTCCTGTAGGTGTCGGAACGTCGTTTTTACGTTATAATTGTGCATTTTTTGTGCAGTTTATGACTTATTTTTAAACGCTAAGAAAATGTATCTGTTCGGAAACGTTAGCTGAACTTTCAAACTTCAGAAAATTTTAGGGATTGAAATCTATTTATGAGCTGCTTTTGCCTTTCCGAAAATCCTAGCTGACCTGTTTTTGTTCCCAAAACGACATTTTTATCTCTCCGAAAACAAAAGGCGTTAATTTTCCCATATTTAGAAAGTTTGAGATGACATTACCCTAACTGAATATCTGAGGCGTATATGCCTTCCGAACAGATATTCCACCGAAACGATCCGTTGGGTGCCCCTGTTTCAAGTTTAAACATGTTGTACTCAATGGAAATGTAACTCAGTTACGGATCAAGCAGTTCTCATTTACTTACGTTGGTTTTCGTATAGACTGCGGAGGGTTCTGTTCTGTTTCGGCTTCAGCTGCAGGGCGAAATCGTTTCGGCTGTCCTCGAAGATGCGTCTTCAGTGATATTTTGGATTTGTGCCTGAAAAGTCTGAAAAGTGATCTTTACAAGGAGATTTATAACTGCAAATGATCTTTAACATTCCTGTTTTTTTTTTCGATTCTTTTATTTCACCAGATGGAAAATATTAAACTGTGATCTGGCTCTCCCGGCTGTGTTGTGGGAAATACAATGGTCAGTTACTCGAGATAAAGTTACTTCTAAGTTATTTACCTTGGTTTTCGTAGAGTGAGGAAAATTCTGTTCTGTTTCTTCAGCTGCAGGGCTGAATCGTTTCAGTTGTCCTTGATTTGCTTCTGGATATTTTGGATACGTTCTTGAAATGCCATCTTGTTTAATGATTTCTAACCTTCATGAATTAGCTATTTTCAAATTACCTCCGTTACTTATTCCAGCCTTATGACTAACATTGTGGGTGGCTCTGCAAAAGGTCGTTATACAGGGCCCCCAACGGAGGTGTTCGGCAAAATAGGTCGGTTCCGCAGCCGGTTCCTTCCGGGAACATGGCCCTTACTGGGAGGCTAACCTAGCTGTGAGTCAATAAAGGGTAAAACTAAACCGAAATGTCAAGGTGATAATTAAACAAGATCGCATTTCAAGCACGTATCTAAGGAAGCATGTATATATTGATGATAGCTCTTTTAATATTTAGTACAGTTGGTGTGATATCTGTAAAGATTTTACCGACTAAATAAATGTAGATGTAGATGTAGAAAACCTGGGGTGGGACTGATGAGAAACTATCCTGCAGTAAAACATTTTTAGCTCCCCTCTTGTCAAATGGCAAAATTTTCAAGACCCACGTCCATACACCATTAGTATTTTGGGACACCCCCCTTTTCTCGTCAGTCCCCCCCCCCCCCCCCCCCCCAACAAGTTTTTGTGAATGCTCCCTAAAGAAGCAAGTTCAAGGACAACTGGGACAACTGAAACGATTAAGCCTGCAGCTGAAGAAACAGAACAGAACTTTCCTCAGTCTACGAAGACCAAGGTAAATAACTAAGTATATACTAAGTATAGTACAGCAGTGCTAAATCCTCTGACACTTAAATAAAGTTGTCTATTTATTATTTATTTATTTATTTCGCGCATTTGCGTTGACTACTTGCGTTCACTTTGATCGAAATTTAGTTGTACACAAATAGGCGTGAGTTTGTCACCGTTTTGTCACCCAACGCAAGTCGTCAGTTTTTATTTTTTCTCGCCTAACGGTTCGAAAAAATAAAAAACTGACTCGTAAAACCGCACTCGAGACCTCGGGCACAGTTTTTCCCTATACGGACCTCCCGGCCGGCGAATAACATATATATATTCACTATGTTACGCTATAAATGCTTAACTAGAGATTTTAATTCAGTGATTGTGAAATGAAACAAAAGCGGACAGGCTGAAAGCTCGTTCAAAAGGAAAGCAATCTGCAGACGATACAATTCATAATTGAGAACTGTTTAGAGACTTGCAGTGGCACATCGACAGAGTTGGCTGAGTTGGACCCTGTCTATCAGAGGTGTTGATCGCTTGCTTTCGTGGGGTAGTAATTTCTTACACAGACGATCTTTGACCGCAACAGGAAATTGTTTGAGAAAAGCCTCTGGCATCCATGGTAATAGAATAGTTCTTCATCTGCTGTTCAAGATGGAACTGGAAACAATAAGTGTTGTTCTTGTTTGTAAGACCCTTGTAACAGTCAACCAAGTGAGTCTCTTTTATTATCCTACTAGACCCAGTCCCTACAGTCGACCACCTGTGGCGTATCAGGTGTACCTGGAGTACCTGGACTCAACGGCACCCATGTCCAATACACTCGAACTGACCAAGGACCTTTGGGAGCCCCCGGTAAAATAGGACCTGAAAGCCCCAGGCCTTTCAGAAAAACTGGAAACATTGTGCGTGGAAAGACCTCAATGATGGGAGAGACTATGGACTGATAAAAGTAAGAGAAATTAGTTAATATATAGAGCGGCTTTCAATTGAGTGTCAAAAGTAATCCGCAATTGGGGTATCTGTAAAACGAAGACCGGATAGCTGCGGATGGCGGATGCGGATGGCGGATGGCGGATGGGAAAACGCGGATAGAAAAATGCGGATGGAAAAATGCGGATATAAAAAAATATATAAATAAATGAAGATACATTTAAGAAGGAAAAAAAGTAAAGAGGGGTCAGAAGGGTTTTACGAGTTTTTCAATCATCTGGCAAGTGCGCACAGAATAAATAAAATCATCATTTCGAATATCAAGCATTTTCCATAAATTAGATTTTGAGACCTTGGATAGCTAACATCCTGTATTATTCCGAACAAATAATTATAAAACAAGAAATACGAGCCCATTATTTTTAAGCAGTGGCTGGGATATTGGTAGTCTCCTGGAGACTAGGATATTGGGAGAAGGATAATACTATGGATTGGGAATTATTCCAGTATTACAGCTGAGTAGAAAAGAGTAGTAAACGGAAGACACGGGTAACTCGATTTTAGCCAAGACTGACTGGCGCGTGTGACATTTGACCGCTGTCTCGATTGTTTGATATATCTTCTCAATCGGAGCTAAAAATAAGGAGTACAGTATAACGGAGAAATAAAATCGTAAACCATGATCAGATATCAAAACCACCGACAAAGTCACACGGTTATGATTTCCTAAAAAAACAGCTGACAAAATAGGGGAGTGAGGGTGCGCATAACTGGGAGATATGGCGGGGATTATACCCGGGGGATTATAATGGGTACATAAATCGTATTCAGGTAATGTTACGAACAGACTAAAGAAAAATGTGAATCGATGCCAAAAGAGTCATAAATCACACAAAGCAAAAACTACAACTACTCTTGGGTAATAAGGTTATCAATCGGCCGCTGCGTCCCAAAGAATACCACAAGAAAGATAACTCGCTTTGAAGTGATAATTCACATGCAAATCAAACATTTTATTAACACACCGGAATATTAAATCGAGTTTACACATTCCTGGAAACAGAGCTAATGCTATAAAAAACTACGAAAATTTGTTTCATAGGAGATGTGACACGTCGTTCACAGAGAGAGACTTAGATTTTCCTGTATGTAACGCAACACTGTAACTCAAACCCCTAAAATAAGGGGACATTATATCCTGTGTATAATAGATCAAAGAATGTTTCATCTATTTCAAGACCACCTACATTGGGTTTGCTACCGTTTGCTCGAACGATTGCGTATAATGCTTTTTTAGCGTCACCGCTCGGAAGTATGCTTTTTAAAACATATTATGCTCAGAGGGATATCCTGGTTATCAACCCTCCTTCTTCCAAGGCAAAGAATGATTAATTCGTCGAAAACAACGTATTATGTATAATTCAACATAGCACAGGCCAGTCTCTTGGCTAAAATCGAGTTAATCCGTGTCTTCCGTTTACTAGTCTTTTCTACTGAAAAACTCGTAAAACCCTTCCGACCCCTCTTTCTTTTTTCCTTCTTAATTGTATCTTCATTTATTTTTTTATTTTTTATATATTTTTTTCTATCCGCATTTTTCTATCCGCATTTTTCCATCCTCATTTTTCTATCCGCGTTTTCCCATCCGCATCCGCCATCCGCAGCCATCCGGTCCACGTTTTCAGTAATTGCTTTGGATTTGATTTACTACGCTCTATGATTGGCTTAAAAAAACTCGCGCCACCTTCTCAACCAATCAGATGCAAGGTTAAAATTGGTTACACGCGTTTTCCCGCGCTTGGCGCCGGTTACGAGTGTATTTGCTTCGAGTTCTCATTCGTTCGTTTCGTTGCTTACGCTTGTTGTGATTGTCAAATGTAATTGCTATGGTTTTGTTTTTACGAAACTCAATTGAAAACCGCTCTATGTTGACTGAATTTATCGATAAACTGTTATGTTTTAAAAAACAGCGTTAAGCTGTAAGTAAATGGATAATGTATCGTGATAATAGTTAATTTTATCTGCTCATTTCGAAACTTTTTTTTTTCATACCACTTATAAGTCCCCCTCAATTTTTCGTATTTGAAGTATAGTTTAAAAGTTCCAGCAACTTGTAATGATGGCGAAATAAAGATCCAGATTTGTGAAAATTGCATGAAACATGAGCTTGTATTCCGACACTTTTTCTTGACACTTTTCAGAAAATGACACTATGCGATATTTTACCGCTTCAGCTACTTCAAATGCATCTAGGGATGATCCTCTAATCCCCAGCCCCCTTAGTCAATGTTGTGCAACTAAAAATGTCTGTGCAAATAACTCGCAACATTGATTGGGGGGGGGGGGGGGGGTGGGAGGGGACCAAAAGTATATAAATAACATAAAAATAAGGGTTGAATCGTTTCAGTTGTCCCAGTTGTCCTTGAACTTGCTTCTTTAGGGAGCATTCACAAAAACATGTTGGGGGGGGGGGGGAACTGATGAGAAAATGGGGGGGTCTCAAAATGCTAATGGTGTATGGAGGAGGGTCTTGAAAATATTGCCATTTGACAAGAGGGGTGCTAAAAAGTTTTTACTGCAGGATAGTTTTTCATCAGTCCCAGTCATCAGTTTTTGTGAAGCTTCCTTAGATACGTGCTTGAAATGCGATCTTGTTTAATTATCACCTTGAAATTTCGGTTTAGTTTTACCCTTTATTGATTCAGCTAGGTGTTTATTGGTAACACTGTGGCTCTGCGATAGGTTGTCTCTCTCCTCCGCAGAGGCTTCTTGGGATAATAGGGAATAGGGAAGATTGGGGAGAGTGAAATATAAAGCGCGCGGGGGCTGGAGAGAGAGAAAAAGCAAGCGCGCGGGGGACGCTGGGGAAGGGAGAAGGAAAGCTCTTTCTCCCCTTTCTTTTTGTTCCCCCCCTCCCCCAAGGAAGCCTCTGCGGAGGAGAGAGATAGGTTGTTATAGTTAGAAATTAATCCGGACGGTTTTGATGATTACTTTACACCCTGCGTTTCTCCTGGCGTGATTTATAATTCAAATCCATTTTAGTCCAAATAAAACAGTTGCGCTTGACTGCTGACTTCAGTTCAAATAATGAAAACCCCTAGGGTTTTGAGCTGAAGTCCTTCCCTATAAATCCAGTGATAGTATTTCTTCTTAGCAGTCAAGCCCAACTGTTTTATTTGGGTTGGGCTAAAATGGATTTGAACTATAAATCACGCCAAGAGAAACGCAAGGTATAAAGTAACCATCACAACTCCGGATTTCTAACTATAACTAGAACCAGGGGCATGCACCTAACGAGCCAAATTGTCAGAATTCATCAAGGACCAAACAACATGTACAAGCATTATAAGTAATTTATCTAGTTGTTGGCACATTTTTCTCTCTTCCGCATTCGCAGGAGAAAACATGTTTGAACTTCCATTGCATACGAGTCAAATTTACACCCACTATACCATACCAACAACAACCTCAGATGGGCGTGGCTAAAAGGCCCATATGATCAACCTCGTTCCCAGGGCTTTTCCCTTGGAGGGGAAAAGCCCTGGGAACGAGGTTGCCATATGATATTTTCATCTTCAGTGGGGGGGGGGGGGGGGATGGGGGTGGTGTTGGAAGGGAGTAAAGAAGGAACCTACCGATTAACTTAGGTACGCGCAGAAGGGATAGGAGTGTAAAGAAAATAAATGCATTACATTTTCCTCCATCCCATAAGGGACACGTTCCCGGAAGGGACCGGCTGCGGAACGCCTACGTTGCGTGGCCCTGTATAACGACCTTTTACAGAGCCACAGTGTTAGTCATAAGGGAACAAGGAAGAGGAAATTTAAAACTGTCTAATTCATGAAAGTTAGAAATCATTAAACAAGATCGCATTTCAAGCACGTATCCAAAAGATCGAGAAGCAAATTCAAGCACAACTGAAACGATTCAGCCCTGCAGCTGAAGAAACAGAACAGAACTTTCCTCAGTCTACGAAGACCAAGGTAAATAACTAAGTAACTTAATCCTGGAGTAACTGATTCAGCCCCACTACACAGGGAGAGCCAGATCACAGTCATCTTCAAATGGTGAAATAAAAAGAATCGCAATTTAAAGCCCTGGCGAAACGGGTCGCAAGTAGGCGCATTAGTTTCCAACTTGTGTTGACTTGCGACTTCATTTGGTCAGGACTTCCCTTGCGCGCATTTTGCGTTGACTACTTGCGTTCACTTTGATCGAAATTAAATTGTAGATAAGTAGACGAAGTTTGTCACCGCGTTCTGCCACCCAACGCAAGTCGTGCTGTGTATTCTTAACTTATTTTAACATTTTAACAAATTTAGATAACACCTAGCCTGTGTCGCAGACGAACTCCGCGGTTGAGTTCGTCTGCGACGCAGACTAGATATTAAACACCTTGTTTTTAGCATTTTAAAATCTTACTAGATGTTTTATTTTTATTTATTTTAGTCTCCCCATTTAGTGGTTTTATTACAGTATTGACACGTGAATGGTGTTTCACTTGTCCGGTGTATGATACATTCATTCAAAAGCTCCTTCATTCATCACTCATGTTTTCTCAATCGATTAAAAAGACTGGTGAAAAGATGTTGAGACTATGAAAATTAAATGGAGCTAACTCATACAACAACTGCAATTTTATGATGTGAAATGAAACGGCTTAATTGCAGTTTTGTAACTAGTATAGGGGGTATAGGAATTCTCGGTTTTGAAGTTTGTTTTTCAATTTTATGATGTGACACGGCTTTTAAAATTGCAGTTTTTGTAACTAGTATATAGGGGGTATAGGAATTCTCGGTTTTGAAGTTTGTTTTGGAAGTATTAGTTTTTCGTGGCAGTCACGGGTCCTGGACTAAAGGCACTAAAACATGTCTTCGAACCAGGCCAAGAGAAACACAGGGTATTTTACATTTATAAGGCAACAATCATGCCTTCGATCGGGATCTCTAATCATAACGACATTTCTCAAAGCCACATTCAGTGCGCTGTACTAAATATGAGTTGAACGAAATTGAAAACTGAAAAACAGGAAGGTTAAAGATCATTTGCGGTTATCTCCTTGTAATAGAACAAGATCACTTTTCAGACTTTTCAGGCACAAATCCAAACTATCAAGACGTATCTTTAAAAGGACAGCCGAAACGATTTTGCCCTGCAGCAGAAGCCGAAACAGAACAGAGCCCTCCGCAGTCTACGAAAACCAAGGTAACTAGAAACTTGATCGGTAACTGAGTTACATTTCTAATTGAGTACAATAAGTTCAAACTTGGAGTAACGACCCGAGATGTACTTGAGTGGAATTCCGTGACGATTCCATCATCTCGAAGACGAAGAAGAAGGAGGAGGACTATGAGACGTCATATTTCAAGTCTCTTGTTTAAGTCTAACAATCATCTTCTTTGTAATAATGGATCATAATGAGTATAGACAGAAGTTCATGTCCGAAAAATAAACAATAACAATTATCCAGTACAAACACGTCTTTTCCGACGGGCGCAGTTGATAACTGGAGCGTTACATCTCTATAACTTCAACCTCAGATCAACTTAGTTTTGCACCCTATTCGGTCGCAAGAGTTTACAAAATATGTTGATATGCATTATCCCGATTACCCTGGGACAAGAGGCTTTCTTTATTGTCTTTCTCGGAAGAAAGAAAAAAGAAAACCCTGGACCAGGACAATTATCCATATGACTAAACCGAAAGCTATGAAAAACATATGGATTATCCACAGGGTACCCACCCATACCATGCCATGTACCCATGCCATACCATACGCTTTATAGCTCTGAAAAGCATGACATACTGTGATTACTTGTTACAAAGAACTACAAAGGCTGGTAAGAGTAATAAACTGACAGTAATAGCGTATAGCGGTTGTTTGTGCACGTGAAATCCGCAAAATACGCTTAGTTTTACAAGTGAGACCACTTTTAATTAATTCACATTATTTCGTGCGCGCATACTATCCAATCACTGCCTCGTCCCCAGGCGTCGCTCCTTGGTCGCGCGTGGTACGCGTGGAGTTGTGGGACTGATGCAGGCGTTTCACTTCCTAACCATCAAGCCCCGCGCTCCCTGTTTTACCCGCCTTTACCGACGAAAATGCAACGGCGCCTGGGGACAAGGCAGATCCAATCAGAAGCCGAGGATAGCGATCTTCGGTTTCTGATTGGATAGTCTGTACGCACGAAGGAATGTGAATTCATTAAAAGTGGTCACACTTTTGGGCTCCTTGCTGTAATATATATGGTAAACTAAAAACTTTCTTTATAAACTGTATTTGTTTAATTTTAGACCTGGCACATTGTCTAGAAGGAGAGATGACGGCCAAAATTGTCATAATTTTTATCTGGCTTACCGCTTGCATTTTTTCACTTGGTGAGTTTAATGGTTCATTTATAAAATTGTAATTTTTATATATTGCCTTCCTTGTTGTGAATTATAATTTTACTTCAAAAACTCATTTATAATTCATAAAGAAAATGAGTGTCTTTATATTTGATAAAGATACGGCTGAACTTTTTAGCTCAATTTTCTCTTCTAAAACAAACTAAAATTTCAAGATTAGGATCAGATTTAATATGGATTTAGAGGGAAGTCTTTGGGAGTCGTTTAAAAAAACTCGCAGAACGTGTTTTATCAGGTCTAAAAAACCTGATAAAACACTGCTGCTCGTTTTTTAAACTATACATCAAAGCTGGCTGCTGGCTTTAATTAACCGTGTACATTGTTTTGTGTCATTATTAGAGTACGTCCCAGTCCCCACCCGCGCCGATCTGTCCGTATCATGGTTGTCCAGCTGGTCCTGAAGGTCCTGACGGGAGACCTGGGCCGAGAGGAGATACTGGATACCCAGGCTTACCAGGGACATCAGGGCCACGGGGGCCACCCGGTTGGGGGTATACAGGTCTCGACGGACCACCTGGCCGACCTGGCCGACCTGGGCCACCTGGCGGTGGTACCTCAAGCTCCAAAAACTGGAAACAATGCGCGTGGCAGAGTTTTGAATGATAATAGAGACTATGGATTGTTAAAGGTAAGATAAACGAGCTATTCTCAGTACGATACCAAAAACTCAAAAATGTAGAAATGGTATTAAAACTAGCCTGCGTAGCAAGCGTTCCTGTACGAACGAAGAGCTTTTTCCGCGATCGAAAGAGCTTTTTTCTGCATTTTGGCCGCGCGAAAATTGGGGCGAGAGCAAAAAAGTCGCTCGGGTGGGTGGGGGAGGGGGTGGGGGTTGGTTCCCTCAGCGCCAACCCCTTCCCTACCCCCCCCCCCCTCCCCTCCGTCTTTTTTGCTCTCGCCCCAATTTTCGCGCGGCCAAAATGCAGAAAAAAGTTCTTCGATCGCGGAAAAAGCTTTTCGTTCGTACAGGAACGCTTGCTACGCAGGCTATATTAAAACCAATGACGGAGGATGGAAGCTTGTTAAGTTTGATAAAACGGTGGCCTTTGCTACTCTAATCTTATCCCAATAGGAGATTTGCATGATGGCGTCATTTGACTACAACTACCAGAATCCTTCAGTTTTTTCTCATGCTAATTAGAGCCATTGTTAAGTTTAACGCCGTGTCATTTCGCGTTGTCTGTCATTTGTCAGCGAGACTCGCATTTGCTATTTTTCTGGCTACGCCAGCGCATGTCACGTGGCCTGTGACAGAAAATAGCCAATATTTGGGGAATTGCCAACGGTGTTCAGTTAAATCATCAAACAAATAGGCTTTTTAGACGCAGGTCAGATATTTCCAGACTTTCACGTTTGGAATGACCGTCCCTCGTTTCGCAGTAAGAAATTATAGGGTCAAAGGTCAATTTTTTGAAAAAATTCGACTTTGATTGTTTATAAATCGTTAAAACGAAATCAAGTACGTTCATTCCAAACGTAGCGAGGTCGATCATTTAAACTTCTATCGAAAACACTCATTTATTGAATAATATGAGTAAAATTCGGCGGCAATTCGCCGATTTACGAAATATTAAGAAATTTCTGATGAGATGTACTTCCGTACGTGAAGAAACATTGTGATCCGAAATTATATATTAAGCCAAAATAGAATACCGAGTTTTATAATCAGGAAAAATTTCAGCTTGGTAGAACAAATCTAACCAGAGATATTGTTGATCATTCCATAATTTGAAGCCAGGTCAAACCCAGGCCTTAAGGTGCTATATCCGACCACGAAGAGTAGACAGCAAATATTTCGAGAAAAACTATAAAAGTCGATGCTGTTTGTTAAAAGAAGATGAACTTTATATAAATGTGTATATTAGCAAATATGATTCTTTGACACATTTCGAATGGCTTGGCTATAGCTATCAATTCAGGTATTATTAAAACGGGCTACAACGTATGCATCAGTTTCTTGTTTTCTTTTGCCTTTGATATGAAAACATTTGCAATAAAAAGAAACAAAACAGTCAAACATACATTTAAAAATGTCAACAAGCTTTTCTGCCCTTGCTGGACCAGCTATTCTGCAACAAAACTCCTCGTTCTTCCCAATGAAATCTTCTACGTCAAACTGCGAGGCCGAAGCCACGTGGCTGTCACATTCCCCGGGGTAGGCAACGGGTGGGCTAATGCCCGCCCCCCCCCCCCCCCCGGGCCGAGATAAAATCACAAATTCCCCACCCCCGGGCCTAGCAACATGCACAAATGGCCCGGGGGGATGGGCACTGCTGGAATTGACGGACGCATAAGTCTTGGGACACCTTTTCGTTGACAAGTGGTCTTTGTCTTCACCTCCCAACATTGTCTGGGGGACACAGGGGTTCAAAAATTGAATACTGACTTCTCACTTCAAACAACATTGCTACTGGATGGTATTTTGTTAAGTGTCCCAAGGACTTTTGACGAAAATTGTAGGTACATACCAATTACTAAAACAATTCAAAGTCTCAAAAACACCAAAAACAAAACAAAAACGATATCTAAATGAGGAGCACCGATCCTTACACTGACTGAAAAATCATGTGATCCACGTAAAGAGTAATTCGTCATTATTTTTAATTAATCATTTTAATCCTTAAAACTGTATTAAAATACCATTATAGCTATATTGCTTAACATCAACAGTTATCAGTCGAGACGTGTGTTGTCACATTAACGATACTCGTGATTAGGATAACCAGAAGCTGACGGACTATTGCCGGGAAAACTCGCAAACTAATTATTGCTTACACAGGAACTGAATTGATCAAAATATCAAGTACCGTAATATTAAATTATTGGCTGTATTACTCACTATTAACTTTGGCGAGGTCATTAGTTTTGACGTAGTGTGTTTTTGATATTGATTTTAGGACTGTGTCTTTGTCAGCATGCTCACAACACAGCCTTGAAAGTCGAGTTCAATGGTGATAGCAGAATAGCTGGATGCCTGGATTGTTGTAAGCGCTGGTATTTCACTTTCAATGGTGTCGAATGCCACGGCCCACTCGTCATTGATGGCCTTAACCACATTGCTTCCAACCACGGCAATACAGACACCAACATACACAGAACAACTCAGATAGGAGGTTACTGCCAGGGAATTCCCAGGGGAACCGTCCGAGTGGGAATAAACGTCGGAGACTGCGTGGGGAAGAGAGCCGGTTCTGATGCTTATACCGGGTGGAATTCTGTGACCCGTATCATGATCGAGGAAGTCCCTCCACCCCAGAAGTAGCTTAACACAGAAAGGAAGAGAAAGTTTGCTTACAGCTTGATGTAAATTAGATGCGGAAAATTAGTATAGGGGATTTGTGCTGAACAGTGATTAAAAAGTGTTTTGATAATGTATCATTGATTGTTGTGCTTGTTGCTGAAGTTACAGTAGAGAGGGACTCTCAAATGTTCTGTCCGATTCTTTCAATTAAACTTGCCCTTAATTTACATTCCAGCTAGAAGAATTCCATTTTTGACGTCCCCCGATTTCATTGATGGAGAGAAAGTACAATAAAAAATTCCCAAAGCGCTACCTGTACGTGACCAAATGTACTGTTTGAAAACATTTACAGAGCTACTGAAAAGCAGGCCAGTAACAAAATAAGAAGAAGGAAGGCGGCATGTGATTTAAGAATGACATATACATATACAAGCGTCTCTACAATAAACAACTGGTTCGTGAATATCGGTGAATATATCACATGAATATATCACGCGAACGCCACGTTTACCAAAACATTGTGAAGGGTTTTTACTGACGGTTGTGCAATCATTTTTTGATTATCTATAAAAATCAATAATAATCAATAGCAATTACGAAGACTTGGTGAGTGACTTTCGATTTTCATTGATTAGTTGAATCAATCAATATCAATCAATTAATTATTATTGATTAATATTGATTATATTGATTGGTAATCAATGATTGATTTTCATTGATTGGACCCGCCGGGTTATATAACTCAACAATGCACTCGGGCGCGTTTACTGTTGTCTTAGTAAATCTCGTTTACAGGCATAAAGATCTCTTACGTTTATCTCTTAGGTTTGTTAATTTACGTTTTATTTTAACTGAATTATTCTTACAAACATTTTAAGAACTATACCCTGCCCTGATGAAGAACACCAGTATTGCGATCGAAACGGCGTTGCAATTCACACCAAAGTGACCATATCGTGCGATAAAACCCCCCGGGGGGGGGGGGCGTACTCAAAAATGTTTTATACGGGGAGGCTCCGCCCAGAGGTCCAACCCCTTACCCTTTTATATACCATTTTTGACAGAAAAGGTACCCCTTTTTCATATACCCTTCCATGGAAAATCGTACCCTTTCATATACCTTCCATAGAAAATTATGAAAATGTTACCCCTTTCACATACCTACAGTAGAAACACTGCATCCCTTTTCTATACCCTTTGGAATGAACTTAATGAACAATATATATCACAAGAAAAGAAGTGGAAGGAAGCTGTCTTACGATGGCTAAGAACTTCAAACTGCAGTCCACCTCATACCTAAGTTTTCCCTACCCTTTTCTATACTCCAGCTCGTGAAAATCCCTACCCTTTTCTATACTCCAACTCGTTAATTCCTACCCTTTTCTATACTCCAACTCGTGAAATTCCTACCCTTTTCTATACTCCAGCTCGTGAAATCCCTACCCTTTCTATACTCCAGCTCGTGAATTCCTACCCTCTTTCTATACTCCAGCTCGTGAATTCCTACCCCTTTCTATACTCCAGCTCGTGAAATCCCTACCCTTTTCTATACTCCAGCTCGTGAAAATTCCCTACCCCTTTCTATACTCCAGCTCGTGAAATCCCTACCCTTTTTCTATACTCCAGCTCGGTGAATTCCTACCCTTTTCTATACTCCAGCTCGTGAATTCCTAACCCCTTTCTATACTCCAGCTCGTAAATCCCTACCCTTTTCTATACTCCAGCTCGTGAATTCCTAACCCTTTCGATACTCAGCTCGTGAAATTCCTAAAACCCTTTTCTATATCTCCAGCTCGTGAAATCCCTATCCTTTTCTATACTCCAACTCGTGAAATTTCTACCTTTTTCTCTATACTCCAACTTTGTGAAATTCCTACCCTTTTCTATACTCCAGCTCGTGAAATTCCTACCCTTTTCTATACCCCAGCTCGTGAAATTCCTACCCTTTTTCTATACTCCAGCTTGTGAAATCCCTACCCTGTCCCATTCATATACTCCAGCTCGTGGGAAATCCCTACACTTTTCTATACTCCCAGCTCGTGAATTCCCTACCCACCTTTTTTTATACTGCCAGCGTCGTGGGAATTCCTACCCTTTTCTGTATACTCCAAGCTCGTGAAATTCCTACCCTAAATTTTTCTCTATACTCCAGCTCTGCGTGGAAAATTCCTACCCTTTTGTCTATACTCCAGCCTCGTGAAAAATCCTACCCCTTTCCTATACCTCCCCAGCTCGTAAATCCCTGAACTGTAAATGGAATTGTAACAGGCCCCATTTCCGAGTTGCTTCAGTTTCTGCCCTCCCTGTTTCAAAATGAGTCCCTGGGTGGAACACAACCTTTGTTATCGCGAAATTAGTTTTTACCTGAACGTTTATTGTCATGCAAACAATCACAAAGGTTTTGTTAGAACCAGGACCTCGTTTTTTGAAACAGAAGGCAAAAGGCAAACTCGGAAATTGGCCTATTTGCTTGTAAGGAGCCTGAGTACTAGAATAATAATATGAAAGGGGAATTTTTTAATTGTTGTCAAGTTGGAAAATTTTATCAGTTCAAAACTAAGTAACTGCCAACTGCGGCTGCCTGCCTAACCCTCAATCTTGTGTCCCCCTTTGCTAGCCGCTAGTGTGTCAGGAAAGGTGTTCGCCTGTTACGGCTTTTTTTCCCAGGCCTTGACCGCAAATCCGTTTTTTACTGGTGAGTGCGTGTGACCCCCGACAACGGAATGACCGCGGACAAATTAAAGAGGACCTAGGAACTAAGGCAAACGGTCGGACAAAGGGAGATGGAACGATATTCGCTTATTCAGTAAAATACCACACAACGCACGCGCGCTTATCTGGAATTTTTACTATGTGGATTTTGGCTAGCTATGTATATTATTAAAAATAATATTCCTTCATAAAAAATCCCAAATCCTTTTCCTCAAATGAGACATGTACCTCAAAGACAAGCAAATAGGGTTTTGAGTTGCTTGCTACCGCGCTTTTCTTTACAAATGACCCTGCTTATCATAAAATTCACTTTTATTTTGAACAGAGGTCCATTTAAATAATATAGGTGGGTCCCCCAGTGTAAACGTTTAGCCTGTTCCAGGGCTCTTAGGATAGTTGAGGACCTGAATGGATGGCCCGTTAAGTTTAGGTCCATATTGCGTCCCTAACCATTCTTGTCCCTAATTTCATGTTTTGTGGCCACGCCGCGTCCGCATAAACGCCCGCAACGGGGAACCTTGCTGGATGGCGAGAAAGAAAATGAATTTTGTTGGACCACAACCAACAGACCAGTTTTAATACCCACGCGGGTGCTTGCTTGCGTGGACTATCAACTTCGTCCTGTTTGGTGAGTAGTCAATCTACTAAATTTTTTAACTTCAAATTCCTAATTTTAAAACCTACATCAAATCTTCAATATTTCTTATTTTCCCTAAATTTTTTTACAACTCCCTTTGAGAAAAACCGATTTCCTCCCCCAAAATACCCCAAAATCACCCAAAAAATTTTACAAACACCCCATAACATAGATTCATGGGATTAAGCCATAGAGTTTTTGGATTGCTTGAAACGTGGAACGAGATATTTCCATTTCAACCCTGGGTGTTAAGTCCCGCCGGGAAAAATGGCCATTCAGGTAAGTCCCGCCTTAATAGAGACTTCTTGATTTCCAAAGCTGATGGAAAATAACCACGTTATATATATAGTTTCTCTTTAGATTTGTTTTTAAAATGCCTCCTCAGAACCTGCTACAAATACTGAAAACCAGAGGTCTATATAGACCTCTGGGAAAACATAAAATTGTTGTATTTTCTTACTCCACCTGCAAAAACCGCACAAATTGAAAATGGGTCTACGACATGTATGATGACAAAGTACGTCTCTTTTAGCCCGTGAAAATGCAAAAACAAAAAAAACAGAAACTGTCTTCTATCCTTCGACTGGGAATTGATCTGATTATACTGTAGATGATACTTTTTGTAATAGACTGCAAATAGTCGATTTTTTCTCTAAATCGCTGGTCGCAAGGCGCGAAGCGCCGAAAGCGTGGATCCTCGCATGCGAAGCGCGCGAGCCTTGTGAGGCGAGAAAAAACAGCGTCTCTCCCCAGTTCCACTCTCCGTTTCACACTCACTCCAGACCTTTCGTTCGAAGACCGCGCGCATTCGTTTGACAGACCAACGCAAATAATACGACTGTTTTGCAGTCTACTTTTGTATTGAGTAGCTTATTGTATTAATTTAGTCATGCGTAGCAGGAAGCGCACGCGTGGGAGGAAACGCGCGAGGCGAGAAAAAGACTCGCGCGTCTCTTCTCTCGCACGTGCCCCTCCCAATCGGGCTCTATATTTTCAAAGGGAGATCTTGTGGACCTCCTAACGGGCCTAGAATCTATCAAATGATCACTCTTACATATAACTGAATTTGCAAGCACGTGGCTCAACATTTCAACTTTTTTACGGCAACTACGCCAAGAGCCCAGGTTTATGACTCCAATAAGACAAGAAACCACTCCAAGAAGAGTGAAAAGGAGAAAGAAGAGCCGAGGGAAGAGAGAAAAAAGAACTGGCATACCCCGTCTTATTGTATCGTGTACTTTGGAGATAGTTTCTGAACGAGAAATACCCAAAAAGCGTCAAATTTGTCAAAATGGTGCAATTTTCTGCGGCCACGTTCTTGCAAATCCAGTTAGACAGTTAAAGCTTTTTCGTATTTGAAGTATAATTTAAACTGTTTTAAAAGTTCCAATGAGCAACTTGTAATGATGGCGAAATAAAGATCCAGATGAAAATTGCATCAGACGTGAGCTTGCATTCCGTTTTCAATCTTTGTGCCCCTCTTTGGTTTATTAATTGCTGTATTCGTTAAGAAAGTGTCCCGCAAATTTTTCGAACCAATCAGAGAGCGTAGTAAAGCAAAATCAAAGCAAACTCGTATTACTTTCGACACTCAATTTAAAACCGCTCTATATGTCACTTTTATATAAGGTATAGTTTTTCGAGTAAATTTGACTTAAAATAGCGCGACAGATTTCAGGTCTTTCGTCTTCAAAACGTACATCGTTTTTGGAATTTGCTATTGTACTTTCCAATCAATGAAATCGGGGGAACGTCAACAATGGAGTTCTTTTAGCTGGGTGTAAATTAAAGGTCTCAGCAGTAACTCCCGCAACAAGCACAACAATCAGTGATACATTATCAAAACATTTTTAATCGCTGCTTAGCACAAATCCCCCATGTTTATTACACACTAATGTCCCGTATCTAAGTTACATCAAGCTGTAAGCAAACTTTCTCTTCCTTTCTGTGTTTTAAGCTACTTCTGGGGTGGAGGGACTTCCTCGATTCATTATACGGGTCACGGAATTCCACCCGGTATAAAGCATCACCGGATTTCCTCCCCACGCAGTTTTCCGACGTTTATTCCCACTCGGACGGTTTTTCCCTTGAAAATCCCCTGGCAGTAACCTCCTATCTGAACTGTTTTGTGTATGTTGGTGTCTGTTTTGCCCATGGTTTAAATAAATGAGGGCAACACCATCGATGGCGAGTGGACCATTACATTCGACGCCATTGAAAGTGAAGTACCAGCGATTACAACAGTTTAGGCAGTAACCTATTCTGCTATCGCCATTATACTCGACTTTCAAGGCTGTATCGTAAGCATGCTTGACGAAGACACAGTCCCTAAAAGCAAAAATATATATTACGTCCAAAACAGAGGTCTATAACTAGTTATAGACCTGAATGAATGAATGAATGAATGAATGAATGAATGAATGAATGAATGAATGAATGAATGAATGAATGAATGAATGAATGAATGAATGAATGAATGAATGGAATGAATGAACAACTTTATTTATTGAGGTTGACACACAACAGCATAGCTGACAAACCAGTAGCCCTCCTAAAAGATAAAAACTATGTACTTGATTATATAAAAAAACGTATTTATAGTTATTACAAATATCAATAACAGTTATGCTAATAATGTGCTTATTACTGAAAACGATAAGAAACTATAAAATACTTTAAAATACTAATTGAGCTAATTGATTACATGCAATAATTAATATTAAATTATGAATGATATATAAAGATACTAATTGCGTAAAGTTAGTGATAAAACATAACATTAAAATTTCAAAACGGTCGATTTCTTTGTATAAATACTGAACAAAGAAGTTTCTTAGAGCGGATTTAATAGAACTAATATTTTGCTTACTCTTTATTTCTAGTGGAAGACTGTTCCAAAATTTTATAGTACAGTGGAACCCCGGCATACGACCCCCCGTTAATACGACCCCCCCCGTTAATACGACCACCCCGTTATTACAACCACTTTTTTGTGGCCCGAACAAAAGCCCACTCATTTCGGGTTTGATTCTTACCGGTGCTAATAACTAATTTCTCTTACCTTTATCAAATCCCTTGTCTCTGCCATCATTGAGATTTTCCACGCGCATTGTTCACAGTTTCGCTGAAAGGCCTGGGCACCCTGGGCTCCTTTGGACCCTTCAGGACCTTTAGGTCCCATTTTACCGCGGGCTCCCACAGATCCTTGGTCTCCCTTGGCCCCGTCTCTTCCGTTGAGCCCAGGTACCCCAGGCTACACCTGGTACACCACTGGCTGCGCCGCCAAACAGGAGACTGGGTCTTCAAAGGCAAGATATATGAATACAATTAGAATTCATTTTTCACTTCCTGTCCATTCTCCATATCAATAAATGTTGCACTGTCCTGTAGGGCTACGTGTAACAGAGGAAATTTTAATGGAGAAGCTATTTACGACGCGAGCGCGCTAAATTTGTCTGCTTAGATGTCGAAAGTTTTGTTCGAATTAGGGATCATTGTCTGCGTAAATATACCACCAAATTCGTAGAACTAGTAAAGATTTAAAAAGGGTCGCTCAATTTTAGCTGCTGTAACATCCTGTTCTACCGAGCTTGTAATTTGCCATCCGCTTTTAGCATCCTCAGTAAACGTATTTCCTCTGTTCATCCCTCTCCCTCCATTACGCCACATTCGAAAACCAAAGTGGACCCCTCTTTCAGGGATAAAAATATTACTAAGCCCCCTCACCGATTATAAGCCCCGGGTCCGGTAAAGCGTGAATTCAAGAGAAAATCATTGAATTGTAATGTGATTGTCGCATGTTGCTTTATCTTTAGTTTCTGAGTTGTTCGCGAGAACTGCTTACTTTACAACAACAGAGTAATGAATGTGTTTTAGAAGTGAATTTATTAACCCGACCATAAACTTTTTTTAGTTATGAACTTACGCAAAACAACTGAAGATCGAGTTCGTCGCAGATTTTTGTTGCAATCATTTGTAGATTTGTTTAATTTCCTTGTGAAAACTTACCGACTTGTTGGCGGAAAACACCAAGTGTGGAATCACACACGCGACGAGCCAAATAATCACGAAATTCATTTTTTTCAGCTTTCCTTGGTAACTGTAGAAGGTCAATTCGAAACAGCTGAAAGAGAAAACAAACAAATGTTACAGTGTTGAAACTGTCTTAACATAATTTGCGGGGAAATAATTATTAAGCTGAATCGATGAAGCGGAGGGAAGAAGGACTTTACCGTCCAAATTTTATTCGATTGAGTTTTAAAACTATTTTTGATCCGAAGAGTCTGTCTTCGGTATTGTCGTGTTTTATATATGAAACGACGGCGGTATGTGACTAGCTCGATCACCCGCGCCGCCGTTCGAGCCTCATATGTGACCAGTCAGTTCCCAAACTGTATTGAACACTTACCTTCTCTTTTATACATGGCTGGTCAGGGTGTTTGGACAAAATAGTTGTTTCCAATGATTTGAATCGATTCCAGTTGTTCTGAGACTGACTACTGAAATTGTATGAATACTTTTTAATAGTACAGTAAAGTCGCTGATATGCCATCTATCTTTAGCATAGGCTTGTTTTCGCGTAAAAACGCGTCTGTCTCCTAGCATGCTCTCCGGATTAATTATATACACGTAAAGATTTACATAACTGTCGTGAGAACAACATAATTACAAAATCATTTGACTGAATAATTTTGAGAATATCTAGCAATGATATTTTCTGAAACGCTTAATGGTTTATCAAGAAGAGCCTCATGGGCAATGTAGAATAAAACAAATGCAAAGATCATTAAATTAAAAATTTGCTTTCCTCATTTGTAACCATAAATAAATGCTCGACGCAACAATTTTTTGCTAAACATCTACTAGCCTAAATTTCAGCCGTCTTCTCAGACGTCTCTCTCTCTCTCGGAAGTAAGCGACCGGCGGCCGAAAATTCAGCTAACTGAAATACCCTGAAGAAACCAGCTCATCCTCGGTTCGTGACCGGAGAAAATGCGACTGAACAAGCCAATCCAGTCAGGTTAAGCAGCTTGGCTGCGATAAATTTCGGTACATTTTGGAGCTGAACTCGTTGCTCGTTGCCGTAGGACTGATTGCAACGATGCCGGGAACTTGCAGAAGTCGCAGAAGACTCAGTTCCTACCAGAATAGCGCTTGCCGAGTCGTACGGACCCTATGAGAGCAATAACTGGGTGAGAGGAATTGGTGCGGTTCATCCCACACTGACAGAATGGATCAGTGGTTTAAACCAATTCGTAAGCCATCGTCATCGCTATGCTAATGGTCTCGCAGTAATCCCGGGGGGAGGGGTACTCAACAAAGTTCTATATTGGAAGGCTCCGCCCCGAGGTCCAAACCCTTTCCCTTTTATATACCATTTTTACAGAAAAGGTAACCCTTTGATATACCTTCCATAGAAAATGGTACCCCTTTAACATACCTATAGTTGAAACACTGCATCCCTTTTACGACTTTTACTAACTTTTCGCTTGAGTAGCACCTTAAAATATTGGATGAATCAGCTGTTAGTTGCGTCTGTTCGAAATATTTTGAAAGGCCCTTTTGAACCCCTAAATGCCAGTTTTCCCTACCCTTTTCTATACTTCAACTCGTAAAATCCCTACTCTTATATATACCTCCAGCCAGAAAAAGCTACCCCTTTCGGGCGGAGGCTCCCCGTATAGTCCATTATAGGGTGTATCCCCCCCCCCCCCCCCCGGCAGTAATCGCGAATGTCGTAACCGATAGCTCGATTGGTTTGGGAAAGAAAAGAAAAAATCGCCTTGGGACAAGTCATTGCTTGACGCGTTCATCGCCAAAAGAGCATGGCACCATCGGCCAATCCTCAAACATGACCAACTTTCCACAACTTTCCGCTCCTGAATATATAAATTGTTTATTATACGACCCATAAGATCTTTCCTTTTTGTGAGGCGGGAGGAGAAAATAAAACAGCGTCCCTCCTCCACCCCCAGTTTCCCACTCTTCGTTTTCACACTTCGCCATCCAGACCTTTAGGTTCGAAAAAAGACCGCCGCGGCAGGCATTTCGTTTTGGACAGACCAACGCAAAAAAAATACGACTCGTTTTTGCAGAGTCTTACTTTTGTATATTGAGTGGATATTGTATTAACATTAGTCTACGTAGCAGGGGCCGCACGCGGTTAGTTGGGAGGAAACGCGCGAGGCAGAGGAAAAAAAAAGACTTCGCGCGTCTCTTTCTCTCGCACGCGCCCCCCTCCAACTCGTGGCTCTATTATTTTCAAAAGGGAGATCTTGTGCGACCCTTTAACGGGCTAGAGGCTATCAAATGATAACTCTTACATATAACTGAATTTGCCAAGGAATCGTGGCTCAACATTTAAAACTTTTTTTACGGACCAACTACGCCAAGATCCCAGTTTTTATGACTCCAATAAAGACAAGAAACCACTCCAAAGAAGAGTGGGAAAAGGAGAAAGAAGAGCGGGAAGGAGAGGGAAGCGGAGAAAGAAAAGGAACTGGCATACCCCGTTTCTCCTACAAGTTTTATTGTATTCGTGTACTCGTTTGGTTTTACCTGTTGTGGGTGGAGCGAGGGCGAGGGATAGATGTTGAAGGTGATCGAGAGGAGATGGGAGCGCAGGGTTTGATAGGAGCTAGGATTTAGTTTTCTGCAATACGAGAGAAATACCCAAGAGATGTTGCGTTCCACGCCAAAAAAATTGTACCCAAACAAATGTGTGATGCCACATTACTTAACAATTTATTTTTCGTATGCTGACAGGTTTTTTTTTCTCGTATTTCCTTTGCAACTTTCCAGTTAGATATGGTTTAAAGCTTTTTCGCTTATTTTTGAAGTATATACGTTAAGACTGTTTGTTTAAAAGAGTTCCAATGAGCATACTGTAATGATGGCTGGGGGTGAGGAAAGGGGAAGACGGGGAGGCGTAAGAATAAAAGATCCAGATGGTGCAAAATTGCATCAGGACGTGATGCTTTGCATCCTTTTTCAAATTCCTTTGTTTTGTGCCACTTCCTCCCCTTCCCTTCTTCCTGCCCTCCTTTGTTGTCCACTATGTACTCCTCTTTTTTATTTTCTAATGTTTGTTCCCTCATCTCAATTCGCCCTTTTCGGGCTCACCTTTTTTCTTTTTTTCCCTTCCCTTGGTTTAAGATGTTAAGAAAGTCCTTTTTTTTTCTCCTCGTTGTATAAGAAAACAGGTGTTTTGAATTAGATCGTGACTCAAAGAAAAGTGTACGCATCCGCAACCGCAAATTTTTTCGCGAACCAAATCATGAGAGCGTAGTGTATCAAAGTTCGTGCTAGTTATAGCCGACAAAACATCCCAAAGCCAGAGCAAGCTCCCGTAGTTTTCCAGAATTACTTTCGACACTCAAATTTAAAACCGCCTATATGTCACTTTTATTATAAGGTGATGATCTCGTTGATGCCATGTTGATGTGATCGAGATGCATGAAATGAATGCAGTTGCATTTTGAAAAAGTCTATGTTAGTTCAAAACATTGAAAGGGCAGTGAGAGCCATTTTATTTCAAAACGATTTTTAGAAAATTCACAGCCAAAGCCTGATGTAGGTCGTGTTCATGTATATGTACCTAGTTTAACTTGTTGGGGCTTCTTTTTATCTTTTCTTGTTTTAAGTTTTAAATTTTGTATTTTTAAATTTAATTACATCAATGTACTACATTTAAAACAGAAAACCACCAACTGAAAAATACATGTTAAAGATACAGAAAAGGTATAGTTTTCACGCTATGGAGGGGTTTAAATTTGACCCTCTCTTTTCTTAAAATAGCGCCCCGAACAGCATTTCAGAGGTTCTTTCGTCTTGTCAAACCGTGACATCCGTTATTGGGGAATAGGGAGGGGGAGGAATAGGGGGGGAATTTTATTGATTTGCTCTATTGTACTTTCCACAAATGAATCCCCGAAGCGCGAAGCTAGATTTTGGGAACGCGTCCCCTAACAATGCGCAGGGTTGTAGATAGTTTCCAGCATTTTCTTTTAGCTGGGGTGTTATGTTCGGGTTTGGGAGATAAACATTTCACTTTTACCGCTTGTGTTTGTTGTTTTGGTACTTGATAGTTAAAATCGTAAAAATTTAACAGGACCCTAGTAGAGATATTTCACAACCATTTCTGTAATCGCTGTTACTGTAGCAAACATCCAACCCGAAGACAATTGTTATTAAGAATATTTTACACACCGTAGACCTGACCAACTACCTTCATCATAAGGTTACCAATTCATCAAGCTGTCGGTGGGTAAGCAAACTTTCTCTTCCTTTTCCTAGTGCTTCGGTTGGATGTGGTGGGCCTTTAAAGATAATTACGGGGTGGGGTGGAGACAGGGGGGAAGGGGGAAAGATAAGTTGAAATAGAGAATAAAGGAGGGTGAGGGAAAAATGAAGAAAGAAAAAGGGAGAATAGATGCCACTACCAATTTGTGTGGCAAACTCTAAACAATCTTTTTTTCCCTTCTCCTTTCCTTTTTCTCTCCTCCTCCCTTTTCTCTACTCCTCTCTACACTACTTCCACCCCTCTTCTCTTTCTCCCCCCTTGTGTACACCTCTTTCCTATTCCTATCCTCCTTCTCCCCATCCATCTCCCACTTTCTACATATCCTTCATTTTTTTGATAAACCCTCCCTCCTATTTTTTCTTTTTCTAGGGACGCAAAGCACACGCCTAC
>MU827327.1:0-11281 GCA_029204205.1 Desmophyllum pertusum
TTTATATGGAAGTTTCACAGAGCCGCTAATATAATAGATGTGTTATTATAATGTTAGTTCTCTGAAAATTTGGTTGTGAAAGTCAACATCCCTGAGGATTGAAACATGAGCAAAGTAACATATAGAAAACTCAGCGAGAAACCCCACGTCATAATTTGTTCATAAATTCGAGCATGTACCGGAAGAGATACCGGAGAGCAACCTCGATTTCAGAGCTTTTCTTTTTGCCTGGGATCGAGGTTGACCGGGGAGCTTTAGATCTCAGTTTTGTTTCGACGGCGAGCCAGAGATAGTAAAAACAAAAATGGCGAGAATGAAAGTCATTCTGCAAATTCCTTGTATCAGACCTTCCACTCTGATAATGCCTCTAGAATCAACCTGGATGTATTCTCCGCCATTTTGAATTTGTAATGCAGAATACAACTACCACGATGCACTTCAGGCGCATTACATAGAGGGAACTGGGCATTGGCGTTTATTCGAGGGGCGTCGTTTATTTGAACTCGACCTTATGGACCCGGGGCGTTTATCGGCGTCCGACGTTTACTCAAAATTATTCGCATATATCTATAGCTAGCTGGTGTACTGGATTCATGAACCACCGACATGAACCCAGCTCAATTAAATTATTCGCTCCAAATGAAATAATATTAATTTTAAGATCATGCAAAGGGGGGACAACTAAGGGAATTGGCATACCGTACCCTAAACTCCACTGAGATAGGTATCGAATGGTCTTTGCGTTGCGAGCATGCGAGCACAGCGTTATTCTTTGCGAGCACGAGAATTGATAAAAGTTAGTCTTGCGAGCAACAAGCACTTTGCAAAAACCTTCACTAAAATCCGACCAAGCGAGCACTTGTAAAAAATATGCGAGCAGGAGCAAAGAGCATTGACTAGGGAGACGGACATTTGGAGACATTTTAGCATTTGTTTTTCCTTTGTTAAATTTATCTTTAATCCAATGAACTATAAGTATAATGACAGAAAATGAGGCTGCCAAATATGGCGTAAGGTATTCCTCTTTATACCCTATTCAGACCGGGGGCCTGAGGGAATCTGTCCGTCAATCCGCCCATACATTAATAAGGCGGGGGTATACCTGAATGCCATTTTTCCGCCACTTAACATGGGTTTAATATAAATATCTAGTTCACGTTTCAAGCAATTCAAAAACTCTTCGCTCATTACACCGATCTATGTTATGGGGTGTTTTGTAAATTTTTGGGTGATTTTTGGGTATGTTTGGGAGGAAAATAGTTATTCTCAAAGAAAGGGAAATTTGAATTAATGTGAATTTGAATTCCATGTTTCGTATGAAAAATAACTTTCTTGCAATAAATTTACCGTTTCAGATCATTTTAGATTATTTTATTGGTTTTGATTACTTCTCAGTCATTTTTGGTAGGTTTCTGAGACCGAGACGACTGATCCAAGATGCCGACTGTTTGAAAATCATAACCCATGCCATGTGACGTCATCATATCATGTTGCATACCTAAAAGGAAACATGTTTAGCTTCATTGTCGTAGCTTGGAGTTGAGGATATCCCCCCTCCTGTCTGAAAACACCATAAAAGCCCGGTACTTTAATAAACGCCGTGCTCCAAATAAACGCGGGTTAAAAAAGCACCGGGTACACAGGGACGAGTTTTAAATAAACGCCCCCCCCCCCCTCCCCACCCCCCTCGAGCGTCCTGAATGATGTCTGTATGTTTTTGCGTCATTGACATTTTCCAAAAAATAATTTTGTCCCATACACAACGCACAGCCTAATGGAATGCTTTGTTTGTAGTCTACCTAGAGACTCCAAGTTCATGCAAAATCAATACATCTCTGATAATATTTTGTAGATGGCCGGGAACTGAATTGGTTAGTTCAGTTTGGTAGAGTTAATAATTGCATTGCATCTCCTCAATGGACGATCGATTCTTGTCATTCTGTGGTTAACGCGCCACTTCCAGCAGGAAATAGTTATATCTAGCCTTACACATTCAGGATTAGCTCAGCTTTTCACACGCCATGGATTACATTTTAATTGCGTAACTAGTTCTTGCTGAAAATGATACTCTAAAAGCATGCTATGACTAAAAAAGAGGGGTACACGTGAATTTCAATGAAATTTAAAGAGGTTTAAAGAAGGGATAGAAGGAAAAAAAGAAATAGGACACCAACAGACAGTCGATACCCACGCGGGTTCTCTTGCGTGGTTATCAACTGTCGTCAATGTCAATCTACTAATTTTTAACTTCAAATTCTAATTTTAAAACTACATTAAATCGTCAATATTTCTTATTTCCCTAAATTTTACAACTCCTTTGAGAAAAACTATTTTCTCCCCAAAATACCCCCAAATCACCCAAAAATTTACAAAACACCCGATAACATAGATTAATGAGATGAGCATATAGTTTTTGGATTGCTTGAAACGCGAACGAGATATTTCCATTAAAGCCATGTTAAGTGGCGGAAAAATGGCATTCATGTGGACTCCCACCTTAAGCAGAGAGCTCGCCAAACCGGGGTAAAAAGTAGTAAGTAGCTTTTCAAACATGAATTCGGTTATTAATGACCAAGCAGGTATAACAAATGACCAGCTTGGGAAATGATTGGACGTTATTTAGTTAAGATAAGAGAATGTTTAAAATTGCTAGCGATCTTTGCTGGACTAAATCCTCTTGTCGTGTCTTAGAATAATGATAGATTACAAGCTAAACATTTATATTTCCATTCCGTTAGAAAGATAAGAGTTTCCCCTGCCTGCATGTCAGCACGTTGTGCTGTGCTTCATCAAGAACCTTCAATATATTTGCTCCAAGCAATGCAGCGTGTGCCTTACTGCAGTTTGCGATGACTTTGCTAGTAACTTGCTAATATAATGACTGGACTGCGTTGATATATAAAGAAATATCCTTCATATTCCCGCCTGCAGATGACAGGACCCATTATGTGGACTTGCGTTGCGTGCACTTTGCTTAGTTTTCTGGTAAAGTTATGCAACTCCTCAATGGGTGATCAATTCTTACCATTCTGTGGTAAACGCCCAGGTTCTCTCAGGAAATAGTTATCTTATGCATACACCTTCAGGATCAGCTAAGCCTTGCACGCGTCATACAGACAACAATCACAGTTCAGTTGAAAATTGAGCCGTTTCCAACCATTGAGGATTTAGAATTTCAAGAGGTTCTTGGTGGAGCCAAAATGACCAAAATTAAAGGACAACGTTTAGTTAATGAAAAAGAAAACGAAAAGATGGAAAATACCAAGGAACTGAGTGAAAAGCGTTGCGTCTCCGTCAAGATAACATAAAGTTATGACAAGTCATGAAATCAAAGGGGATAAAAGTGATATTGACCTATAAAAGTGATATTGACCTTCACGTATCACCCGTAAACCGTATAAATGGGCGTTCTGGGCGTTTCTCGAGACCCCAATTAGTCAATTACCCCTGCTAAGCTTAAGGCGAAGAATGGCTTACCGGCTTTCCTGTGAGGACGTCATTCACGTAATACTTTCAATGGTTGATGCTCATTTAAATGGATTATTTTCATTGCCCTTCCTTTATCTGGTGTAACAAGGAGGATTATTGAAATGCTTTGCACAGGAAAAGGGCGCTTAATACTGTTAGACGGATAACGAGCCTAAACAAACAATTTTAAATATCTTAGTCGTGTGCCTTTGTCGCTTGCGCATCATATTTGAACCATCTGGATGACTCTCTTCACATGTTTTCAGTGCAGTGATACGTACAATAATAAAGAACAACAAAACATTTTTTTTACATAGGTGGTTAAGTTAATTTAACACTGCTACTAATCGCCAATCTTTAAGCACTTGTTACCATTAAGAAGCTTTCAGAACTAACTTGAACACAAAATTGCCCATCTTGACTCATTTGGCATCGTGTTGGCATTCTTGCTCCCGCCAAAGTTATTTTGACAATGTGTACCCAGATAGCCGCAGATATATATCTCTCGCTCTTTTTCTCAATAAATCAGTACATGATGAGATGAGCCGTTGAAATCCTCAAGAATGCTCGTCGTAGTTTTTTTATATGTTCACTTTATTGGTTCAAACATAATGAGCAAATGTTATTTATTCGCCGGTGTATTGCATTGTCACGTGGTGAACCATTTTTCTGCTGCAGCCGGACGTGCGGTATGCAGCTCTTGACCTTTGCTCCATACCCACTTCCACCTGAAGGCACAAGATCTTATAAGACACGCAAGCGAAATTTCAACTGTCTGTTCTTTCGTAATGCTTCTGTGTAACCTTATTTTACATAACGATTCTATTAAACGTGATTTCACTCAACAAACACCATAAAGTGGACCATTTCAATCATGAATAGCGGTACAACATGGTCTTTTGCTATACAAAATATGGACGGCAGACACGTATTAAACGTAAACAAAACATGCTCAAAAGTAAAATAACTGGGATTAATTGCAAGAGCGGTGGCTTTGTTTACGAAGTGATTATTATACTTTATCAATTGTTTCCAGAACGCAGTGGAATCAAAACGGCTAGATCATCTACCTCACTAGCACTACCCTGGCCGTCAAACTCGGGCCAATATTCTTGACAAAGTCGACTAATTATATATCAATTTGTGTAATCAGTTTCAAGGTAAATGTTCATTGTTGTTTTATCTTAGACGGCCTTTCTTCACTTTTGTACATGCCACCACTCCTTCGCGTGATGTTATGTAAACAATTCAAGCTACCCGCACCCGACTAAGCACCATAGAAGGCTTCCACACAATATGCAGCTGTATCATGTCTTTGTGTCCTTGTGTAGGACTGGAGGAAACCAAAAATAGACCCTGTATCTACACGGTCTGAGGCGGGGAAGACACCATGGGGTGAACTATTTGTATATTTTTAGCAGGTCAGTTCTGTTATGTTTCCCGCACATATATATGTTTCATCACAAAACGGTTGTATCGATAAGAAAACCGCAATGTCACGAGTAGAGACGTTCTTGAGGGGAAGGTGATGAAATATTTTTACAGGTGAGCCGGCACACGATTGGTGTAACGAGGAAACGTCAGGGATAACAATCATTTTCTGACTACTATCATTTCGTGGTCAGAAATAACCTGGGTCCACACCGACAACACATGAGAGTCATCGAACGTATTAATGCGTAAGAAGGAAGTGGTTGGAATCACAAACATTCCACTCGTTCAGTTATCATCGAATGACATCACCCTTCAAATAAAAAGCGACCGGAAATTGATAGCTTGCAAAACAATGATAGGGTCCTTTAAACATTTGTATATAAAGCGTCCCTCTAAACGACGCTGAACATTCGTTTCAAAGCAGTCATTGGACAAAGGTACGTGTGCAGGAGTCAAGAGAAAGTCGACTTAATTCTTAACAGGTGAGAACTATTTGTTGTATGGCAGCTTATGGTAACTATTTTATTACCGGACTACTTCCACTTCGGTCAATTCAAGTTTATTAGTCAATCATTTGTTCAGTATTTCACATTACGAAAAGAGACATAGATTGAAGATCGTTTGCTTGTTGCTTGGAAAAAGCATTCTTCTATTTACTTCACAAATACGAAAGAAAAATGGTTTATGATTACTGCCTTTTGTAGAAAAATAATGATCGTACTTGTATAGTTTTGTTCGTAATGTCATAGACTGGGAACATTTCGTTATCTCGATGTTTCTTGTACTAATTTCGTATTAGCTGCCAAAGCCATTTTGTTATTGATTGCCACGAGAACTTAACTTCAGAAATGTCTCTTTTTTTACTGATAATATATATTATATAATTTGCCAATCCATCACATCAAGAAGTAAGTGCTATATCGAGAGCTTCCTGCTGTGGGTCGTGTCTCACTACCGAGCGAACGATTTATGCTTGATTACGAAACGTGCATAAGTTGTACGTCCTTTTAAACTAACTCTTAAGTAAAGAAAACAGCGTCCCTCTATTAAAATAATGCTGTCCCATTAAAAGAACAATAGACAGTTTACCAATCTGATCGCTGAAGCAACATATACAAACAATAGCGATCAACAAACCACATATCCACAACATTCTGTGGAGCTAATTCGTTTACGGTTTCCACTGGTTCTGTCATAAATACCACCAATCTTTTTTTTAATAACCAAATACATGTGTTAGGAAAAGATTAGCTAATATAAAAAACATTTTAAGGCAATCATATTTTTTTTTAAGATAGCACAATCGCGACATCGTCACTAGCAAATACATCTGCGTGCATTCTTTTAGCTCTATTGGTTTTGCTGAAAGTTTTAGATCGCTTCTGGCCGGAAAGAAAACAAACAGAATCATGTATGTAAACAGTAACATCCTGTATCTGTGCATTATCTGTGTATACAGTTTCGCCAGGTCAACCATTGCCACCGGCGATCTGTATTTTTACAAACCCCTAAGGGGCGGACCATTAGATATCCCGGGAGGGGGGGTGACAATGACCAAAAAAAAAATTCATGCAAAGGAAAATTGTCTAAAAAAAATATCCTGCAAGCAGCTGACCATCAAAAAAAAAATTCCTGCAAGCAAACTGGAACATATGTATATATAAGAAGATCTGTGAAAAAAAAATTTGTGCAGAGTTTGCTCTCCTAAAAAAAAAATCCTGCAGACAACTCAGGCTGGAAAAAAATATCATGCACTGGAATTTGTTTACCCCCCTCCCGTGATATCTAATGGTCCGCCCCTAATACGGACAACTTAAAGACCATCGGGATGACGGAATTGATGAAAACAATCGGTCGGGATGGCGGGTTTTAAGAACCCTCTTGTGGACATTGTGGGATATTTGTTATTTTTTCGATTCGTTTGATGAAAGCGCTGTTTGGCAAAAAATTAACGACGTCTGCAAGGAAACCCCAGCCAAAGGAAAGCGGAAGCGGTCCCGCGTAGGAGATGGTTAACAAGAAAGAAGAAAAGCGATGAGTCGTCTTAGCAGACCAAAACCACTGTCCGAAAAATAACGAGGTCCTTAATTATTTATTAAAATCGAGTGTCCGTAAAAGTGGGGTTCGACTGTCAGCTCGAAACCCTGGATATAATTCGAAGGGTATCCATTCGCGACAATACAGTGAAACCCCGATTTAACGAACCTCGATTTAACGAAGTCCCCGATTTAACGCACAAATTTATTCAGCCTGGCCAGAATTACAATAAAATGTATGGAAAAGAACCCCGATTTAACGAACCCCGATTTAACGAAATCCTCGATATAACGAACACAATCTAGAAGCCCGAATGTAAAATCTACCCCGATATAACGAATAAATGTCATCACGCCACAGAAGATGAATAATCGACTACAGTAAAATATTTTAATTATCTAAGAAAGTTGTCAGCAGTCCATTACAGTCATACATGTTGCTCAAAATAGTACTGTCGTGGCCATCTAATCGGCTTTATCTTCTTTGTCTTTAATCAGTTAACATTACGGCAAATTAATTATTAACTATACCCCGATTTAACGAAGTTTTTGGTCAGTTTTCAACAAATTCGTTATATCGGGGTTCTCGATTTAACGAAACCCCGATTTAACGAACCAATTTCCCCAGGCACTGGCACTTCGTTAAATCGGGGTTCCACTGTAAAATAGTGGCCTGGTTACTCATTAGAATATTGAGCATCGATGGAAAATAATTCTACAAAATTGTACTTTTGCACGTTAATTATTTGTGATTAGATCATTGTTTTTTTGTAGGATTTTTCAACTTTTTTTTTTTTTGGCTGTGTTGAATTAAAAAAAAAAAGGAAACATGAGAAATCATACTTCCTGTATTGTTATTCCCCGGCGCTAAAGGAAGGTCTGCGAAGTAGGAGGGTAGGAATGACACGTAACCGACCGAACGTGCTTTATTAAAACGCTGTATATAATAGAAAACATTCAAACGGATATATAGATTTACCAGTTGGCGAATTTCCATGTCTTTTTTAACACGTTTTGATTAACTCTTTAGTCAATAATTTTAGAATTTTGTTTTTCCAATATATTTTTTTCCCCTTTCGTGGATACATTTTCAATCACAGAAGTGGGAGTACTTACTGACCTCTTTATCTCATGCAGACGAGGCTAGGAATTGACCTGGGGCCGGAAGGAAACTCCGCAAAACTAAGCTAAGATTTATCCTAAATATTGTCTCTTAACAATTGCCTACTCAGTTAGTAAACAATACTAAATAGGATATAGTTTAGGAGGGGCAGTCGTAAATCCGGCCGCTTGGATTTATGGCAGAATTCCACTGGATAAATCAACAAATAAACCAATTCAGAAGGGAAGCTACATGTAAACAAAACGTCATTTTCGAGTTGCCTTTTGCCTCTGTTTCAAAACGAGCCCTGGTAAACAATATTTGTTATGGAAATGAGTTTGATTTGCATAACAATGCACGTGCAGGTAAAACATGCAAAACTAATTTCCGTATGAAAGGTTTGTGCACCAGGACTCGTTCTGGAACAGAGGCAAATGGCAACTCGGAAATGGCCTATTGAAGCGAATTTTACCGTGTTTTTTTTTTTGCGCCAAATATTTCGAAGTAGAGAAAATTAAATATAGATATTCCTCCAATGTAGGAAACAGTCATGGAACTAACTTTTAAGTATATGGATAAATCATCTGACTTAATTGTGACCACAATCAATGATGATTTTTCAATAACTCATCTCAAGTGGAAGTTTTTGACATTTTGTTCAATTTTAACGAACCTTTTTTAATGAGCTCTTCAACCACCACGCTCTACTCGTGACCGTGACAATAATTAGAATCTAAGAATTAGAATTTGAAGCTAAGATGTGACGACAGACATTACAAATGAAAGCAGATTTCAGGTTACAAACGGAAGCTAACAGACCAGTCGCGTAACTTCAGAATTTTAAGTGAGCGTGCTTACACAAAAAAATGTTCAGTGAGCCGTAAACGGATAAAACAGTTCTGCATTTCTGGCACAATAAAAGCGATTCTCACGACAAAATTCGTTCTGCTGTATCATAGAAATACGGGAAAATATATGACCATTATCTCTTTCCCGCGTTTTTTTTTTGTGTGTACGCATTTTATTTTTTCGCGCCTTTGCCCCTACCCCCCCCCCCCCCTCCCATTTCAGAGTCGCGCAAGTCACTGAATACTTGCATTCATTTTACATCAGCGCCATACCCACACAAATAGCAAATAGAAAACATTGCATGGTGTATTTCAACGGAGTCGAATCAAGTAATACCAGCGAGATATCTACGGCTAGAATATTACATTCGACGCGACTGAAATGCGATATACATTGTATGAGAGTACAATGACGTCATTGTTCCGCGCGCGCAAGTGTTGTCAAAATTGTTCGTTTCTACGCAGAGCAAGTAATTTAACCAGAAACTCATAATGTGTAGCTGTCCTTGTGTCAATATCTCTTTATATAATTTATAGCTCCGACATATTCAAGTTAAGAAATATAAATGTTTGAAAATAAAAACAAAATAAACTAAAAATAGTTAATTCATTTCATATTTACTATCAATCAAGGTATACTTTGCAAAAATGTTGAAACAAACAGCGTTTCTAATAAGAAATACGTCTAAAATAGACTCATTCGAAGCAGTTTGAGTTTGCATGAGCTCGCATTAGGATTTTTGGTTCTGACTAAATAAGAACATTCGGAAAATTCGTGCAGAGGTCTGTTTTTATATAGACGTCTGGTTTTGAAGAACGTCAGTCGTTTGTGGCATTCAAAGTTAATATTCAAATACAAAAAGGAACAACAACAAGCAAATCATAACTCATAAACGTTGACTCGCATGTAGACTGAAAAATATAATAGCGAATGAAAATAAATCAGTCTACCTTCGTGATCAACGTCCACCATTGTTTTCGTATTGTTTCCTCTCATCTTTCATTGAATCCGTGGAGTGCTGGAAATATACATACAATGTTGCTTCCATGACGTCAGAACTCGATCATTTCGATGTCCCATGATACAATAATAAATTCAGCGATGAAACAAGAATTACAAGCAATAAATTTATGTCCAAGATATGTATTCATTGAACGCGAACGGGGCATGTGTTTTGCCGCTTACGTGACCAATCGAGGAAGCCATCTGCGTGCGTCTGTCAATCAAGCTCGACTCTGATTGGCACCCATTGACAATACCTTTCTAATAAATAAATTACTAATTATTTTCTAGATTAAAAGCCGGGGGTTTCAAATCCTTCTCGGGACACGAATTTTTATTTCATTTCAGAGACGTGTGTCGAAAGCCAAAAATATTTATTCACACCTTTATCTTGATTTTTATTCAATATATTTTAAAATTCAAGTATTTATATATGTCTACCTTATTCTCACTACTGATTTTCGCGTGTACTTGCTTTCGCGCAATCGACAGATCCGTATTTCGCGAGGTTTTATTTTCGGGATTTCAGAGAAAAAAGGGCTCAAAGGCTTAAAATCTTGATAACATTTCGTCTTTGTTTTCGTGTTTTTTTGCTACATCGCGAAAACCGCGAAAATCAGTACTCGCGAAAATAAGTGAGAATAAGGTAATTGTTTACCCTCAATTTAATTTCAGGCCTCAAAAAGGGGGGGGGGGGGGGCTTATTAGAGAGTGGAGCTTAATAGAGAGGCGGGAGGGGCTTATCTCAAATCATAAATTTTCAAGAAAATTCACATTAATTTTTCAAACTTTACTATTACACCACTAACTAAAACAAAACAAGAAATAGGTTATGTATGACCGTCTTACAAAGGAAACGTCATTTATACCCGACGATAGTTCTCGAAATTATAGACCATGTTTCAATACAAAGTGACTAAAACGCCAGAAAATATTGCTGAAAAGTCATTTACATCAGCCTGACGGAAGGAGCGGGGGGGGGGGGGGGGGGGGGGAGCTTAATAGAGGGGGGGGGGGGGGCTAAATAGAGCTTTTACGGTAATTATTACTTACAATAGTGTTCTATATTAATGTCTTTCATGGAGGCAGAACCCTTTTGGGCTTAACGGCTTAACGGGGAGAGCCCCTGTTACAATGTTTATGATATATTAATATGCATGGCTGTACATACATATGAGTAATTGAGTGATGAGTAATTAATTGTTCTTGTGTATTTCAACTAATAAAATTAAAATAAAGAAGTAATAATACAAATAAAAACAGAAATAGTTACGTTTGTAGATATAATTTTTGATAAGTTTTTTGAATACGCTAAGTGATTTGGAATTTATAATGGCAGTTGGAAGGTTGTTCCAAACCTGACATCAAATCTGACATCCTATATATAAAC
>MU827327.1:11781-193301 GCA_029204205.1 Desmophyllum pertusum
GAGCGGTTTTAGTCAATTCCGTTATCATTATTGACCATGGTCATTATATAGTGTAGCCCTGAGTATCAGGCTCCTGTAAGTGAGAAATTGCTGAGCCGAAGCGTAGCCGAAGACATTCCTTTTTTCTGTTGATGCCGCCGCCGATACCGCCCGCCGTAAAATAGTAATGTTAGTCTCTGTATATAAAATGTCAAAAAATTCATCCAATGATGGGAGCATTATGAATATGCTGTGTGGTGCGCTGGACCTTCGGCGGCGTCCTTGTTTGGCGGGTCAATAGAAGAGCCTAAAATAGAGGAAAAATAAATATAAAACTTTGTTGTCTTGTTAGCTCACTCAACGAGTGGTTTTTTTTTGTTTTTCGGGAGATCGCTCAAAAAACAATAATAAAACAACTTAAATTAGTAACTAATATGTAAAAACCTCTCAAGAAGTGGACATGTAGTGGGTGGGAGGGGAAAAAACAAGTCCCTCTTGAGGGTTCTGGTGGCCACCAGTTTGCTTTCTTTGGGCCCTACCACGAAAGTATTAAATTACATTGTATCAGTCAGCGAAATAAAAATCTCAGTAGTCCCAATAGGCCCAGTCGATCAGAGACTCGCCTAACATTCTGCGCCACAGTTCCCAACCTAAAGTGCGGTGATGGTGAGATATACAAAACTCTGAATGTGTTGGTTTCTCAGCACGATTAAATCTAATATCCCCCAGCCACACGGATGGGAATGTTCCAGAGAAGTAGAGTGGCGGGGCGGTTTTTTAAGGCTTCAAGGAAATTCCTGAGGGAGGGTGGGTTTATTGGTGAGGGGGGTTTGGACGGTATATATTTCACAGATATGGATCAAGTGTATCTCACAAATTAAACCACTGCGTCGTACCGTATTTCATGCGATCTTTCAAGAATTGGGAAATTAGTTTTGAGTTATTTTTTTTATAACCCAATCGTTGTTTAGTGTACATCGCTAAAACAAAGGTTATTTTCTACCGCAACAATGCGCAGTTGAAGATCAGAGCTTCTGAGATACCATCAAATGTGACCGCGTGTCTCTTGTTTGAGTTAGTATTGCCCAAAGCTGCGTTTTTCTTTCTGTTCGTGCCGGACCGTTTTAACAGTCCGAAGTGGTTGCCGGTGGTTTTATCGGAAACCACTCTCCTAAAACATGTTACACATGTTATATAATACCATACTGACTTTTTTTCTGTACATAAACACATTTAGCTTTACTAGAATTAGGAATGTCATCTAGGTAAAAAGAGTTTAAGCCTAAGACCAGATTTATATAAAGAATCAACTAATCCATGTCCAATTAGCTAGGTTTAAATAGAATAAATTTCACATTTTTGAAAAACAGAAAATAAAATTAATAATATTAATAAAAAAGATAAATATTGCAATGTTTGTTTGTCTCTTGAATCATAAGCTAACAAATAACTTAGTTCGAAGGATCACACAAACATTAACTATATCAATCCTCCACCTTCAAAACTTGATAACAGAAATACTTAACTATACAATCCCTGAAATTTTTGAGAACAATTATTACATAAAGATTAGTTTAAAACAGGAGAAACAATGGTGTCCAATGTGCCCAAGCTAATATAGTGCTGCACAAGGGTAGTAAAAATGTTTAGAGCTTAATAAGTACAACTCGCATTTAGAGTCTGGTTCTCTGGCTTTATTTAATTGATATCCTTGACCAATCACAGTGTGTATGCCTCTATTAGTCTTAGCGCGCCTCTTGAGCGCTATTCTCTGTGTTGTATCACAGCCCATCAGGCTAATCCGCCAATTAATTATCTTGTAGTTACCGATTAGTTTTACTCACAGGATGACTGTCGTATGTTAAATGGATACCGCCCAGATTCACAAAATGCGAAATCACCTAGTTTGTATGCCTTAGTTAGATATTTATGTTGTCTAGTCAAGGGAACTATTGAAATTGCTTATATAAAACATAAAAATCCCTTTTAGTAATCGAGATTTGCCGGTTCAAATAAGTGAAATTGGCTGTTTACCCATAAAAAGCATAGTGTTGTTTCAATGGAATTGTCTCAAGAAGATGCTCTTTGGCCAAAAAAAAAAGTCGTCCTCTGTATCTGATCAAAAAGGGACTACCAATAAGCCAAAATTGTCGCCCTAAAAATAGTGCCTGAGCACATCTGATAAGGCCTAACTTAAATGGCGGGGGGGGTCGTCTTAACCCATTTGATTGTAATTGAAAGCGTACATTGATTACATATTGGCGATACGCGATTACCTATTGATAAGGGGTGGGGGCGATTACCGAAACAACGAAAGAAAATTTGTCCGGACCTGAAAATAACACACATTGCACTTTTGCTCTTCTGCTTAAGGTTCCGTGTTGAAACCATTTGCTACGGATAGTGTGAGTGTTCATGTTTCCAGACGCGGATTAGTCTAACAATTCTTAGGATAAAACTGCAGAGGAGCTACTTCTTTCTATTTATAAGATTTTTTTAATCCACACATAGTGCGTTGATTTTTGTATTAGAGAAAATGTAGACAAGATCTGATATCTTGTTGGCGGGTATAAACGGTGTGTGTTTAGTAGCTTTTATATAACTGGGTTAAGGGTTGGGGGGGGGGGGGGGGGGGTATTTCTGTCTACTTGGCGTGTGGGATGGGGGGTGGGGGGTGGGTGGTGTGGGGGGTGTGCGTTATGTGCGCCGGGGTTATTGGGGGGAGGGCGGGGGGGGGGGGTGCGTCGTGTTGTGGGTGTCTGCGGTTTTGTGGTGACGGTTGGGCTCTGGGCTGGTGGTCGTGGTGTGTGGGTGAGGTGGGGGGGGGTGGGGGTTGGGTCGGACGTGTGAGGGCGGTGGGGGTTGGGGTTTTTGGGCCGGGGGGTTTTTTTTTTTATTTGGTTATTTTGGGGGAGTTTATCGTTCCATAATTTCTGTATCGTGATTAGATTGTCCATGTAGTATAGATAGACCGGGGGCAATAAACTAAATTCAACTCCTTTAGGAGGGGGGGGGGTTGGTTAGTGGGGGGAGGTGGGGGGGGGGGGTAGTATTGGGTATTTAAGTTGTATGGGTTTTAGTTTGTTCTTTACTGTGTAGGAGTGTTGGGGGGGGTTTATCCGTGGGTTGGTTTATTTAGTGTCTGGTATTACTCTAATATTAGGCTACATAGGCAAAGCACCCATTTCCCAAGAGAGAGTCTCCCCGTTCACCCTCCTGATAATTGGATTGCAACAGTCCCTAAGTGGAGATAGAAAAATATTACTCAAAAAATAAAAAGCCTAATTGGCTAACTGACAAACATTTTTTGTTTAGAATATTATAGACTAGTAATAGTTCTCACTATATCTGGCGCCCCGCCATTTTTGATGATATACGTTTGTTTTAAATAGAATATTCGGACATTTTAAAGTAGATTTTGTGATGTAGCTTATAATGATCAAGCGTTGTAGCAACTTACTGATCGTTCAATCCTTGAAATAAACACAAATGGAAACAAAACTCAGTTATTCAGATAAATAATAACGATCTGGGTTTATTTATACTGAACAAGAAGTTTGTTGAAAATATGCTGATCCTTTTGACTGGGTTTTTACTTTTTTGACTTGAGATTATGATCTGTTTGCATCTGTTAACCCTATTCTGCCTGGGGGGGAAGGGGGCCGGGGGGGGGGGAGGGGGGGGGGGGGGGCAGAAAAGTGCCCGACGCCATTGACTTCAAATTAATCGTACTTAAAGAGCATCAAGCAATCATAGCCAAACTTTATGAGAATAAAAGGAAAAAGTACTTACAGATCCAAAATACGACTAAGGACCAAGAGGTGGGTGTGGGTGGCGCAAACAGAAGGCAAAATACCAGACCGAAGGGTCAAATCACACAAGCAAGCCACGATGGCAACTCTTTCTCGGAAAAACAACTCAAACTGCGCATGGCATCAATAGATAACCGCTGGCCAACAGAAGACGATCTCCCAGTTAACTAGATTATTGATAATCTCATGAATATGATTAGCTTGATAAAATATTCTTTTCATGCAGAATTGTGTGAAGGCAAGTATAATTCTAGTTGAGTAAACCATTGTCAATATGGAAGGCAGCCCAGTGTGCACCCTCCCCCCGCCCCCCCACCCCCCCCCCCCTCCCCCCCCCCCCCCCCCCCCCCCCCCCCCCCCCCCCCCCCACACATTCACTCTGTTTACTTTGCTTCCTGTGGTTGAAAGCTAATAATTATTGATAGTGAAGGTCTGGGAGATGGCCATCCCAGTAAATAACACTAACAAATTCATTATATTATAGAGGCACAAATTGCAACAGTGACATTTATTGAAATTTCTTGAGATAAATTCAAAACGGTATTACATGTAAAACAATGCATGGCGGTGTATACATAATATTCCAAATTTGATGCTTTTCTTAAAAATAACATTCTAACAAATTGGGAATTTTTAGCAACTTGACACATCAATAAATAACAGTATGATTTGTTGATAATATATAAATACACCTTCCACTTTTTCTATTGTTTTAATAGGGCCTGAAAAAAGAAAAGATTTCCATTAAAAGGGTACCAATGGATTTTACTTACATTTAAAGCTTGAACAGGAGTGTGTGCACCACCCATAGTATTGAATTTGCCAGTTAATATAATCCACGATTATAAGCTTTTGCTTGCGTTAATTTCGCTCGATCGAACTGGGCTGACTCGGTCTTAAATCTTGATCGGCTACAAGCTACATGTAGCTTATAGGCTTAAACTCGGTAAGATAATTTGTTTTGAAACGAGCTACATATATTTTCATTTGCCATGGCCGAGTAAAACGACTCGATTTATGACCACAAATCACGGTCACATGGCTCAATAAGCGGGTTTGACAACACTGAAACTGCAACCGCAGAACTATACAAGCACCAGGAGTCGTACACATTAATTTCTCTCAGACGTCGATAAATTGTTGAATAACATTGCAATGTACTAACTTACCGATTTGAGCGAAAAAACCCACGAGTATCGCCACAAAACAACACATACATACATACATACATACATGGTTTATTTGTGGTAAAGCAGGTTTATACAGTAGACAAGACATAACAACAGCAAACGGAGATGACGTCGCATGTGAACACGACAACGCAGGAGCTCGGTTACCAGTTCCGGCCGAGTACCCCTGAGTACCGGCCGAGTACCCCTGAGTACCGGCCGAGTAACCGAGGGGCGGACGATTTTCGAACGCCAATCTTCAATCTTCACATGAAATCTCAAAATTTCCTGGATGTACATGTACACAGAGGTCGACGACACGTCAGATTAGGATGCGTTCTCGTTCCTCGAACGCAATAAATGCTTTATTTAACCTGGAAATAAAATATATCAGCATTCAGTCGATGTCCAGTAGTGGTACTGTAATACCACTTTATCTAACAAGCTCCAAAAGCTTCAAAACCGAGCTGCTCGAATTTTAACCACATTCTAGCTATGATACGGATGACGATTTTCTTTTTAAAAAGCTTGTTGTTGTTGTTGGTGTTGTTTGTTAAACTCCGGCGACTCGCAAACGCTTTATAATAATTCAAAAGGCCATTATTGGCCCATTATGGTCTACAACTCACTTAATGGTCTTACACGTGACTACCTCGGTGCAAAATGTATTGACCGCGGTAGTGTTTCTAATTATTATTTGAGAGACACTGCAGGGAGCAAACTTGCTATTTCGCTGTACAACTTTATGAAAAATAAATAGTTCAGTCAGCTCTTCAGCAGTGGAGCTGCGGCAGTCAAGCGCTCTCTTTCTAAAAACTAAATTAGTTCACACGGCATTCATGTAAAGCAGGGTTTGGATATTTATTTATTTATTTATTTATTTATTTATTTATTTATTTATTTATTTATTTATTGTGGGCGAGCACAAGCGAGCCCGCAGACTAATCTTGAGAGCGGTCAGTGGCACGTTCTTAAACGGGGATGTGAACCGGAAAGATAATTTTTGAATGTTTACAGTAAGGGTGGAAATATGTTTGCTACGGAAATATAATATTTTGTTGGGTGCAAATGTTTGACTACGTGTCACATGCAGGACTGCGCCGGTTGTTCAAAGGGTGGAATAACTAGAACGTGACTAAAATTTGATTCCACAACTATAGAACCGGAAATATGATCGTTTGTTAAACACACACGATCTGATTGATCTCTCAGATTTTATTATGACACGATGACTTTACGCTTGCCACATGAAATAAGTATAAGTTATGTTCTGATATGAAAGAATCCAAATTTAAAGCTGGGAGTTTCCACTGAATTTCCTTGCTCCTAGCGAAAAACGTACGATGTTGTGTTACACGTGTCGCCGCCATCTAGATCTGGCAAGATTTCAGCGCAACACGTCAAAAAGATCCGGTTCTTTTCAGTGTCTCTTTCAAGCCATTCTCGTCCCAGAGGCCACGATCCTTTTGGTCAGCACCAAGAAATCGAGACCTCTGGCCGGAACCAATTTGTTGAGCATGCGCGCAGAGTAACCGGAAGACCGCGAATCGCGGACTACCGTCAAATCTGACAAATCTGATTGGCTGAGAATATAGAACGAGTACTCTGCGCATGTTCAACAAAATTGGTTCCGGCCAGAGGTCTCGATTCTTGTGCTGACCAAAAGGATCGTGGCCTCTGGGACGAGAATGCTTTCAAGCAAGAAAACAATTTAGTTTAAAGCCCGGATTTAATGAGCCGGGAGCATTTGTAGTGGGGCAATGAGCTCGGAAAAATTAAATACTGATCATGAGTGATAGGAGGGAAAGCTACGCCAAATCGTCACGTGCATGTGAAATGGTCGAAGGCCAAGTATGTCGAACATAGCGGCCAATAATAAAGCCACGATTGCTAGCCAGTGGTTTCCTAAATCAAAGCCAATTTAAAAATCCCCGATACTCCGGTAATCCGCCCGCACTTCATAACCCATGGTTACTCCTAGTTTATTTATTTATTTGTAGTATTATCTATTTTTTCTGTATTTAGTAGTAGTTTTAGTATATAATTTAAGTAGTTAGTGGTAAGTAGTAACTATTGCATCCTGATGAATTTTAACCGTGCATAAATAAAGTTATAAATAAAATAAAGCGTTAAATAGAAACAAATTAAAAAAGAAGGAAAAGGAAGAAATACACAGGAACTAGTTGTTCAAGAAATGAAATTGATCTTTCTGTAATCGCTTTTGTCTGGAACGTTCTCTTGGCCGCCCCCAAGAATGGATAAGATTATATGCGAGAGAAGTGGTCAAAATTACATTAATCAGGGGCCTATCTTTTTTTTTTCCTTTCTTTTGGGGAGGGGGGGGGGGGGGGGGGTGGGGGTGGTGTTAGGTAAGAGACCATGGGTTTCCAAAGAAAGGCAGGGTGGAGGATGATAGGTAAGAGAAGGAAATAGGAGACGCGTGGACGCTCGTTTTGGGATTCGCGCGATGAGCTGCGAAACGATCGCGCCTAGCTCGCGCTCCGCGCTCATCACGCGAATCCCAAAAGAGAGGCTGCTATGCTATATGCACGCTGGCTAAATTTCCGAAGAAACGTTCGCTTTCACTATGCATATTCGATTACACACCCCTGGGAGGGTGGGGGAGGGGGGGGGGGGGGGGGGGTACTCAACAAAGTTTTTTTTTACGCCGAGGGCCGAGGTCCAAACCCTTCGGTCCTTTTATAAACCATCTTTTTTTTTGGCCAGAAATGGTGACCCTTTCATATTACTTCCATAGAAAATGGCACCCCTTTCACATACCAACGGTCCCATTTGTATATACGTTTATACGTAACCCCTTAAACTTTACTTGGATGAATCAGCCTTTAGGTGCGTCTGTTTGGAAGGCCGTTTCATTGCATAAATAACAGTTCTCCCTTCCTTTTTATTAAGGGAGCACCCTCCCTTGTCCCCACGGGATTCTGCCCTTTCTTTATTTCCTGCTGTCATGCAAAAGTCTCGAATTGATCGCGAACGTGCTGAAGCGTTAATCACTTCCGTTCCAGCGACCAATAACGCTTGAATCCCGCCCATTCAAAGACTTCCGGTTTCTCAATATTCAAAAGTGAAGACTGCTGAAAAAGTAACACACTTTAACTGCAACATCATGGAGAAACGAGCTCTGTTACTCGTAGCTTCGAGTGCTTTGCTTTTGAACGCTTGCCGTAGAAGAATCAAGCGGAAATCTTCTTTTCACATCGCTCCAGTTTACCCGTGAGACGTTGATGGGTTTCTCGCGTGGCTCCGAACGAACCGTGGAAATTCTCACGCCAGAGAAAACGACGAAGACGCTGCCACAACCAGACATTATTAAACCCGCCGTTCACAAGACCAGTATTAAGGTAACGAGTCACAAGAAAGATTTTGAACATATACTGGTAGGAATGAAACGTCCTGGTAAGCCGCCTGTCCTTGCAACGATGAGGCCAAGAGCGACACAGAAACCAGTGACGCAGACCGTGATCACATATCAAAAGAAACGCAAGACATACAGACCGCGCACTTCGCCGTCTAACAAATTTCTAGAAGCAATCAACGACATTGAGCGTGCTGTAGCCAACGCCAGGGCCTCTGGCGTCCGTTACAGAGACCAAATTGCCTTGAACAGTACCTTGACAAAACTGAAAGGGGTTTTGGTGCGAGCGATCAGGAGTAAAGCTACAAATACGCGCGCGAGGTTTTGGGACAGATCATGTATTTACTGAGCACCAAGTCATCGCTGTCGCCGGGACGCCTGAAGAGATCCTCGCAAAACGAAGGCAGTGACTTTCTCCAAGGCCTTCGTACACAAGTTGGCAGTTCCACGTTTGATAGCTTCATGGCTGTTCAAGGCGATGTGTCTCTCATGTTTGTCATTGATGACACCGGAAGCATGGGGAATGAGATCCAGGCGACGAAGAACATTGCAATAGATATCATCAATTATCCGCGCCAAGCCCCCGTCGAGTACATTCTGTCACCTTTTAATGACCCGTATCCAGGTATGTCTAGAAAATCTACATTTCGTCACGTTTTTATCTTATTTATTTTTTCATGTAAATTATATATTCCTTGTAATACAGAGTGTCCTATAACTAACCAGGATGTAGAAGACGGAATTAACTAACCAGGATGTAGAAAAGGGAATTAACTCTTACCACCTCAATAACACCTTTCTTTATTATATCGAAAATTATATTTTAGTTTTCAAAAAACTAAAACTTGCATAGGACCTCGTGACCCGTACGTTCGCGCCTTCCCATTGGGCCTTTTTAATTTTGTTTATCGATTTATTTTATTTGTAAAGTTGTGTCCAATAAAAATTAAAAAAAAGAAACGAAACGAAACAAAAAAAAAACACGAGAACGCAAATATATTTGACGCTACGTCAATTATGACGACTGATTGAGGACCCAATAGCACCGCAAATGATCCCCAAAATGGACCGCAAATGATCACCGACTTAGACCGGCAAAAAAAAACGAGGAATGGTATGGAATTTTCGCACGGAATAGTGGATAACATTAGAAGTATACATCTCCCGCCGCCTTTCGCACTCGAAAAAAAACGCCTAATCGCTGGTTTGGTCAGCATCAAGAATCTTAGCGTAGGCAACAAGAATCTCGGACTCCGGAGGGGGCAGATATAACGATTTTTTTGATTGGCTATTAAAACAATGAACAGACAAAAGACAAGAGAAATCGAGTACTCTGCGCAAGCTCAGAAAATCGGTATCAATCAATCAATCAATCAATATCAATCAATAATATTATATAAAAATAAGAGATAAGCCAGCGAGAGGTCGTGATTTCTTGTTGCTGACCGAAAGGATCGCGGACTCTGGGGACGAGAGTGGGTGTACCCAACTACAAGCGAAGCTGATTTTGTGGTCATAAATCACAAGACGCAAATCTGAACATAACAAGCAAAGCGACTTGAAATACGAGGCCCGGGACGAGATAGCCCGCGAGAGCAGCCGGTTTTTTCGGCTCGGAAATACGTCTCGTTCGTAGTCTAAGGACTAGATTACCGCGCAAAAAACGTCACGGTGAGCTCTGTGGTTGACACATTAGCGGTTTTTTTTGTGGGTTATATTTCAAATGTGTTCTATTTGGAGAATGCAGAAAAGCTATAAATATTTAATATGGCATTACCAAATTTTAATCCGATATTGTAATTTTAGCTGTAATTTTAGCATTGCCCAATTTTAATCTGATATTGTAATTTTTAGCTGTATTTCATTATTCTTGTCCATAATTTAGGTATATTGATTGTATTTGTATTTATAGTTTTAGGACGGAGGGCCACTAGCTCGTCAGTTGACTTACTGTTATGTGTCACCCTCCCCAAATAAAGTTGATTATTATTATTATTATTATGGCTTGAGAAACGAACTTCTCCCTTCAAGGCAATTTGGCAATTTTCTGACATTGTGAAAAATCTCGAAATCAAGAGGGCGGATTTTGATGACGTGACGCTTATTATTCCCCGTTTTTTCCCCTACAGTTTATACGGAGTAACATTTATAATTTAGAGCAAAGACAAGCCCAGGTCAGCCAGCCAGTCTTCATCAGATTATTAACGTATTTTTTTTTTCCAACGCAGATGTATCTCCTGTGATCATCAAAGACGAAAGCGAGGCAGGAGACTTCGTGATAGCCATAAACGATCTTACGCACCACGGTGGAGGGGACTGCCCTGAGTTAACATTTACGGGCATGCTGGAGGCACTTTATCAGGATCCCAACTGGGGATCTCCTATGTATGTGTTCACTGATGCGGGCCCAAAAGACGCAACGGATGAAATGATCGAGGAGGTGAAGCATCTGGCCAGCCCTGAAGAATACGGCGTCACTATTAACTTCTTCACCACAGGTAAGAAGAGTTTTTGTGAAAGTTGATGGTTCAGTAAACTTCCCAAAATGTGGGAAGCGCGGGGGTTCAGTTCTGTAACGTTTAATATTCTTGGGCAAGACACTTTACTCCCAATATCTTATTGTACCCCTTCTTTTAACCCTTTCACTCCACTCCCAGAGTCAAACCTTGAGTCAATAAATGTTGTTTTGCCTTTTGAGTCTGTGATTATTCAAATAAAAGCTATTTAGTAGTAGTTTCAAGTGGTACAGTTTATTATGCTGTACAAGGTGGTTCTAATTTAAGTTTGTGGATGAAACCCTAGTGTGTGACCATACAAATGGAAGCTATTGAGCAGTACGTTCAGTACGTTTGTTTTTGGTTCTTTCGCAAAATCCAATTCAAGATTTTTTCCTCAGTTTTGAACTAAGCACCCTTGGGAGTGAAAGGGTTAACAGTTGGACTTGGTAAAACTAAGGTCTTAAAGTTTCCTCACCCACGCTCATAACTTGTCTGCTTTCGCCGCCGAATCAACCAAAACCTACAAATTGCTTGCCTTGACCGTGTTACATATACTCCTCTCCTTCGTAGCGTTACTTGAATCGTCGCGCAACGCTCTTCTCCGTTAAGGGAGACGCGTTGTGTGACGCGTTGTGTGACCCATATAACGGTTACGGAAAAGATTGCGTTACATCCTGCACGGTTATAAACATGTTATCTAGCTTACTCTTAGGTTCTCCTCGAACCATTCATTGTAGGTTTTTGTCGCAGTCAAGGATACTCGGGCAACGATCCAAGAAATCTTCACCCAGCTTTCAAAGAGCTCGCAGAGCTGACATCTGGCCAGGCCATTTTACTGAAAAATAGCTGGGAGCTGGAACAACTCAACGGTTTGACGGGAGGGGTGCTCGAGGGCTCCAATGTCATTAGTATTGGCTCAAACATGTCAGGCAGAAAGAAACGGAGCGCAGGAGGAGCTGGAGATAATCGTTATAACTTCCCTGTTGACGAGTCCATTGAAAAAATGACTGTAACAGTTAGCACCGGGGAAAATACAAAAGGTTGGTACAGTACTATGTTATATTGCCGAGACTCCTTGGGGTCTGGACGCTGCCGAATCCGTCAATTTGATTGGGTAAAACGGATATTGACCGTGGTCAATATTCTCCCATCTAGACCAGCATCTAGACCGCAACTCGCCGCAAATTTGTGATAAGTAATTGTTTAATTGTGAACAAAGAAAACTATAGCAATTTGTTCCATATTTGACAACAACAATAACCAACAACAACAAAAGCCAGCGACAAAATAATAATAAAATAATTGGTCACTTTATTTCGTGTTGGGTTTTGCCATGTAATAAACATCTTGCACTCTTTTTTTTTTGTAAGAATCTTTTTATAAGAATATTGAGGCTAAGATTGGCGAAATTTTAAGAATATACCCAAGGTTGAGATTTAGTTCTTGACCTCTATCTTGGGGGTACTGAACAAAGTTTTATACGGGGAGGCTCCGCCCCGAGGTCCAAACCCTTACCCTTGTATGTACCATTTTTGACTGAAAAGGTAATCCTTTAATATACCTTACATATACAATGGTACCCCTTTCACATACCTGCAGTTGAAACACTGCATCCCTGTTACGACTTTTACTAAACTTTTCGCTTGAGTAGCCCCTTAAAATATTTGATGAATCAGTTGTTATTAGGTGCGTCTGTTCGAGAAATTTGAAAGGCCCTTTTAAACACCTAAATGACAGTTTTCCCTACCATTTTCTATACTTCAACTCGTGAAATGCCTACTCTTTCATATACCTCGAGCCTAAAAAAAAGAACCCCTTTCGGGCGCAGCCTCCCCGTATATTCCAATATAGGGAGTACCACCCCCCCCCCCCCCCCCCTCACCGGGTACAGACCTCATACAGACCTCCCGCTCGGTTAATAAGAAAACATTGCCCATCCCTGACTGCAACTTTGGTATTGTCGTTCGAAATATTATTGTCATCTTTTCAGGGCGCGGAATCACCTTAACAGACCCCGATAACATCATTATAACGTCCGGGAAACTTAGTCTGTCCCAGATCTCTGTCTACCAGATCGACCGCCCTAAGAAAGGAGCCTGGACTCTAGCCGTTTCGGGGAGCACTGGTGGACACGAATTTTTTGTGAAATCGAGCAGTGAAACAAACGTGGACTTCGAGTATTACTTTCTAATTTCACTGGGACGCAGAAGAGATGCAACTGAAGTACCCATTTCCAATCCAGTTATTGGTAAGTTTGGTAAACATTTTGGAGAGGTTTTCGTATAATGTACCGGTCATTATTTAGCGGGGGTAGGAAAAGGGGTGGAGAGGAGGGGGGGCTACACAGTTTGAGCAGTACTTTCTGGTACGTTTTGATTTGTGAATGAAACCCTAGTGTGTGACCATTCAAATGAAGGCGACTTAGCAGTACTTTCAAGGGTGCTGTTTGTTTTGGACAATTTTGCAAAATGAAATTCAAATTTATTTTTCTCAGTTTTTAACTCAGCATTCTTAGGCCTAGGAGTGACAGGGTTAAGCCCGACTATTTTTGAAACGCAAAATTCCTTCCGATAGTAGACCATAGTAAGTATGTCGGTAGATAAGCCCTCCCCAAAAAAAGTATTTTCTGAACAAAAAAATACCCAGGAGGCTTATTAAAGGAATTTTGCCGTGACAGTCTGAGTAGCGCCAAGCTTAACAGTGCATTAATTTCCATTTCTTCAAGGCAAAGTAAACAAACTGGTTATAACAGTTGCCGGATCTGAGAAATTGGACACAAGTTCTCTGCGCCTGGAGCTCATAACCACAGAAGGAACCCGGATCAGTGACGTCACACTTCAGACACGTGACAATGTCCATTTCACCGCGAGCATCACGCAACGTGCAGGCGAGAAGTTCAAACTCAAGCTCAAGGGAACTACGCGTGGCGGGAATTCGTTTGAGAGGATTTCGCGCCAAACTATCAAACCAACCACAGCTGTACTCAGAGGAAAATACGCGAGCAATGATTACACCCTCCCCCTGGGGACAGTCACGTTTGTTCACTTCCAATTGTGTAATTTTGGCAAGATTGAATATTTTGACTTGACGGTCGTAAAGGACAAGATGGGCTACATTGTATCACCTCCTATCAGGCCCAGGCGTGTTCGCGAAGGTCGTTGCACAACCATTTCCATCCGCGCGAAAGCCACTCGTCCCCAGGACGTGGACAAGACAGATACTGTGTTTGTGATTGCTAAGGGTCGAACATCTAATGTTGTTGTTTCGCAGGCGGTGCGACTTTTCATTGTATCTTAAACGCAAAAGTCGGCAGAGCGGTTTTCATTTGAGTGTCGTAAAGTAATTAATGAAACATAAACAACAAAATGAACCGATGAGACCTCAAAGCAATACATCTAACCAGCGCCATGCGCGAGAAAACGCGTGCGACCAAGTCGCGGTAGTTTTGGCTTTGCATTTGGTTGGTTAAAGTGCTACTACGATCAAATTGTTGATATTCATTTTTTTACATTTCGTGTACAATATGACTTTCTTATATATCTTGCCAAATTTCAATCCATTACGAACATTAGCAGTCATTTTTTTTGGACTTTTATTTCCGAGAATTTATGGCCGCCATTACTTGACCTTGTTCCAAGGCTTGGTTGCGAATTAGAGAAAATGACGTCAGATACTCAAAAATACCTCACGGGTTGAAATTATAATAACAATAAGTATAGAAAATTGCACGAAGAAAAAGTCAAAGTTTTGTTGCTCTTCGTGCAATTTTCTATACTTATTGTTATTATAATTTCAACCCGTGAGGTATTTTTGAGTATCTGACGTCATTTTCTCTAATTCGCAACCAAGCCTTGGAACAAGGTCAAGTAATGGCGGCCATAAATTCTCGGAAATAAAAGTCAAAAAAAAATGACTGCTAATGTTCGTAATGGATTGAAATTTGGCAAGATATATAAGAAAGTCATATTGTACACGAAAATGTAAAAAAATGAATATCAAAAATTGATCGTAGTAGCACTTTAAGCCAATCAATCAATCAATCAGAGTGTAGTTAAGTAAAACCAAAGCAGTGTACTTTCGACACTCAATTGATAACCGCTCTACAATGTAGTGAGGTTTGATTTCATCGTGCCCGCTGAGCACGGCATTTATTCAAAAGCATGTATATCCTTTGCTATCATAAAAGTACTCGTTTAGTCGCTGCTTCAAGTAAGATATTCATAGCCTATCTTACAGTCGCCTGAGAAAGCAGATGTCTCTAGACTAGTGGACAGTCGAGCGCTCATTTCTCTCGCGCATAAAATCGTAACTGAGAAACAAGCAATGATGGGGTACAGAGGGTCCTGATGGGGTTTAAATGATAGCTTAGTGAGAATTGACCAAAATGTTAACTGTTAGCTGAGAATGAAATCTGTCAAAATTAACTGATAGCTAAAAAATGACTAAAAATGTTAACTGATAACTGAGAATCCAGCACCCCCATCAGGACCCTCGGTACAGTAGAACCAACGCTAACGGACACCCCCAGTAAGCGGACACATAGTCATGGTACATACAAACACTACATGTTTAACCTCCCATAAGCGGACACCTCTTTGTGGACACTTGCTCTGGTCCCCAGGGTGTCCGCCTACGGTTGCTTCGACTGTATAACACAGATCTCTGTAATGCTACGTCATCAGTTTGGAATTTTTCTACTCGAATCTCACGCTTCTATAGTCCAGTTCTGGCCCCTCTCTGTCACGCAACGTAGCGTTGCGTGACAGGGAGGGGCCAGAACTGGACTAACACTTCTATCGCGAGGGAGATGGCCATGAGCGTGTGGCGAGAAACCTTTGTCTTCTTAGGCCAATTTAGAGTAAAATGATTGTCTACGTCTAGTGTGCGATAAATTAAGTTTAATTGCAAAAATTGTGTTTTAGTCGGGGTGTAACTCCACGAGCCCCTCGCTTCCAAGCTAAATTGTTTAATAAATAATAATAAAACAACTGTTTTGTTCGGTTTTAATACATTACAGAGGATTCCTAGTCTCCTTCGCAGCCGTCATTTCAGTCGTCACGCTTCTCCCCGTTGCGTGACGAATTGCATTGCATGACAAATGTGAAACTGCTCGACGCATTCTACCAGGCGTAGTCAATCGATAGAAATCGATATCGGAAAATCAATCGATACACTCGATATCAATCGATATCAATCGCCGATTGCTATCGATTGATATCGGTAATCGATAACAATCGAACTTACAGAAAAAAAATGTATCGATTGTTATCGATTGGCAAAAATCGATAACAATCGATAATAATCGATAATAATGGATAACAATCGATAAACATCGATAATCCAAAGGAGTATTTGTTTCAAACATATTACTGAAGATGGCGTGGCTATCTAGACATGTATCTAGTAAACAATACGAGACCGGCGTTAATCGTTAAGCATTTTATATCGAATTCAACATCTCGTCCAGGCAGAGTGTTCATCACGTTCACTTGGTTTTCTGGGATTTAAAAGATTTGAACATGTCCATTCATTCGAAACCCTTGTTTTATGACGATGAAAAACACAGAAAACTGCTTCAATCTTCTTTTGCATGTATTGTTCCTGGGCGATATTTATGGAGCCAAAGTGATTACTGCTGTGCTATTGGATTATTTTTTATTTCTTGCTTACTCTGTGATTTATTCTTACGTTTCTTTTTAATGCGACTAATTGAAATCACAAAAACACTGATTTGTTGTTTATTCTGCTTCATCTTTATGGCGTTGCTATAACGAGACTAGAGGGTTGCACGCCGCTACTTTGCACACCGCAACTTCTTCTTCCGGTATTATGAACTGCGCTGAAGATCGATAAAAAGACCAAATTGTTCCTGTTATTGTTTTTGTTCCTATAGTATTTTGTTGATAATTGTTAAACTATTGCATGCAATGATGATTGAATGACTCAATAAAACCATACAGACAACATTGTGTCAATGATTAACTTGTAAAATGACAAAAATCATTTACGATAACAATCGATAATAATCGATGATAATCGATAAATTAATCGTTATCGATTTCTATCGGAAACAGGAGCCCATCACTAGGAGCGAGCAACTGGACTGGATTCGTGTCACAGCGTTTTTACAGACCAGGTTATTTTTAGATTCGCTTTTCCTGCAAATTCGTATTCCCGCCAGACAATCAAACGTTTTTCCTTTGTAATCATTAATTGGCGTTACCGCGTAACAAAGGCCGCAATTAGGTCGCCATCTTTTTAATTGTCTTTTATTTCATTTCCATATTACACATGGGACCAGAAACACATTTTCCCGGGAAAAAAGGAATCTAAAAATAAACCAGTCTGTAAAAAACGCTGTGACATAGGCGTAGTGTCGGAGTTGCTCGCTCCTAGTGATGGGCTCCTGTCGGAAATCGATATCAATCGAACTCACAACTTTTTTTCTTTATCGATTTCTATCGACTGATATCGGAAATCGATATCAATCTTCGATTGTTATCGATTGTTATCGATTGATATCGATTATCGGTTTATCGATTGACTACGCCTGAATTCTAATGATGTGGGCGAGTCAGTTTAGTTCAACTCAAAATCATGCTAAAAGGAATTGACAGCCGGGTGCCCTTTTTAGCTGCCGCCAAATATGGTCTGGAACGGAATAAAGTATTGTATAAAGTTGTTGTCGTTGTTGCATGTTTAAGGCGTTCGCTCCCATTGCTAGTGCGCATCCTTACTGCGCACGCTATTCATGCCGCACGCGCGCGCGACGTCATGCATCCAGCGCGCGCGCTGAGAATGGAACTGGACACATATAGAGCTGGAGGCGCTTGAATAACTTGGCGAGGATTTTACTCTCTTGGATGGACGGTGACCCCTGCTTTTCTTTTCATAGATCACTTCCTTTACTGATTCTCTCCATTTTAACAAAAAACAAACAAATTCTGAACGTGAGAAGTTTTGATTATTTCGCTTTTTCTACTCATTTGCGATCAAATTGTTCTATGAATGCGGGTGCGCATGACTTCACATGACCAAAGCTTCTAGAAACACTACGGTCTTCAATGCGCTTTATCTCCGAAACGAGCACGGTGACCCCCCATTTTTTTTTTTTTTCATTTCTGACATGAGTTGGTCATTATCTAACTGCAGCAAAAGTTTAAAAAAATTTGAACGTGGGAAGAATTGGGCGCGAACGTCCTTAAATACAATTTCCGTATTCCGTGGTCATTATCTAACTGCAGCAAAAGTTTTAAAAACATTTGAACGTGGGAAGAATTGGGCGCGAACGTCCTTAAATACAATTTTCCGTATTCCGAAATACCCCACCACCCCTCCCATCCGACTCGCCCCCGTCCAAAAAAACACGGAAGCCGCAAGTGTATCATGATTTGTTGACAAAAATAACACTTTAACGGTTCAAAACCGACATTGCACTCAACATTGCTTGCAATAATTTAACTGTACAAAAGTCCTAAGCACGATTCGCGGATGAAGGCCATTAATTGTAAGTTGTAATAGAACACGTTACTTCCTTGGTTTATTTAACAAATAGATTCTATTTGGTCGTGCGTCTGTACTCTAATAGAGTACAGATGACGTCAAAACGTGACAAGAACAACTAAAGTGGCCCACGAGACGCAGTCGAATGGGTCACTGTTGTTCTTGTCACGTTTTGACGTCTTCTGTACTCTATTAGAGTACAGACCCACGGCCAAATAGAATCTATTCGTTTTATATAATTTTGGAGATATTCGCTTCGGATTTTCACTTGATTATACGCTAAATAAGCCGATAAAAATTATGTCAACAAACATCGAGTTTAAGCCACAGTGTTTTCATGCACTCAAATAAAACTTTGTGAAAACTAAACGGCTTAAAATAAACTACAGCTCAACTCAGCAAATGTTTCGAAAAACAAATATTTAGAGACTAACCTGATATGAGGAAAAACAATCTGAATCATTCCAGTCCAAATCCCGTTGCAAGTCGCTTCGCGGCGAGCGATAATACCGCTAAATTTCTCGGATTCTGTTCACAATGAGCCAAAAGTCCATCATATTTTCATCCAAGTTCTAGCCAAGCTTGAACAGCTGATTTAAAATTCGTATCAATTTATCTACATTAAATTTCCTACGGAATATTTCCATTTTGATGAAAAGTTTTCTCTGTTTTGAGACGGCGATGCGAAGATTCGTGTTGTAGCAGGGCGCGCGTGTTTTCCCGCCACACGTGACGTCATTCGTCCGTCTGTACTCTAATAGAGGACGGTTCTAAACCAATCACAGCGCGAGTTTTACACAGTAAATTATATAATGCAACATAGTCGAATCAGGGATTAATACCAGAGAGATTTCTGCGACTTGAATTCACGGCATTCGACGCGACTGAAATGCGACTTTTTTTTAATGCGAAACGACTTTTCAATGCGATGTATAAATTGGGCCTAATTTCTTCTCAGTTGCAAGTATACACTTTATTTCTGCCGTCCTAGCCTGCGATCAAGCTATTTTTTCCGCGCTCTTGTTTTTTTGTTTGTTTGTTTTGTTTTACATGAAGGGTACTCAGATTGAAAGTGTAAAATTAGCATGATCGCAGTTTTTGCCGACCTGACTTTTTTTCACAGATGTTGCGTTTCTTCTCATTACATATGTGAACTGAATTTATGACACACAATTAATGACATGCTGGCGAACTTTTTGCACGATTTTTGATTCGCTGGCTGAAAAAGCGTGCAAACAAAATCCGTAACAAATTTGTGACGTATTTGTCAGCGATTGGGTTCATTTTCTAATCCATATTCATGACAAATTGTAGAATTTCAGCAAACCACGCTGTCGTGGATGTCTGAATACCAAAGTTTCGCTTTATTGGTGTGGCTCGAATTCATTTTCACCCATAGAGATTTTTCTGGGGGGGACTACCAATTCTAAAACAAAACTACAATAGTTCCTGTGATATATATTTTCCCTAGACTTCCGGGATAACTCTAACTGTGGTCATTTAAAAACACTCTTAGCAGTACCAAACCATGCATGTATTTCAACTCCTAAAAGGTATGACGATCACCCCTATCGTGCACATTTTTATTTTATAATATAGAAGTCCCCCCCTGGATTTTTCTCTGCATAATATGAGTTGAAAAAAAAGTATTTGAAGCTTTGCCAGTATGTCCTAGCCTGCGTCGCAGACGAGCTCAAGCGCCATCTGCGAAGCAGGGTAATGTGTCCAAAAATAATACTGCTATTATGTTACAAACACGCAAACGAATTCCGCCAACGCTGAAGGGCTGATATATAATTTCAGGTCACACGTTTGATCTGAGGAAAAGTTGGCAACTGCTCGTAGTACTTCTATGCGGTCCGCGACGCTGAAATGGCGACTAATGTGAGATTTGTTTCCATTTTCAAAGCTGCTCTCCTTTCTCTGCTTTTATCAGCCAGTGTTTGTAGAGGCCTCTTTGGCTCACTCCGATTCACTAGTGATGCCCTATTCGGCTTTTCTCGAGTTGAACCTCACGCAAGAAGGCCTGCAATTAATTGGGGTCGGTCCAGTTTTAAGCAGAATGAACAACCACAACATTACAAACCTTCAAACAAATTCCTCGAAATTATGAACGAGGTTGAAAAAGCTGTGGTGAAAGCAATGGCATTAGACAGTCAGCTACGATACAAACGTAGATTTTCCAAACTGCTGAACCTATTGAGACAATCAGTTAGGAGCAAGAGTTACAACTATGCGAGAGACGTCCTTGGAAAAATTATTCATGTACTGATTAACGGTACTGATTCACGGCGTGAAAAGAGGTCCCGTTCAGGTGAATCCGTTCTTCAGAAATATCGTAAATTTATAGGGGGAGAGGCATTTGACAGATTCATGGCGGTGCAAGGAGAAGTTTCACTGATGTTCGTTGTCGACGATACAGGAAGTATGGGCAGCGAAATCGAAGCAGTCAAGAAGACCGCCATTGCTGTGGCTAACTATCCGCGCCGCAAGGCTCCAGTGGAGTACATTCTGTCACCTTTCAATGACCCTATGACAGGTAAGGAATAAACATTTAATTTTTCCATTGTATAGCCTGCAGAACACTAGCCTGCGAGAGCAGACGTAATTTCCGGCTCGAGTTTCCAGGCTAGCAGAACACGCGTGTTGTGGAGCGCGAGCGCGGGAGTACGTCGACTTTCTCGAAACTAGCACTTCGAGCTGGCCTGGTCACGTTCTGTCCTGAGAAGGGATGGCGAGACCCTGGTTTAAAAATCCGAGCCCGAGACTTAGCGCTCCAAAAATCCGAGCCCGAGACACAGTGATCCAAAACTCTGAGAAAATGGAGTATAAAAGAAGCTGCATTTGCGAGATTCAAAATTCGAGACTCCGAGACCGTCCTATTTCTGGCGAGCCCGAGATTCCGAGACGCTTTTTTTAAGCGCAGAGATTCCGAGACTCGCCTTAAATTTGCCGAGATTCGTTACTTTTGATAGACCATTCGCCACCCCTTCCAGACGGCTCGTGTGGTCCTTATAATTCCAGCCACTTTTCGTTCATCGCGTATTTTTCGAAGAAACGACTCTTTCCTAAGATTTATTGATCTATTTCCTTTCGTAATCTTGCTTGGTGGCTTTCCTGTTGCTGTTAAAGAAGAGAATTTCGAGTTATCGCGAAGGCAGGTGAATTTGTTTTGTCCGACATTCATAAGTTTACGGCGCCTCAAATTACATGGTTATATTTAGAATTCCCATTTGGCTTTATTTGTCCATGAATAGCGGTACATTTTGGTATGAAATACCGTAGAATGAATGATCTTTCTGCCAGAAAAAATTATCTACAGGTTGAATATATGTCTAAAATATACGACTCAAATATTTCGATGTGTTTTTAGGTCGAGGTCCTAATTCCGGTAGCCTGCGAACGCAGACGTATTTCCGGCTCGAGTTTCCCCGCCGCCCGGCCACCTCTCACAAAACCTCTTGTCAGACTGGCCGGCAGCGCAGAGCGGCTTGAATACGGTGCATTTATGTCGGTCCTAAAACAAAGCTCTCTTGGTATAATTCGCCTTTTCATTTATCGATATGGATGAAAGATGATTAAAAGTCACGGACATTTATACCAGGTTGGTCTGTGAACTGTTTACGCGTACATTTGTATGCTTTTCGTTGTGGCCGGAATTAGGACACGGCCGCCAAAGCGAACCTCTATTTTCGATACTACAAGATTATCGATAAAGAACAAAAGCTGTTGTTTTTACATATGCTAGGTAAATGTTGTGCCAAGCCACAGGTCAAGTTTCAGCTCAAGGTAGTTCTTCCAATGCGAGAATTATACGTTCGTGTCTTTTCTGGCCGGAATTAGGACCACATACTGTATGGCAGTCAAGGCCAATGTCTATGTGACCAAGTTCACAATGTATTTATTTTTCTCTCAAGGAATGTAGGTTATTTTTACTTAGTATTTTAGTACATGTGCTACTCTTTAGTATGCACAGGAATGTAGCATTCAGTTGCCAGAGTTTATGTTACACAAACCGCAAGTTTTGTTATTTGACCGTATCAATAATAGCCTGTTTCAGGGCATATCAGTTAAATTGTGTTTATAATTAGTCATTTCCTCTGAAGTAAACAGGAACCTTTTTTTAGAATAAAGAACTCTTGTTTCATTTAGCTTGTAAGCATGTAGGAGGGGGGAATTTGGGTTTTCGGTGTTACGGTTTTGGTCATTTTTGAGATCGGTTTTTCGGTTTTTGCACTCAAAATTTCGGGTTTTTCGGTTTTGGTATCCGTTGCGGTTTTCGGCGGTTTTTTTCCCTTTTTTAACACTCGGTTTTCGGTTTTTATGAATAAGAAAAGCGGTTTTTCGGTTTTGGTTGTTCGTTTGCCTCCACTGAAGGCCTCTTTATTTCACCTCGGTCAATCCGTGTAGGTTCACGTGGTGCGCCTCCTTTGATTCAATAAAACAATATCATTCAATATACTTTTTCGTTTCATATTTTGATTGACCCGGATGACACGTGGTGCGCTTCCGCCTGATTCAATACTGACAATGATCATTCGATATACTTTATTTTAGTTTCATATTTTGATTGGGATGATATCTGTTTTTAGTTTTGTTTTACTAATGTGATGCGTTGAAGCAACAAGTATTTATTGAAAACGTCCCGTGGAAAACGCAGGAAATGGCATTTCCGAGACCCTAAATTTCATTTTCTGGGGGGCATGCCCCAAACCCCCCTAGTGAGGTGCGCCTTTGGCATGTTCGGCGCTCTTGATAGTTTCTTGGTGAAAAAATGAAGATGCGAACGAACCTAACCAAAGTGTCAGTGAATCTGTTGACAATTCAGAAGACAACGAATTCGATGAAAGCTGCGATGAAGTGGTGGGGCTAAATGTAGTTTTTAAAGGCACGTTAGAGACGGAAAACTCGTCTGAAACGGGTAATCCGTCTCGGACGAGATTCCCGTCTCTAGTGTGAAAACGGCCAATGATTTCGAATAAAATGTCTTCATCCCTTAGAAAAAGTAAAACTAAACGCCTTTATTTAATTAACTAAAGTATGCGCTATGAATAATAGCTATATTTCGCTGTTGTATCAAGGCTTGGGGGGTTGAGGTTTGTGAATCAGTGATCTTTATGTTCGGCGGTTTTTCGGTTTTGAGCTATTTTTATTGCGGTTTTTCGGTTTTCACGGAAATTTTGAGCGGTTTTCCGGTTTCTAATAGGTCCCAATGACCCCTCGTGTAGGAATCTAGGCTTGGCAAATTGTGGTGCTTTTGCAGGTAGGCACATTCATGATACAGAGACATTGTCGATCAACAATTATCCATTGGAAACAAGTGTGAATTAGAGCCACCGTACAGTCTTTGATCTTCATTCAGCCTCAGGGATGAATCGAATATAGTACTTTCCACAAAGTTGACTATGCTATAATAAAGATAATAAAAAAGTATAGATACTGCTTTTTATGTTATGTGTTTAATTCTCGTGCCAGAAACTCTGTAGGCATTCCCGATCCTAATAGCAGTGTTGTCAGTTGTTATGAAATATGCTCATGTCTCTGATTTAGAGGAATATTTATATTCACTTTCTGATAAATTAAATTGCAATTTTTTGGAAATTACGGCAGCATTTCACTTACCATATGTTAACTACTAGTTTTTAAATTTAAAACGGGTGAATTTTTAAGTACGAGATGTATTATAACAGGAGCCTGATTATGGCTCCTGACTATAAGTGACATCAGCAGAGATCGCCTTATATCGACGATTCCTCTCGTTATTTATTTTTTGTACAGACGCAGGACAAGTAGTAATCAAACAGGATGGCGAAGCTGGAGAGTTTGTACAGGCGATCAATGACCTGACTGCTCACAGCGGAGGGGATTGTCCGGAATACACTTTTCAAGGAATTTTAAATGCCCTTGGACAGAGGCAGGGAGTTTTATTTGGCTCTCCTATGTATGTTTTTACTGATGCTGATCCTAAAGATGCTGACGAGAACATGGACCTTGTGAAGGATCTTGCAAAAGAAGACGAAGTGCAAATCAACTTTTTTTCAACAGGTTAATCGAGTCACTTGTTATTCGTGGTACAGACAGTAATCAACAACAAAAGTGCCCTAACACAATCTCAGTAAAACTCGCTGTTTCTGGCGGAATGCACAGTTTACATAAGTAAATTAGGGCTTACGAGTTCCCAAGGGGGGAGGGAGGTACTAAAAGAGAAAACAGACGAGAAGGCACAAATAAATTGAAGCATCGCGTGAGTCATCCCCAAAAACTCTCAAATATACCCTCCCTCCCTCCCTCCCTCCCTCCCTCCCTCCCTCCCTCCCTCCCTCCCACCACCACCACTCCCACACAAAACCGGGGGGTACCCAACGAGTTAAAAACATGTTAAGAACGTTTTCAGGCTGAAATCGCCCAAAAAATAACAACATTCGGTTTTGGTTCAGCCTCAGCTCAAAATTAGACGTTCTTATAAAAAAGAGTATAAAAAAAGAGTGTAGCGTTGTCAATAGACTAACAATTCCCTGGTCATTTCCGTCTCACCAGGCAGCTGTGGAGACAAACTCCATCCAGCGTTTGTGAAACTCTCCAAGGAAACCTCAGGCAAAGCTTTGCTATTGACAGACGCAGCTGAAATCGAGAAGCTTCAAGACGTGATGAGAGAGGGCTTGGAAGGAACCACTGTCATTAGCTTCGGGTCGAGCCTGTTAGGCAGAAACAAGCGGAGTTCGTCGGAGAGTCCAATTCGGTATAGATTCCCAGTAGACGATTCCATCGAGACAATGATAATATCCGTGGAAACTACTCGGCGCGACACAAATGGTTTGTGCTATTTACATGATTGAGCTATGGCGCGCTATATTTTAGGCCCGGGGGGGGGGGGGGGGGGGCTTCCCATATAAAAGTGACGGGAGTGATCGTCGGAAATTTTTAAAAGAACCCCTAAAAGGTACCAAAATCTCGTTTTGTGGGTGTGGCAAGAATTCATTTTCAATCCTAAGAGGTACCAATTCTAAGGCAAAACTAGTCCCGGTTAAATATTTTTCCAGCTTAATACCCTAAAAGGTACCGGAATAACTATAACGGCAGTCATTTTAGATTTAAACACCCTAAGCGGTACCAAAACACAAATTTTAACCCCTAAAAGGTACTGCGATCACCCCCGTCACTTTTATATGGGAGTCCCCCCCGGGATTTTAGGTGCTCTATGAGCGGTTACTCTCTTTCTCCCATACTGTGACTACCCTGGTGTAATAGAGACTTAAGGCGGGACTTTAACCTAAATTTCAATGAAATTTTAAGAGGTTTAAGGACGGTACCTCCTAATACCAAAGTATTTTTGCGCGGTTTATGACTATGCGGGAAAAGCAGATCTTAGCAAGGGCTATTGGATTCCAAAAAGAAAATTGGGGGTAACCACGCATTTTTCAGAGATAATCAAGCTTCAATCTGGAAAAAAATGCTGAAATAGCATTTTCTTGGATAAAAGAAAAACATATTTTTTCGCAGATTCCCTTTGAATTTGCCTTGACATACACGAAAGCAACAATAAATATAAAAAAGCTTTAAAATACTTAACAAATGGTAATATAACAACTACTGTTTATGTGTTTTTTAATTAAAAATCATCGCAACGTACTAGACATTATGAACCCTGACAGCTCTCCTCTTGTATACCAAAAATACAGTCTAAATAACTTTTGCACACAACAAAAAATTAATCATATGTTTAATAGGCTTACCGCTTCCATTTTATAACATAAAAAGTAGGGGTCACCACGCGTTTTTGTAAGTTATATGAAGAAAACGACCATATATTTCCCTGCCGAGCTTAGCCTTAAAGAGATTTTGCAACGTTCTGTATGTGCGCGCGCTCGTGCGCGCGCTCGAGCGCGCGCTAATGACGCGAGAAATTATGCGCAGAACGTATGCGCAGTAACAATAGGAGGCACCGTCCTTAAAGAAGGGATATAAGAAATAAAATTATTTTTGGAACACCAACAGACAGTTGATAGCCACGCGGATGCTCTTGCGTGGTTATCAACTGTATGTTGGTGTCAATCTACTAATTTTTAACTTCAAATTCTAATTTTAAAACTACATTAAATCTTCGATATTTCTCATTTCCCTAAACTTTTCAACTCCTTTGAGAAAAAAACTATAAGTCCCGCCTTAAGGAGCTATGTCACGATATCGTAACTAATTTTTGCGAAGTGAAAAATCACCTTCAAATTGAAGAAAGCCTCAAAATAACTTAACAATTTACTAAGGTAGAAAAACACCAAAGAGGTGATAATAAACCTAACAGGAACAAGGATGGCTGAGGATGGAGAACATTAAGATCAGACGGATTGCGAACGGCGAACTTGAAAAAAAATGGCCAATTGTTTCAAGATGCGCCTTCCGTGACCTACAAGCTCCTTTAAAAAAGCCATTGGGACAGGAAACGCCACAAGAAGAGCCATATGCACTCAGAGTAAAGTTAGTCTCCGCGACAAATCCCATGCAAAATGTTGACACCAGGTTACTGTTTACAGAGACTTGTAGCAAGACTGTCCCTTCAGCGTAAACACGAGGGGACTGGATGCAGGGACAGTACGATTTGGTCTTTGATTGGTTTATTTTCTTATTTGGTCTCTGGGACTTGTCCCAAGGACAGTACACGAGTGGACAAACACAATTTTGGGGGACAGGTTCCTTAGCTCACTTAGCTTTTTTTTCAGACATCTACTTCATACATATTGACATGTACATAGCCCGTCCTTTGACGATTCCTGGTATGCCAATTAGTTGTTGAACTATTATTATAAATAATTGATAACGATAATTATTTAAAAACTGCAGGGAGTGGAATTACTTTGAGCAATCCGAAAGATGTCATAGTGACGGCGGAGAAAGTCATCCTTTCACAGATTTCTCTCTACAAGATCACGAGACCTGCTCAAGGGCACTGGACTCTAGAGATATCGGGAGAGGATACTGGGGAGCATGAATTTTACGTCAAATCAAGCAGCGCGACTAATATTGACTTCAAACACTATTTCATGATAGCGTTAGGGCGTGGTCGATGGAAAATTGAAGAACCCTTTTCAAATCCAATTTCTGGTTAGTAATGAATTTTATTTTATAAAGTGCAGACTTTTACAAGGATTTTCACATGAGAAATATCGTTTTATTATTATTTATTATTATTATTATTATTTGAACACACGTAAAGTTTCAATTTCTATTTCTTCGGTAATCTTCGACAATTTCGGAACCCGTCTAGAAACGTTAGGAATCGTATCATGGACATTTGAACGATCCTAGAGAAATCTTTGAAAAATGGTCTGAAATCTTAAATAGTTATTATTTATGAGTATGTGCACACAAGAGAGGATGATCTAAGAGAAGGATTCCCCGTGCCCCATTATATTTTTTTGAAATCTATTAATAGTTTCGCGCCATGTTGTGAAAGTTATTTTAATTTCCTTTTGATCAAAGGCTCCACACGAACGTAAACAGGCCAATCAGGTCGCGCTCTTAAAATAGCTTAGCTATGGACTAAAGGTTAACAAGAAAATTTCAAAAAAATATCGTGTCAGTCTCTTAGATCTGATCCTCTCTTGGTGCACCTTAAGTAGGCATTACAATTATGCACGTACATATTCACCTTTCCTGTTGGGATCAAATACCGCATTTCCAATGCAATCTTTCGTTGTAATCTGAGGTAGCAACATAAAGTTTTACGTGTCAAGCACAAATGCAAGGTCCTTATAATACCGAATGTTTTCTTAATTCCACAGGAAAACTAAACAAAATGGTGTTAAAGTTATTAAGCGGTGTAGGAAAAGTCAACTCTGGTTCCCTTCGCCTGCAGATTGTTACCGAATCAGGGACCGTCGTTCGCAGCTTGAACCTGATTTCACACGGCAGCACGCATTATGAGGCGAGTTTCACCCCACCCACCACTCCCTTCAGACTCAAGCTTATTGGAACCACTCAGCGCGGGCACACGTTTGAGAGAATGTCGCGCCGCACCATTGAGCCAACCACTGCAGTTCTCAGAGGAAAATACGCAAGCAACGACTTCACTCTTCCGTTGAACGTAACCACGTTCATGCATTTTCAAATATGCAACTTCGCCGCCAGTGAGTTGTTTGAAATCGTCGCAAGAAAGGATGTCATGGGTTACATTCTGCAACCTAGTGCCAGTTCACAGCGACCCAAATATGTCGGCAAAGATCGATGCACCACGGTGTTCGTTCGCGCTAAAGCCACGCGCCCCAAGGACGTGCACCGCACGGATACTGTGAGTCTGGTTGCTAAAGGGCAATCGTCCGGCGTGGTCGTTTCACAGGTTATGAGGCTTTTTGTCGTCGATCCGTAGGGCTAATCATGTGATTGGCATTCAAAAGTTCCCACTTCCTTATAATTATCTCCACCAACAACAACAACAACAACAACAACAACCATTTATTTGTACCCAGAAAGGACAGGAATAATTACAATTTATGTTTTTAGCTTTTTAACAAGGCATGTCTGCTAATTCGCACGGTCACTTTTTCGGAGAATGAGCACTAGATTTTGGTACTAAGATGTCCGGCCGGATTGTTTGGTGGATAACGAACGTAAGCCGTGATTGGTCGTTGGTCTCCTTTTGGCGGAAAATCATCCACCAATCAATGCTCGTGTTAGTTACTCAGTTAAACGATTTCTAGCCTATGAATAGGCTCCGCGGTGGGGGGTGGGGATGGGGTAAAAAGAAAATGGCGTGCGAGCCGGGCGAAGCCTGGAGAGAGAGGGAGGGACGGCGGAGCCTATAGACATTCCTTTGAGGCCGCCATTCCGTGCACCAGATTCTGGTGCAAGCTCCAATTGGTCAGATCACTGATTGTTGACAAGTTTGATTGATATCCCGATTTTCCGTCGCCCCTTCGCTCGCAGTTTTCTTATTACACCATCCCCACCGCGGAGCCTATTCATAGGCTAAACGATTTCAAACATCTTAGAATCTAGTTTCCTCGTTGTTTCTGAAATGGTAAATTTAGTTTACAGTAACAGTAGAGCTTTTGGTAAACTTGGAAGAAATTTTTTGTTCTTCTTCGTTATGAAATGCATACTTATTTCGATAAATTGAAACAGGCGTAACTAGATAGAGACCTTTGACGCAGTTTATAGCCACTATATATTCAACAACATTCTGCATAGCTTTTTGCTAATTTAATTGGAAGATTTCAAGTATTATTTCCTCGGTTTAGAAATGCATGTTTATTTTCATCATTTGAAAGTAGACGTAGCATATCGATAGAGTTTTAGATATTTGTCGTGTAGTTCAGTTACAGACGGAAGACGTGTTAGACCAAGAGTACGGCCTGCTCTTTCCTTCTCGTCGCGCGCGGAAAGCAAAGTGAATCTATATACAGCTGTTTCGAGAAACGTTGTCGGAAAAAAGCGCACGCGACAATCCCGAAAGGTAATCTGGGATATGATCAGCAAGGTACGTTCCTTACACTAACAGTCGAACCTACTTTTGTTGCTTTCTTTTAGCACTCGCAAACATACGTCCATGGCGTCTCGTGCCATTTTCTCAGATTTCCCTGAAATGCTGAAGTCAAGGAACCATGAACTTAAAACTACCCACAATACCTTTCGGGATTGTCGGTGGGGTTTTTTTTCGACAAAGTCTGCAACAAATAACAGATGAATAGTAGATTTTAATTGACTGTCGAATTCAAAGAAATCACCTGTTTGCTTTGGTTTTACGTTTCCTGAGTCATCGTGGATTGCTTACGAACGTTGACCAGCGCATGGTAAGGGCTGAATGTTTTCCCGCGCGCGCATGGCACGAGTTGCATGTTTTTGTTCGATCATTGCATTATTTGCATTTGTTGTGATTGGACAGCAGTGAACACTTGTTGGTTTTGATTTTACGACAGTCATTAGAATGGTTTTCAATTGAGTGTAGAAATTAATCGACTGAATTATTTTGGTTTTACGTTACTACGTTCTGTGATTGGTTTAAAAAACTCGCGTCCTCCACTCAATCAATCAGATGCAAAACCAAAATCAATCGCCACTTGATAACACGGGTTCCGGCAGTCCCGCGCTTGGCACCGGTTACGTGTATTTGACTCAAGTATTCATTGTGCTGTTTTCGATTTTTTGTGATTAGCCATTGTGATTGGTTTTGGTTTTACGCCACTCAGACTAAACTCAATCGAAAATAATGTATAGTACCGCTTGCTATCAATAAACCAGATGAGCGCACCGGCTGTTTGCTATTAATATTGTTGAACTTTTTTGGTGTTCAATAGATCCAGATAATGAGAGAATTTTATGCATCGATCAATTCCAGCTGTTACCAACCCCCCCGGGCATACCCGGGGATTTGTAAGGCCCTGTGTCCCGGGGGCGAATATTTTGTACAACAACGTGTTTCCCCGGGGATGGGCGACGGTTTTCAATGATATGCTGATGTTACGTATTTTGCCCGAAGAAACAATGTCTTCACGTTCCGTTCCGTTCAAAGCAAGACTAGCCATTAGAACTTTCACCAAGGCAGCAACTTCGTTTTCAGTGAACACTTTTAATATATTTTTGTGTTATGTTTGTTGCTATTCCGTTGCCCGGGGGCGGGGAATTTGTAATTTCTGGCGGCCCTGGGGCGGGGAATTTGTAGTCCCACGAAAAAAAAATACAAATCCCGGGGGTCGGCCCGGGGGGAGATGGTAACAGCTGGAATTGATTCATGTATTAGCAACATTGCCAACAGTTTTGGTAGAGGTTGTAGAGTCAAAGAGTGGAAATGTTGATATTCTGTAACTCCTATAGACCTTATTCATAAATGGCGGTGGATTAATTATTATTTTATATTCATGCTAATCAGCCTCCCTAGCCTCATTTTAGAGTAAAAATTATTTTGAATTTTGCACGTACTAACGAGGCTAGGGGGGCTGATTAACATGAATATAAAAGAATAATTAATCCACCGGCATTTATGAATAAGGTCTATGAACAGTGTGCTCGACGTACTAACGAGGCATGATTGAGAAAAATAATTGTTTTATAACAGTTCATTAGTACATAATTATGCTTATTATAATCTTGTCGGCTTACATGAAAGACTAGGTGCGAGTACGAAGCGGTTATTTGGGTGGTCACGCAACGCTTGTAGGTCTTCTCACTAGCGTCACGCGGTGTTCATGAGAAGCGTTGCGTGACGACCCAAGTAACTTACAGCTGTGAATGAGACTAACTGCGATCGGACGAATTCTTTGTTTTCATCTGACGTCATCAAAATTATAAAATCTAAACTTTCAATCCTCCAAAGCTATTCTTTTTATATCTTCTAGACATGGAAATCATTAATCTCTATGCAAAGTTTGGTATCGATCCAGTGATTCCTTTTGGAAATAAAGCTATTTGAAAATCTGTGATGTCCCGGATGAACGTGTTTCTGAGCTGTCACAAAAAAAAACAGATATTTTAATTTCATTTTTAAATTTTCAGACGTGATATTAATTTAGAAGTGTGATGTCTAAACAGATTTGAAGTGAACGCTAATGATTATTGACGGTAAAATCTACTCTACTTCTTGTGCAATTTTATGGCGGCCATATTTGTGCCCCTCTGAAGGACACAAACATACTAAATACTGTAATTTTCTAAAAATTCGTTTGGTAATAACTCGGTTATGAAAAACGCTACAACGCTATAATTTGCACAAAACGTTTCTTTCCGCCAGTTCTTTTACCTGTTAATTTTCAGTTTTTTGTAATGTTGATGAAAACCACCAATTGAACATTATTCTCGCTGTTTTCCATTCATATCTTGCAGTAATAGTTGGGAGATTTGATTATATCATCGTGTATATTAGATTTCCACTTGGATTAACCCTTTGTGATCAGTTCCTAAATTCTTGACACCCGCGCAATTGAATTTGTATTGTTGTTGTGAGGAGAAAATATATATTAATCAGTACCGGTGCTTAACTCTGCAGTTTCCTTAGCATGAAGCAGCTAATCATTTTTAGTTCAACGGAAAAAAACTCACTGCCCACTCTCCGCGTTCGCGTTCCCAAGCGTGCGCGTTACACTTATTGCGTATTTTTATATTACGCCGTTCGTGTTAAAAGGACACTGTCCTCATTTTTAGCATGATTTTGGGAAGCTCATAAACATATCTATAGATCATAGGAAGCTGGACAATAATGGTTTGATTGTATAGAATAGTACTCGACAAATAAAGGGAACCCATTAGTAAGTGAGGATGACTAACGACAGCGAGGATGGAAATGGATTACAATATGGATTTTTGAACAAATTGCAGGCTGTAAGTTTTTCAAAGTTTCAAGTTTGGCTCGAAAATCTTTGAAGTTTTTCAAAAATGTTGTTGCGTATGGAATTTCTTCAATAAATTGCTTTTTACCATTTAGTTAGAGTTTATTAAGTTCTTATGCTATAAATTTTGGGACCATTTCGTGCATTTATATAACAGTTCTGAGGAAATACGCCGGGACAGTGTCCCTTCTAGGCTTCTTTAATAATAGAAAAAGGGACTGCAAAGATTGAATCAGAGAATAATTGTATTTTTATAGCAGTTTCCAGTTTATCCATTCTGGCGGCATCCCGGCCTATAGTACCCAGGACTACAATATGGTTGAGGCTCTCTTTTCGTTTTTCTTACTTCATCGTGTTTCATCGTATCGCTGGTTTCTGACAGGATAACCTGAAGAAAAAAAAGCATTTGATGTTTACTATTGACTCTATTGAAAACAAGATGATGTGGCTTAAAGCCTCGCAAAACTTTCCTTGCCGGGGTTCTAGTTATTCGCTCTTCTCGCAGTTTATTTCCGGTGAGGCTGTGAAGAGGGTCGAGGGCCCGCAATCTCGTTCCTACAGTCCTCGTTACCCTTATCCAGCGGCGGGAACGGACAGCAATGATTCCTTGTTTCCAGTTTCTGCCGCTGGATAAGGGTAACAAGGGCTCTGGGAACGAGACTAGTGTGCTTCCTTTTGAAACATGGAGTCGAACACGTGCGCAGTAGAACCGGAAGTCCAATAATCCACCATTCTCGTCCCCAGAGGTCACGATCCTTTTGGTCAGCACCAAGAATCGAGACCTCTGGCCGGAACCAATTTGTTGAACATGCGCAGAGTATTCGTTCTGTATTCTCAGCCAAACAGATTTGTCAGATTTGACTGGAACTCCGAGATTCGCGGTGTTGGAACCGCCCAGAGGTCTCGATTCTTGGTGCTGACCAAATGGATGGAGGCCTCTGGGGACTAGAATGAGAATCCACTGGATAAAGGTAACGAGGACTCTGAGAACGAGATTGGTTGAGGGCCAACTTATAGGCGCATGCTCCCTCGTCCCACAGAAAACTGGGCCATGGGCGGGGCATGTGCATAGTAACTGACAACATGTAACCCGTGCCAAGCGCAGTTAGTCACGTAAAATGTTAAATGAATTCGAACATTTCGTGTGACTATAACATTAGCCGCCCGGTTCAAACAGCATTATGCAGTGGATGAAAATGTTTGATCTCAGTTTGGCCGAGAATTTAGCGACGTTCTCGTACCGTTAATTGTAGTCGGAACTAAAGTTCCGTATCAATTTTCTTTTTTTACCTCATCAGAAGGCAGCTGTAGGCGGCGCAAGACTTCCATTCCTCGTTGGCTTGGCCTAGCCGATACTGTATAGACACTGAGTAGAATGGACCACACGAGTAAGAGTAGCTTTAAGTTCATTTTGTGTTGAAGAACGCTCTTGAAATGGTCCTGTGAAAAGACAGAAGTTACGAACGGTAAGGCTGGAAGAGAATTGAAAACAAATGTCATCATTAACGGAACGGAACTGTTTTCTGATAAATGGCCTGTATAATTTGCGTATCCCACGTTAACAGTGAGCACATAATATTTTTGCACACGGGGAAACGGAGGCCGTAAAAGGGCTGTTCTCTGTATAGCTAGAGCCCGGGGGGAAAGGGTACTCCCTTATATAAGCTATATAGGTATGTGCCGCCCCAAAGGGTATGGTTTTTGAGCCATTTTGGTCTGAAAAAGGGTATAGATTTTGACCATTTTGGTCTGAAATAGGGTATGTTTTGTGCACTCTGGTCTGGAACTTGGTTTGGCTTTTAGACGAAACTGTTTTTTCCATTAACATCGGGGAATTTGAAGCCCTTTTCAAATGTTTGCGCAAATGGAACCCATTCCTGAGTAGCTGAAGCCATGTATACGACACGTGTACTAATTTTATAGGTCTGAAATAGGGTATCGATTTTTGGGTCAGGTCTGAAATAGGGTATCAAAAATCACATATTTTGGTCTGAAATAGGGTAAGGGTTTCAAGAAGCGGGCCGCACACCCCCACCCAAAATTTCAGGGAGTACCTCCCCCGGGAGCTAGAGCTCCGCCGAGTTTCCTCTAATCATTCAGTACATTCAATCAATCAATCAATCAATCAATCAATCAATCAATCAATCAATCAATCAATCAATCAATCAAAACAATCAATCAATCAAACAAAAAAATCAAATGATCAATCTATATCCTTCGCTTGTCCGTTCGTTCGTTCTTAACTCGTTTGTTCGCTCGTTCGTTCCGTTTAGTCAGTCGGTCATTCAGCCAACAATTCATTAATCAGTAATCCGGCATTATTCATTAATTTCATTCACCCATCTATCCATTCATTCACTACCGTGGTTAAATAAATTTTTCTATCTTTCTATCTCTTCAATTCATTCATTCATTCAACCAACCAACCATTCATTCATTCATTCATTCATTCAATGATTTCGTTCGTCGTGCGTTCGTTTATTCATTCATTCACTCACAGATACACTTGTTGTACTCAAACAGTTTCATTTGTTCCTTAATTTTTCAATCTTCATTCGTAAATCATTTCCCATTTTATTCATGTTCTTGTAATTCTTTAATTCGGTCCTTTACGATTCACCTAGCATTTTAAGGTTTGTAATTTTCGTCGACTTCAAATTCAATTATTAACGAGTTGATCAGTAGAAAATCTCTACAATCAGATTTCCAGTGTACTGTGTTTATATAAAACGTGCGCGAGATTAAACACTGTGCAGTTGTATGACAGTTATCAAGAAAGGATGATCTAAGAGAACACATCCCCTGCATGCCCCATGATAGTTTTATTCAATCTATTTTAAGCTTCGCGCCACACTGTGAAAGTTATTTTAGTTCTCGTCCCCATGGTCGCACGGCCAATGATCAGAGGATCAGATACGATGTCATTGTGAAGATTTTTCTCGCCGTCGTGTCGACGTCCATCTACTGAAATCGCAAATCGAAATTTAAAGATGTGATCGCGTTTCTCAGTGTGTTTTGTCATCCCAAACTGACCAATCAGGTGTCTTCCTTAAAATAGCCGCGCAGTATGACCACGCGCTAAAATTAGATTAAAAAAAAATTATCATTGGAAGAGGTCCATGTATGGGGGATGTGTTCTCTTAGATCATCCTCTCTCTCGCTCCATGAACTAAGGAAATGAGCCTACTCGTAGTCTGCTAATGATTACTCTTCTAACACTGTTTTACGAATGCTGTTCACAGTACGGTGACAAAAGCTTGGTTTGCAGAATCATAAATATATTTTCTTTGTGGAATCTTCGAAAATCGAAACCAATTGTACCGAAAGAGATCGCATGCGATTTATTTTAAAGCCGTTGAGATGCCTTGAACTGATTAAACAAAATATCGAATAGTTTACAATAGGGTCTTCATCGTTCATATGTAATATGAAACTTCGTACTTACAGAAGCGCTTACGATAACATAGCAATTGTAGCAAATTTGTAGACGAAATTTTTTTTTTTTGATTTTTTTTTTGAAACAGTGAAGAAGTTAAAACAATATTGGAGACTTCCGAACGCCTGATTGTAAAATTGTAAACACATCTATAAACGTACCTAGCTACTCTGTATCGAGCAATAAAGAACTTATACTTATTTAAGTCACAAATAATGGTGGCAAATAAGCGCTTACCTCGTACAGATAAACTAGATGTTGAACACAAGGTAGTCTGAAGTGTCAGCCGAATCTGGAACTCTGAGTAGAATAACTGCACTTGCTTGCCCGCTTTTAAATTACTCGCCTGTAAGAAATTTCCGTCCTAAACAATAAGACGCACAAATATTCAAAATAATTGCGATGTAATAAATGTCAGTGGATTGATTACTTTGTATGAATTAGGCTCTTTTTAGTTAAAAGTGATTGCACATTTATGGAAATTTAATTTACTTTTCAGCCTAAATATTTGGCTAGGCCCACGTGCTAAAATGAAAAACGAATCACCCATGATGTGTAAGTCAGAGTAATTGCTCTCTTCCGGAAAATCCCTGCCGATTAATTGAAAAAAAAATCAGACGCTTCTTTGTTCAAATCACTTGTACAGTGCATGTGAAATTATATTAAGCCTGTCAAAAAAAAAATCTGGTTATTTTTCCACTGAATCTTGAAACAGTCTTGAAACGCAAGCTTAAGTGTGTGACCATTCAAATATTAAAAGCTGCGAGCAGAACCTTCTCGGGTTCTGTTTGTTTTTCATATATACCGGCTTTTGCAAAATTTTATTTTATTTTGAACTAGAACATTTTTGGGAGTGAAAGGGTTAACTCCGGATTGCATTGAATGAACTTATTAGTTGGGTAGAGCAGATAAAGAGTGTCATATTTAAGTCGTTTTTTTATTTCAAAGGTACTTTCATAAACTGAAAATGAAAAGTCATTTCGCTAGCAACGTAGATGCGCGCTTAATAATAATAACCTTCGGCGCTGAATGAAGTTTTATTACATAACATCGGAGAGACAATTGGTTTCCAAGAAACTGCTGAGGTAACTCGCAAACTGAGCTTAATTTAAACTTTTCGAAAAAAAAAAAAAAAAGCTTGCTTAAGTCTGGTTTCCATATGATTGCAACGATCGCGACGATCGCAGTCACAACGATCGCAACGATCGCAAGAGTGGTTTCCATATGATCGCAACGATCGCAGCGCGACAGCGATCGTTGCGATCGTTGAGATCATATGGAAACCAGGCTTTAGTTAACTTTAGTTTACTTGAGTTGTTCCTTTTTCTTGTCTTTTTTTTTTCAAAAAAGAAAACATTCAGCTGATATAGCTGATTCAAATTTCCCAGTGTTTTAAATGTTGTAGGTCATTTTAACACTTGTAAGAAAACTAAAACTAATTAAGTCCGGTCTCGATCGATCACTACGCGCCTTTTATTGACTTTAATCATGATATTTTACCTGCCAAAATATATTTCTTTGCGGAAACAGCAAACTGACTGATGTAAACAATATTGAAGTACAACGCCTATATTAGTCTGACAGAATTAAACAGTGACAAAGTTATTAGAACTTAAAAATAGAATCGCGTTAAATTTTAAACAAGTGTTGTATAAGAAAGGGATGTTTGGTATACTCTCGACTATACTTTCTCTTTTCATTCGTTTGTGTAAATATTTTTTCACTGACATATCAATTTTATTGCGATGTAAAGCAACGTTGCGGATATTAATAAAATTCATTTTCTTTTTTTTTGTCAACAGTAAATCGAAATATATATTACTCCCATTGATTAAAAGCAAGGCCACGTTTTTCCCTAAACCATGTTTCCGTAAACTGGCTGATTCAGGACATCGAAAGAGGTAGCTTGCTTGTTAGGGTAAAAAGCGGTTTCAATGTGAGTGTTGTAAAACCAAAACCAAAGTAATTACAATGGCTAATCACAAAAAAAAAACGTAAAAACACAATGTACCAACGAAACATCGAACCAAATACACGTAACCGGCGCCAAGCGCGGGAAAACGCGATTGGTTTCGGTTTTGCATTTGATTGGTTGAGAAGGTGGCGCGAGGTTTTTTAAACCAATCACAGAGCCGTAGAGAAACAACACCAAAGCCTGATTCTGGATTACTTTCGAAACTCAATTGAAAATCGCTCTAACGCACAGTAGTATTTCATGTTGAAACGCTACTATTGGCTCTTCGGCCCAAGTTGTAAAAAGTTTTGAAAAATGTTCATCGATTTTTTTCGTAGAATAAAAGTGAATTTCATTAGTGTCGCTGTATCGTAAAACTAAGTAAAAAACATCCTCTGTTTTGTTAGAAATAAGCGGCCCAATTATGATACGCATCGCAGTCGCGTCGAATGTGATTCTAGTCCCAGAAAACTCGCTAAAATCACTTTTAAAAATTAAGCAATGCCCAAATAAATAGCAACGACGTATATATAAATTGTGCCTAGCATTGCCAAGCAGTGCCCATCCCCTGGTAATAGCGGGGCATGTACTCGCGTTTGTAATCCGGGCGGTTGGGTTTTACTCGGATCCCAGTACATTTGATGGCCTCGTGTGTTTTTTACTTCAAAGAATCCTGCCTCCGATTCGTTTCTGGCGATGAGTTAATCAGCATCCTCTCTTGTCAACAAAGAAGAGAAACTTTGAAACTCAACTTCAGTTTACTCTTGATAAATCATTAGTTCGAGTCCATCACTATAAAATCAGTTTCGCTTTACTACCGGGAGTTTTCAATTCAGCATAAAATTACGCCGAAATGGTTTGTATTTTGCTGAATAACAAATTTAAAAATAGTCCTCAAAGGAGCTACGTCACGGTTTGTGCATCTTGAAAAAAATGGCCAATTTTTTCAAGATCACCGTTCGAAATCCGTCTTAATCTTCTCCATCCTCAACCATCCTTGTTCCTGTTTGGTTTATTATGACCTCTTTGGTGTTTTTCTACCTTAGTAAACTATTATTTTGAGGCTTTCTTTCATTTGAAGATGGTTTTGCGCTTCGCGAAAATTATATAAAATATCGTGACATAGCTCCTTTAATGGAATGTAACCAGATAACATGTACACTAGACATTACAAAAGCAGAAAATTGCCGTTCAAAGTTAACAATGCAATAACAGTATGGATGGGAAACTGAAAGTAAAAGAACAGGAAAGAGAACCGTATATAGTCGGTCTGTGCGTTGGTCGAAAAAAGGATCTGGTACGGGCCTGAACATTTTGAGTGGGGCTGGGGAGAGAATCTAACTCGTCGTAACGCACACCAGGGGGGAAGGGATTCTCAATATAAAAGTGATTGTGATGAAAACTCTAACTGCTGTATCACCCATCACTTCTATATGGGAGGTCCCCACCCCACCCACCATGACCACCCACCACCCCCGGCCCCATGGTCATGGTCATGGTCCACCACCCCAAGCAACGTCTTCTTTAGTACTTTTAGTGAAAATGACTCGTTTCCTTATCAAAATTCACTTGTGATTTTTTTTAATTTTTATTTTGTTCCCCAATCTCTAGCCTGAATTTCAGCCGTCCGGCTTTAACTCCCGATTAGATGTCCTGACCGACCGAGCAGCAGACTGGTACGGGAAACACGCCCAATAATAATTATTCTCATGCCCAGGTCAACTCGGTTAAAATCCAATATGGCGATTTTGAAAGATCTTTGACCGGATCGATATTTGACTAAACTTGTCGGATATTCTCGGAAAGATTGTTGACAATCTTGCGAAATTTTCTTCAGAGAAATAAGGGAAGAGAAAAGGGTGCGAATTATATTTCTTTCTCTATATTGATTCTCAAACGTGGAGATCACAGCCTTCGAAACGGAGTACTTCTGATCGATCACTTGAGTGATATAATTTTTGTGATCTCTTCAGGCCAAGCTAAGTATACAGTCAATCCTTAATTATTGCAAGAATATTTCAACGCCATGGAGTGCCGTTTGAACCTGGAGATCGTAGGCAAAGCAGCATGTATCCTTTTGTTGATACTACAAGGAGGCATATTGGACTTCTACCTTGTGGAACACCATGCGATCAAATCGCTTGGATTCATTGCAACCGATATCATTGTGGTCGCTATCTGGATAGGCGTGATGTTTATGGCCAAACGAAAATTTATTTCAAAATTGAAAAACGTGAGGCGTAAAAAGGACAAGACCGACGGAAGACCTCGGCATATTGAGGTGGAATCCAACGGTGCAGATGAAGTCGCATTTGTTTTCATTGCTTGGCTAGCGTATGTCGCCATAACATTGGTTCCAGAAGTGGCTGTCATTTTCAAACGATTTGCGGATCAGCTCGGAGATGCTAAAATATTTGGGCAGAACAGTCTTAAAGTCGCCTTGTGCATCACACCGATGTTGTTTCTACTGCTGGTGAATTCACACCATGATGCTAAACGATACTCTAAACGGAGAAGCTACATTGATAAGCTCTCTGCTGGGGTTACACTGGATTTGCTGGACAGCATAGATATCTTGGAAATTTTATTCATGGATGACATGGAGATCGATCTTCCAGTTGGATTGGAAAATGCCATAATTGCATTTGCATGCATTAACTTTTTCCTCCCCACCCTAGCACTTCTTGAATTGAGTGCTATTGTAAAAGGCCAAGTGCGCTCTGCAAATTTCCAGATTATATACTCTATATCGTATATTTTTCTGGTTAATGTGCCCTTAGGAGTGATCAGAGCCATTCTATGGACACACTATAACCAAGACGTGTCGGTGTTTATCGGGAAGAATATTATTGCCTCGGCTATCTACATGTTTGATATTTATGCATCCTGTGGACCCGAACGACCTGAACTTTGCCCGACATGTGAGAATCATTTTGCACCAGATAGCATCGATGGGCACAAAGTTGAGTGTGCACATGTTGTTCTCGGTGAAGATGATGACGGCATTCCAATGACCTCTCCTTTATCAGTTGGAGCGGAGATGGCCTAAGTCAAGTCAGTTTAAAGGGGAACTGTGAGTAATACCATGAACATAACTTCCCAGGAAAATAAGCCGATGGGATTATAACTAAATAGTGTGGCTTGAAGGAAGGGATACTACAATCCTGGCCCAAAGTCCTTGGGACACTTAACAAAATACCACCCACCCTCTCTACATGTAAGTCGTTTCAATTTGCAGTGCCGGCCAAGACTTTTGTTAGAATGTCTCACAGTCAAAGACAACCTTTCGCCACTTCTGAGAAAATATTATAAGAAAATTATTCCACTTTTCTTCAGCTCATAGTGCTATAAAGGATGTTTTCATTCACGGAAAGCGAAGACTTGCAATATTCAATGCGTGACGGAAGTCGGAATGTCTGTTGAATTTTAGGACGTGACTAAACGTCTTGATGCTAATTATTTAATTGAAAACGTTCGCTTTCATGTTGAAATTATAAAGCTTTACTCAGCTACTTACAACCCAGTCTTTTTATACATGTGTTTATTATGTTAAAAAGTATTTCTGCAAAAGAAATAGTGAAAGCGGAAGACAAGAATTATTTGAAAAATATCTTGCATATTTAATCAAGTGTGTGTGAAACTGTCAAAACTAATTAGGGGCGGAATGGCAAAAACAATTCCGTCATTGCAGGCGTTCCGGTCTCTCTCTCTCTTCACGCTTTGCTCTCTAACTCCCCTTATCCCTCCCCTTTCTATACCTGCCACGCAGGCTAGGTGTGGACCAAAAGGATCATGGCATTTGGGGATTATCAATTCCTCCTAGTTCTATGCTCAAAAAGACCTTAGGGGATTGTGCTTTCTCAGTGGCTGCCCCTGGAACAGGCTACCAGCAGACATTCGGAATTGAATTTAATTTTAATAGGTTTAATTTTTTATTGAAAACACATTTTTTAGGCTTGCTTTTAATTTGTGATGTTTTTAGTTCTTACACATTTGATGTAAGACGAGTGACTTTTAATCAGTTTTTTTTTTAATTAGGCTGTGTTATATTTTTATTTGTTTACTTTTTACTCAGATTGTATTTTTTTGTAATGTGCTTTTGATCATATTAATTAAGAATTATTACATTATAAATATGAAATTATTAACACGAATGTCCGGACAGGCTTCTGATAGGGTGCAGACAAAAAATGACAAATTATGCTGCATTTTAAGGACCTATTTTGTGGCAGGAAAGGCTTATTAGACAGCAACCTGTGTGATTTTTCATGAGCTAATATTATTTAACTTTGTTTTGCTAGATTTTTATGGACTATAATATTACTTTTATGCTGTTTCCCAGGCATTTGTAGCATGAAGGAATCATAAAGCACTGAATAAAATGACAAATCCATTTGTTACCTATTTTTATATAATTTGAAAAATGGTTCCGTGAAGAATAATTGAATAATATTTGTTTTATATGATGTAATGACAGGGCATGGCATTGTTTAGCCATTACCAAAATTATCTCTGTTTAGGAATTTGCTTTAGAATAGCAAACTAGTACCAGGCCCCTACAAAACTTCCCAAATAATGACTGGCTGTTTGATTTATGATATTGCAAATGTTTCAGCTTGTTTCTGATGTGTTTGAAGGGCAAATAATCTGTAAATGAATGTTTAACTATTCCAGAAATTCTAGTTAGTATCTGAGAGGTTTCGCTCTTTATTTTTCCAAATTGTGTGATTTTACATGTACTTGTGAATTATTAAGAAATTGCCAAATTATCATTGCGATTGGATGCGATTTGAGGCCACTAATATTATTAATTTCCAATTTACTGTTTAAGAAATAGAAAATGACATGTGTGTTTACATAGCCTGATGCAAACATGGATGATGATAGTTTGGGAGAATTTGAAAGCTTATGTAAGTGTGGGTGTTTTTTAGAACTTTGGAATTCTCAGAAACTTTCTTGAGTGTTTGCATCACATGATGTAAACTCAGTTAAACGCTGCCACCATGGAGCTTTCTCTGATCACTAGGATTAGAACAAACTTTAACATTTTCAGGACCAAATGGCTGGAAATTATGACTCCTAGGTATAGACAATATTTCCTTGTTAAAGCATAAATTATATCATAAATCAAATTTAGCCTAGCAAAGGTTAGGATATTGTAGAGACTTAAATTTACTATTATAATAAATATTAAATGTGGCAAGTTGATACAGACAAAAGGTAAAATCACCCTAAGGGCCCTGCCACTCAAGCTCGTTAATTTGCAGTGTAATTAAAATGCACAGGGAACCCAATTTATCTTCCCATAAAACAACTGTACTGATAGTGTAAATGTATAAGGAATATGTGCTCTATTAAATGCTGCTGTGTTATGAAGTGACTACAAACACTTGTCTGACATTTACTAAAACTTGTAGATAGCCCATGGTTTGTAACTTGCTGTAATTAGTGGGGGGGGGGGGGGGGGGTCGAGTCAAGGGAGTCTGGGCGCTTACCACACATACTCCCGGCTGCTACCCCTTTCGCTAGTAACGAGGGAGTGCAGGAAGTGGGATCCCGTCTGCCTCCCTTAGACTTCCTGTCCCCATTTCTGCCAGGAAACCCCCCCCCCCCCCCCCCCCCCGGCATTAATTAAGTTGCAACAGACATTGCATAACAACAGATATAAAGTAGATTCATCCCTCTGATAAATAAAGAAGATAACTTCATAACCTTTCAGTTTGACTGTGTGCATTTCATTCTCTTTCACGATGCGCTCCCAATTTGAGGAAAACAAAATAATTATTGTATTTTACACGAAAAGCAAGTCGGTAACAAATAAGTCTCCTATACTCAGGCCTTCTTTGGGCTTGTCACGCACTCTGGTGGAGAAAAGATCGTGTGACGAGCCAAAGGACGTCTGTGTAGAAGGCTATTAAAGAAACAGGCCCCTTCTGACGAATTCTTTGTAAAATCGAAGAGTTTCCAGAGTATTCAGATGTATTTTTTATTCACAACATAGCGCGCACTCGCTTGTACTCTGATTGTTGCAAGTGCCGTTCTTGGCAAGTCTTCGTTGAAGCACTCGAAGAGTTTCCGATTCTTATTATCCAATCAAGAAACAACGCGAGCAGTCACGAGTACTCCGAACATTGTCACGCCAGCATAGCGCAATTAGGACACGTCACGTTGCTTAGCAACGTCGGAAACGAAAATCGCGGGCTCAGTCAGTCCCGTCTCGGAGGCGGGGTTCCCATGACTGAATTGCGCCAAAAGGATAAGTTATTTTCCTTTATACATTGGTATTAAACAACTTCTCCGACAACATTCCAACGATATATTCCACTTTAGCAACGACGAAGGGCTAGCGCTCGAAACGTCTGCTTTCCAAATTCGCTTCGGAGGTTATAATTAATTCACCTTTTAAATCAACTTCAAGTTAATAATCAACTATGAGTAAGTGTTTCACTTGCCCGCCGACGCAGCAAAAACTGTTTCTTCAGAAACTAATCACTTAAGTTTTTGTTTCGGGCCGAAAGTATCCCTACCTGTGTAAAGTTCGGAAGGCTGAAAAGGAGAAAGCTTGCATGCTAATAACACTCTTTCTTCTACCAAACTGCATAGAAAGAAGAGTGTTGGGAATTTCTCGCAAAACAAGATTCTCGCAAAATAAAAAAAGAAAACGACCTGCACGGTAAACGAGGCTTCTTCCTATCTTCCCCTGGAATCTGCAATTATTTTTCTATTTTAGTTAATCATAAGTGACGCTTTGCTTGTCATAATTGTAGTCAGGCGCGGATCCAGGAATCCGGTTTACTAGAGTCTGAGCACTGAATCTATGGAAGTCCGGAGGCAAACGTTTTTAGATTTTCACTCTCTAAAATTATATCTCCCTCGATTTTGAGTCATTTGGAAAATTTGACCGATTTCCGTAAAACGGTGTAAGCCAGTCTGGATCCGCGCCTGGTAGTTGCGCGTGCACTGCATGGAATATTGTCATTCTTGGCTTATTTTTGACCTTTGAAGAAAACTAAATGGACATTTATTAGGAAGATCCAAATACTCACATGGTTGATTGGAACAACCTGGCCCATTTAAAAGTTAGAACCAAAATAGGCCATTTCCTAATTCCTTTTGTCTCTTTTTCAAAGCGATCGAGTCCTAGTGCACAGCCTTTCGTATGAAAATGAGTTTCACTCACTGGTCATTCAAGTACCGCAAATCAATATTTCATGCAATCGAATGGTTTTGTACCAGGACTCGTTTTGAAACAGAGGCAAAATGCAACTCGGAAACCTGAGTGAAAGAAAGCGAACGCGAAATGTTTTTGTTTTTTCCTCTTCAGTCGCTAGACATTTTGCGTTTTCCCCACGAACTAGCGAACTGCAAGCACAAGGGCAAGCAACATACACAGTAACGTGTTTATATATTTGTCCTAAACAAAAGGCACTGATCGAATGATGATCAACGCGTTACTGCGTCTGTGTATGTTACTTGCGCTTGTGCTTGCGTCGCTAGTGAAAACCATGCAAAATCGTCTCAAGACACCAATATATAAAAAGGCAATAGGTTAGACTCCGAGAGCTACAGTGTAAGATAAACGTTATCAATAATTTAATACGTATCAACTTGTCGGAGTGGGTGCGAATATTAAAAACAAATCATCTTGGCCAGACAACAAGATGTAAACAATGTTTTTCTCACCTTCACTTGCTAAACCCCAGTTTTTAATGGAACAAAAGATTCTCACACCGCCCGCGCAAATTAATGTCTTTATTGGCGACGTTGAAGCTGATTAGTGGTGCGTTTAGTATAGTAACTTTACCATTTTCTTAAACTTTCAAAATATAATACAGTCGATCCTCCACTAACGGCCACCTCTCTATAACGGCCACCTCTTCATAACGGCCAGTATTTTTCGCCCCAACCGTACACCGATACATACACTTTACTCTAATTGAAACCTCCCTACAACGGCCACCTCTCTACAACGGCCAGATATTTCAGCCCCAAGGTGGCCGTTGTAGAGAGGTTCGACTGTATTAAAACTCTCTGTAGTGACTGAGAAGAGAATCAAATAAAACTGCACGAGTGTTTCCTTATAAACACTCGCGATGCGCGAGATACGCGCGAGTTAATACGCTGCGCGGGGAGAGGGGGCGAATTACGTGAATTACGAGAGATGATCATGATAAGGCGGAGTCTATTATTGCCACGATCACAAATATAAAGCAAACTTGCGTATGAACAGGGGCAATACCTTTCCCACTAGTGAATATATAAACTTTGTAACTGAACGAAGAGCGACCTAAACTAAAGTTCTCATTGACAGCATCTCTCATTTGTTGCCGTCGAAAGATGTAAAAGAAAACTGGTTTGATAAGGGGGCGGGTGAGATAATCTATTGTTATTTTCAAGTGTCAAACGTTTTGATGCACGAAACTTGCCAATTCTGTAATTCAGCAAGCCAAAAGAAACAAATAAGTTAAGTTTTTCAGTCATCAGAATAGTGAAGTAATCCGGCGTTTCTGTTTTGGATATAGTTTTTAATTTAAAGAAAGGGAAAAAAAACTGCCTTGGGCGGGCGAGATAATCTATTATTCTTTTCCAGCAGAAACTCTTGATGCGCAAAATTTTACAATTCAGATATTCACCAAGCCAAAATAATTAAGTCGAGTGTTCATCAGTGAAATTCCTGTTTTGGATATAGTTTTTAATTTAAAGAGAGTGTAAAAGCGAAACAGGTTTGGTAAACTTAGGGCCTGTTTACATAGAGGGAGGGTGACCCGGGTACCAGGGTCACCCTCCCAGCTAGGCTAAAACATAGCCCGCCTTTACATGGGCGGGCTATTAGGGCGGGCTATCATATAGGCGAGCTATCTTTTTTGGCGGGCTCTTGTTTTGGCGGGCTCGTGTTCTGGCGGACTTTTTTATTGCAACGGTACGATTTATTAAGCACTACCAAACAAACAGGGCAGCAAGAAGGCTATAGCGGCGAATTTGCTGTTTTTATCGCTTGTTCCGCCATTTTAGCGGGTTTTCAAGTCAACAGAGATAGCCCGCCTAGGAGGGTGACCCGGGTTGACCGTTTACATGCAGAAAAGATAGCTCGCCTAGGCGGGTGACCCTTGCAAGCAGACAGGGTGACCCGGGTAGGCGGGCTATCTTTTCTGCATGTAAACACTTCAGTGTGCTTTGTAAAGAAATGTATGAAAAGTTGGCCCTCCCAGGGTAGCCCGGCTAGGAGGGTGACCCGGGTCACCCTCCCTCCATGTAAACAGGCCCTTGAGGCCCGATCAACATTCTCACAACATATGTTGTGACATGTTGTGACCATGCCCGGTCAAACGGCCACAACAACCTCTCAACATTTCAAGAACGAAATAAATGTTGTCACAACATTGTTGTGAGGGGACAACATTCAATTGTGAGGGGTGGTCAAACGGTCTCAACATCGGCTCACAACAAATGTTGTGAGAATGTTGTGACCGTTTGATCGGGCATTTAGTAAGCCGGTGAGATTTAAAACCAAAAACTTTTGATGCGCAAAACATGACAAGTCCAAGTCAACGTTAAGTTTTTTCATCAGTGATTAGTTTTTAATTTACAGAGAGTTAAACAAAACTGGTTTGGTAAGCTAAGCTTTTTTCCAAATCAAAATAGCTTATTAGTTTTCATCACTGAATTAATCGTCACTGCGTGCGATATAGTAAGTAAAAAAAAACCCCTGGTATAATTTGTTTTTCTTCACCTCCCGCCTTGAATAGCCCTGCTAATTTGCGGAAGGTGAGAATATATGTATTTTAACCCAAGACTTAATAAACCTTGTTGTTGTTGTTGTTGTTGTTGTTGTTGTTGTGGATTGGTAAGCGACGTGGGCGGGTGAGATAGCCTATATTGCAAGTGTAAACAAATCTGGTTTGATAAAGCTAAGTGGGCGGGTGAGATAATCTATTGTTCTTTTCAAGCCATTTTTTAACCACTCACAAGGTGTGATCAACTTGACTTGTAATAAAACTAATTAGGATGTAAACAAACACTTTGCTTTCTTTTCAAATCCTTTCAATTTGTTAACAATAGAGTCTTAAACAGCACGCGTCCACCTAGACATATAAATTGAGTCACTAAGTCGTTTTTCATTAGTTTAAAAAAGCTACTGTTCGCGTTATTACACGAAACTGACCTTCAATCATGAATACTCGTTGCGGAACTCTTGCTAGCGAAGCACTTACAGTAGACTCTGTGAAACGTAAGCTGTACTTCGATGAGCCGAACCACCGCCGAATGGAACCCGGACTTCTCCGAGCACCGATTTGGAAGAGGGCGGAGAAGAAGAGCCGTCGATCGTTAGACTTCGGAGAAACCGACCCGTCTGTGCTGTTACACTGCCCTGGTAAGTGAAGCGATGGTAACTAAAAGTGAATCTAAGAGTACAGATATTTCAGTTTATTTCGTTAAAGAGCCACAGCACAAATTATATGTCAACGATATTTTGATGTGAAGAAATTATCATCGCCGGTTCTGTTTCATTGCAACTAAAGCAATATTGCTTTAGCACATGGCTTACTGAGCTTTACTGAACTTTGAAAAAACAATTATTTTCAGGCGTCTAGTAACTGAAGATCTTTGTAAACACAAATGCGACGATCATTTAGAACTTCACTTCATGCATAACCTGTGATCAGGCGAATTTTTCCGCGCTCTCATTTACTCTTCGTCTTTACGTGTAGCGCGACATCCGTAAATAGAATGTAAGGCGCGCGAAAAATTAGCCTGCGTCGCAGACGGACTTGACGGATATTACCGGCGGTCAAGTCCGTCTGCGACGCAGGCTAGCGAAAAATTGGCCTGGTCGCGGGTTACTTCATACACTATCCACAATTCATAGACGCTTTCATACTTGTTATTCTTGCTGTAGAGTAAAGATTTCAACTTGAGTCTAGCTATTAAGTCTAAGCTTTTACAATTATCACATTGCAGGTCAAAAAAAAATCCATTGACTCATTTCTGACATGTCTGAGGAGTTTAAAATCAGAATTACATCAATTAGTTGATTTCTGAAGAGTGCAAGTTCAGACTTCTAATAAGTTTCACTTTGCGCGCGCAATTCTTTGCCGACTTTGCCTGGAGCAAAATTGTGCGCGCAATCAGCGTGAATTTTTGTCGCCTCCTGTCGCTCTAGTTTCACTGAGGTAATTTATTTTTCTTCCTCCAGATCTCCTTCCAAACCGGTTTGACCTGAATTCATTGATCATGTGTTCGTCCGGGGACAAAATCATCTTTACGGCAGATCAGAAGGCAACGCTTGAAGCTGTGTTCCGGAAGCGGAGGTATCCTGATCAAAAGCAGAAAGGAACCCTGGCCGCAAAACTTGACGTCAATATCACTAAAGTACAGGTATGGCTGTGAATATTTGCTGCTTTGTTATTTAAAAACGATAGGTCGAGAATTGACCAAAATAACGTGTTTCTTTGCCCGCTTTTTAATTTCGCTTCAAATCACACTTTTGGCGTTTCGGTCGATTAGTTTCTTGGCAACTGACCTTCCCACGTCGCAGCTACATAGGGCGCGAAGTTTGCGAACGTTACAAATCGATTAAGTTCATGTGAAGTACGGCGTCTGAATAAATTCGGAACGGCTGAATGAATTCGGATCGGCTCATCCGTTCTTCCCGCCTGACTCAGCCGGGAATAATGGCTGTGGACCGGCTTTGATTCAGACGCCGAACTTCACATGAGCCGAAACAAATGCATGAATTATTATAATGTATTTTTCAATATAACAGCAATTTTCACCTATTAATTTAAGTTCGGCTGAGTTAAGCTCGGCGTCTGAATCAATTCAGCCGGGCTAAATTAATTTGGGTCGGCCTAAATTCAAATTCGATTCGGCTCATGTGAAGTACGGCGTCTGAACTGGGCCTAAGATGAAAGCTGTTTTGTATAAGAAGTTAGGCGTTTTGCAATACAGTTGAACCCTGCTATGATTGAACTCTCAAGGGAAACAAAAAAAGTTCAAGATAGCGGAGAGTTCGAGACTTAAAAACAAGGGCAAGGGAAATGGGTTTGAGTTCGAGGGGTGTTCGAGATAATCGAGTTCGAGATAACGAGGTTAAACTGGAAGTCTTGTCTCTGATTGCCACAATTATATCTTTGTCTCAAAACCTACCCCTCAAAGTGAAATATTGTTTACATGTAACTATTCATCTGACGGTTTTTTTGTAATTTTGTCTTGTCTTTGTAAGCTTTCAAAACTCCCTCAAAGAGTTCACAATAGAGATAGCCAGCAACCCAGGGTTGTTATAACATTCTTTTACATATATTGGTCGACATGTTTTACTGGTAAGCTATTGACGGGACAATTTCTCACGTGTTATTTTCTTTTCACTCATAGACCTGGTTCAGTAATCGTCGCCAGAAATGGAGAAAAGAGCATGGTCTAGTGCATAGACTGTCACAGCAGACCGATCGCCTTATCCAGCAGACTGCAGCTGCCACTTCGTACCCAGTCCACCACTCAATGCCTCCGGTACAGCCTGAATTCCACCAGATCGCTGCTGCAGATTCCAGATGTCTTACCGATGAGTTCCCATTCTCCTATTCCATCGCGAAAGAGCTGCCGCACATATTCGGTAATGTGGATGATGACGAAGTCCTGGACCGTCCTCTTACACCCTCCTTTGAGCCACCGACTGAATGTGAGTCGTGGTGGGACTCCATGGCGCTTGAATCAGACCATTACCATGGAAACTCAGCCCGAAGTCCTGGACCGTCCTGCAGCAACCTCAATCGTCCTTACGAGATGTTATCTCCACCTCGCATTGGAGAACTTTCCTGCGGTTTAATGCCCAAAGGAAGAAGTTTTAGGTTTTTCAGGCAAGAATGATTTAGTTTTAAGAAAATTAAGTTTTCAAATAGTAATCATGTTTTTTCGAAAGCGATAAAGTGTAATGCGAGTTTTTACTTTTTACTGTAAAGTTTTAGAGTCTTTGAAATTCTTATTCGTCGCCAACCTGAGATAGGTATTTTAAGATACTCTTGTATTTTATACTGCTAAATAAAATAGTTGAAATTAACCTGGTTCTTCTAATATGTATGTACCGAAACTGTTAAATACCTGGGCCGGGTTGTTCCAAGCACGATTAAGCTGATCCAGGATTAGCGTGAATTTTGATTTCACAAAACATTAGCAGAGAAAAACAATTTCATACAAGATTGATTAACTTTTAATCCTGCATGGATTGGCGTTAATCGGCTTTCGAACAACCAGGCCCTGGTTATGAACTTTTTGTTGGTAAAGTAAAACTTACTTATCATTTGTAGCCGTCTGTCAGAACATTATATGCGGAGTATTTCGAGTTTATCTCCCCAGCGCCAAGTTCACAATCAACTACGTGATTCACTTCTCTACCAACACAGCTTATTCCATGACTGACGAAACATTTCCCTGAGATTGGTTCAATTTGTTAACTAAAAACAAATATTTTGTAAACATTTAAGAAATCGTTCTCTGGTTATAAAGTTTAAAAATATGAGCTTTCGGTTGCCAGTCTGCAACCTTTGACAAATAATGGATAAAAAGCGCGAAAATGGAAATGTATACGCAAGAGGATTCAGTGTGAAACCCAAGACTTAAGGTGGCTGGACCCAATATTTTTGCATGAGCACCTTCCAACTTTGAACCTCCCATACCTAAACAGATTGATTTCAATTTCATATCCATTATAACACATGTGTTACATATAGACTGAACTACAATATGGTATGTTTTTTGGGGAGATCGGATTGAATATCACGTGATAATGACGTCACACCTGTTTTAGCTCTGAGTCGAATTTTAGCCCTCAACCGCATTTTCTAGGGAAATGCTCTACGATACCTATACCTTGGGTGTTTGTCTTCCTCTGAGCGGAGTTTCACAAAAAATCTATAAGACGGATTTGGAGATATTTTGGGACATTTAAATTAAGGATATGATTTATGTGAAAACTAAAGAATGGACTTCCCGTAGCCAAATTAGCTACTTCTGGGATATCTATTTACAAAAAATACCGCTCATTCTATTATCATATGACCCTTATACTTCATGGAAAAACTAGAAGAAAGTACAGTAACGCGATTTCGCAAAAACTGAAAATATATGAATCAAGGTGAAACCTCAATGTTTACCTTTTTCACGGTTTTACAGGTACTTTCACGAAAACTACGATCATGTCAAAACTCGTCGATATTTTTTGTTTATTTTTTTTTCATGACTGCCACTGATCAATGCACTACACAATCCCCGAATTTCTTGTTCATTGATAACTTCTAAGGCTGTCTAAAATAAACGCAAAGTTTAGTAAATATTGAAGCGGTGTCATAGACCTTATTCATCAATGGCGGTGGATTAATTATTCTTTTATAGCCATGCTAATCAACCTCCCTAGCCTCGTTTGAGAGTAAAAATTCTTTCGAATTTTGCACATACCAACGGGGCTTGGGGGCTGATTAGCATGAATATAAAAGAATAATTAATCCACCGCCATTTATGAATTCTTGGTTTGCAACTGACGTCATCGCCACCATGTTGGATGACCATTAACAAAATAATTTTAATTAGCTTTATTGTTCCGGTCATCCAACATGGCCGCCAGGATCTTTGTCATTTAAATCTCTCGGGAATGGTTGCAAACCAGCAATAAGGTCTATGACACCGCTTCAATATTTACTCGACTTTTTGCGTTTATTTTAGACAGCTTTAGAAGTTATCAATGAACAAGAAATTCAGGGATTGTGTAGTGCATTGATCAGTTGTAGTCATGAAAAATAATAAACAAAAACAATCGACGAGTTTTGACATGATCGTAGTTTTCGTGAAAGTACCTGTAAAACCGTGAAAAAGGTAAACATTGAGGTTTCACCTTGATTCATATATTTTCAGTTTTGGCGAAATCGCGTTACTGTACTTCCTTCTAGTTTTTCCATGAAGTATAAGGGACATATGATAATATAATGAGCGGTATGTTTTGTAATAGATATCCCAGAAGTAGCTAATTTGGCTACGGGAAGTCCATTCTTTAGTTTTCACATAAATTATACCCTTAATTTAGAGGTCCCAAAATATCTCCAAATCCGTCTTATAGATTTTTGTGAAACTCCGCTCAGAGGAAGACAAAACACCCAAGGTATAGGTATCGTAGAGCATTTCCCTAGAAAATGCGGTTGAGGGCTAAAATTCGACTCAGAGCTAAAATAGGTGTGACGTTATTATCACGTGATATTCAATCCGATCTCCCTAAAAAACATACCATATTGTAGTTCAGTCTATATGTAGCACATGTGGTTATAATGGATATGAAATTGAAATCAATCTGTTTAGGTATGGGAGGTTCAAAGTTGGAAGGTGCTCATGCAAAAATATTGGGTCCAGCCACCTTAATAAAGCTTGTTGTTGAAAGAGAGAGTGTTTTGGCCCCATTTACACGAACACGGTTTCATTTGTAACCGTATCGTTTTGTCTAAGGTTACGCCTTTCGTTTACACGGAAACAATGTGTAACCGTGTACGTTTGAAAACGCTGTCCAAAGTGGAGCGTTCTCAAAACGATACGGTTACGAGTGCCGTGCAAACGAGGTAACCGTGTAGATTTTAAAAACGATTTTTTTGGCGCGAAAAATGCCCGGCTTAAAATGGGGAACGCAGCGCTTGGTTTTCATGCTTTAGCCGTAACTACTTTATTTTCGGCGTAGCAGTTCATTATTTCAGCTCACATGTCTTTTCTTTTAAGTTTCACGATGGTGAATACAAATTAAGGCGCTTCAAGTTATTATCGTGTCCCCTAACAGAATCTGTCACGACCATGACGTAATAGCACCGAAAACGGAACAATCGTTTTCGTGTAAACGCTTTGTATCCGTGAACTTTGAACACGGTTACGAAATCATGTAACCGTGTAGATTTGAAAACGCGTTCGTGTAAACGGGGACTGAGAGAACACGCAAGAGCAAGATCGAATGAGTTAGGGCCTATTTACATGGAGAAAAGTTGTCCCTGGTAGGAGGGTTACCCTCCCCCCCCCCCCCCCCCCCCCCAGCCATATCTTTTACCGAGCGTTTCGCGCATGCTCTATATGTCCCGACTTGTCCCTGGTAGGTGAAACAACAATAGCCAAAGTGTTTATATGGATAAAAGTTGGCCCGCCCCCCAGGGTCGCCCTACCTTCAAAGCGAGTGACCCTCCACCCAGGGTTACCCCCCCCCCCCCCCCCCCCCCCCCCTCCCCCCCGAGCCAACTTTTCGGTTTCTCGTGTAAACGATTCACTGCTATTTATAAAGAAATGTATGACAAGTTCTCTCGCCCGGGGTTACTCGGTATGGAAGGTGACCCTCCTACCAGGGACAACTTTTCTTCATACATGCCCTTAGAGCGCGCGCGACAGCGAGTGCGCGAGATCGAGCGTCGAACGAGCGAGAGAGTATCAATGTTCTCTTAGGACGGAACGTTTACTAACGGTTACAAATTCGAGGAAACTAATCTATTTGACCGTCCAAAAAATACAGAAAATATCTTCACGTATTATATATATTCAACCTATTCATAAAATACCCCTACCCCTAAAATAGAAAAATTACAAGTTGAATCACAGCACCCATAAATAATAGTTATTTTTTACAATGCTTCGCACTATTTTTTTTAATTCTCGTAGACGTGCTCTTTGATCTTGTATTGTTCAGCAAAGTACATGTTGGGAGAAATAACATGTTGAACGCGGTTGAAACGCGTTTACAGAGAGGCCTCAAGGTTGACTGTGATGACAATAAAAACAAAGTAGGAAACAAACAAACTTGAAAATGCGAGTCTCGCGTTCCCAAGTTTGTTCACATCGTTATCCATTTCCATCCTCGCCATCGTTAGTCATCTTCACTTCCTAATGGGTTCCTGCCATTGCCATTTGCTGGATTTCCTGTAATAAGTACGTTTTGAAGTTCTCAAAATCATGATAAAATTTATCCATATTGTAATCCATTTCCATCCTCGCCATCGTTAGTCATCCTCACTTCCTAATGGGTTCCTGTCATTTGTCGAGTACTGTTCTACAAAATCAAACCAGTATTGCTGGATTTCCTGTAATAGGTACGTTTTGAAGTTCTAAAAATCTTGATCAAGTTTGTTCACATTGTAATCCATTTCCATCCTCGCCATTGTTAGTCGTCCTCACTTCCTAATGGGTTCCTGTCATTTGTCGAGTACAGTTCTACAAAATCAAACCATTATTGCTGGATTTCCTGTGAAAGTTATGTTTTGAAGTTCTCAAAATCATGATAAAAATAGATAGCAGTGCCTGATTTGTTTCGTTTAATGGTGACATGATTAAAAACCAACAGCAGTTGCTCCAGGCATTCAGAATATCACAATGTCGCTATCATCATCTGAATCATAATCATCTCCAGATATTGTAATTTCTATTTCGTCATCATCGTCATCGTCATCATCATCGTCGATGTCGTCATCATCGTCATCGACGTCGTCGTCTTCGTCGCCGCCTTCGTCGGATTCCTACGAGGAACGAAGATTATCAACCATACGTGTGTTGGGTTCGAAAGAAGGGGTACTGGATTTACGCGCTATTTTTGGCGTTTCTTCTCTTTCTTCATTAAATTATGAGCCGCGAAGTCAATTTACCGACGAATTTAGCGAGTACAGTGAACTCTCTCTAAGACGGACACCATCGGGACCGGCATAAACTGTCCGTCTTAGAGATGTGTCCGCTTATAGAGAGTTTAGATACAGTAACATGACTGAAAAATGGCGCGCAGGGACCAACACCAAGTGTCCGTCTTACAGAGGTGTCCGTCTTATAGAGGTGTCCGTTAAGAGAGAGTTGACTGTCTCAAAGACGGACACCTCTGTAAGACGGACGCGCCAATTTTCAGTCATGTTACTGTATCCAAACTCTATTATTAAAACGGTGTTATGTCAAGGTGGTCGTAAGTACAGCTGTCCGCTTACGAGAGTGTGCGCTCATGAAATCGCTAAATTAGCTAAATAAGTAGTCACTAAAAATAGCAACCGTAAAGAACATGGCACAATTAAAGTAACAAATCCAGCGAGTTTTAATTTGGGGGACAACAAATGAATCGGTTAGGACCGCTTACGTCTCTTATAAAAAAAATATAACATTAAAGGGGCAGTATCACGAGGATTTTGACCTTTTTTTGCTCAAAACTGTGCTTCAGTACCTTTTTTATTTACAAAATAATTATAGAACACCAAGAAAAATAAATCAACCAAATTCTTGAAAGAGGAACAAATTATGGAATTATGGATTATTGGAAACGAAAATGCGAGAAATTGAAAAATCTTTAGCCTAACATTTTTTTTCAAATTGCGATCCATTTCGACCCAGTTTCTATGGCCAGCGACACGTATTGACAGTTTTAGTACACTAGGATGGTAATTTATAACAAAATTTGACCATTATTTTTAGTTTTCTGTTAATACAAAAAGGTTTTTTTTGTTTTTGAAATGAAATCTAATCCCCGTGATACTGCCCCTTTAATTGAATAATTTTGGAAGTAATCGAGGAAGTGAGCTTGTAAGGTAGAGGTGTAAGGAGACGAAAATCTCAAAAACATGCCAGCTTTATCCCAGGCCCCCATTTTACCTGCTCTTCCTCGTCATCAGCCCTCCGCATCCTTCCAACTTCATACACGCGACAAACGCTCTCGTCCGTGGTGGCCTGGTTCTGAAATAAACGTAGTAAGCAACTGATCATGAATTCAGTTTTCCACGAGCATGGGACTACAGAGAAAACAATTCTGAATCCCCGACCAGAGTCGAACCTACGGTGGGTATTTTCACAAGGTTCAATCAATGTATGGATTCTCCGTTCAAACCAACGCAGTCAAATGTTATTTTATTAAAGGAGGTCACTACAGAAAGCGCATTTTTTCACTACCATTAACAAGTAAATATGAAGATTAATTACTGACCGTAGTTTGAAGTTCCAAAGAGACTCATAACCTCACGAAATATGCCTCCAAAGTGCCGAAAAATTCGACTACGGAAGCCGCCATTTTGAAGACTACTACCGCATAATCGTGACGTCATTCCGTGCAACCTGAATTGGCGGGAAGCTTCCTAGCTTCAAACTACGGTCAGTAATTAATCTTCATATTTACTTTTTAATGGTAGTGAGGACAAAATGCGCTTTCTGGAGTGACCTTCTCCTTTAAGGATATCCTGATTCCATATTTTAACGCATTGACTCAACTTTGTCACAACTGTAACGTCGACTATGTTCGTTATATCGGGACAGGGTCGTACTGTGTATTGAACATAGGATACGGCGAATCATTGTTGGCCATGAGCGTGTTCATTATAGAGTGGCTGTATGATGCAACACAACAAACGTTAATGCGGTTAAACTGAGCTGTAGAAAGCTTACCTCAATAACAGCCACAAAACTATCAGTAACATCGGTGCATAAGTCAAATATAGTTTTCTTGACGTCGATCGTAGCTGATGAAATAATAATAAAAAAAGATTGCGGATAACAAATAAATATCGTTGTTATTGTCGTTGTTGTTGTTGTTGTTGTCGTAAAACCAAAACTAAAGTAAACACATCTGACTAATCACAACAAATAACCTAATGAGCCAATCAGAACTCGAAGTCAAAACATGTGACCATTGTCAAGCGCGGGAAAATTAACTGTAACCGCGGTTGGTTTTGGTTTTGATCCTGATTGGTTTAAAAACCCAGTGAGTTTGCTCTGATTGGTTAGAGCAGGTTACACGATATGTTTTAACCAATCAGAGAACAGCTCACCAATCGGCTGATAGTCTGTTGTATCAAACGTCCTAAAGGATGACTCAAACGGTCCCAGCAGCCTGGACGCCAGTGGTATTTCTAATGGATCTGATTGGTGCTTCACTGCAGAAGAGAATTAAAAGATAATCGTTAGAGAAAGATGCATTGTGGATGTATAGACCACGGTTACTGCTACAGAAAAGTAAAAAAACAAAAAAACAATAACAAATAATACAGTCGAAGCTCTCTGGGCGGACACTCTCGTAAGCGGACAGCTCCACTTTCGGCCGCCTTGACAAAACCATGTTTGAACTCTAGTTCATACAAACTCTGTATTTACACATTGCCGTAAGCGGTCAGCTCCATGATCCAGTTGCGGACACTTTTTCTACTTCCCGAGGGTGACCGCTTACGGGAGCTTCGACTGTAATTGAAAAACAAGATCACTGATCGAACAGTTATTGAACTCGGTCAACACAAAATATCGCAAATCCGATTATTTGCCTCTGCCTTTGGCATCGGCAAATAATCGATTGCTCACCACAAAAAAAACACACGATATTTTGGCCAACTTCGTTCAATTACTTATTATGATTCCATTGTGATATGCCAAAGTTTGGTTTATTTTTGGACGCTCGAGCATCAAATTCACTTTTCAAAGACTTTTATTAGCTTTCAAGACCTTGCCACAAGTCGTCTTCTTTGAGCGATTATATTGGAAAGGGCGTTTAGAAAGTCTAAAGACCTTGAAGCACTTTCTAATACTATCAAGGTGCGTACGAACAAAGCCGTTTACGTGGGAATTGTTATCTAACAATTTACCTCCATACATGACGTCACCACTGTTGTTGAAAATCACGTGACACTGATCCAGTGATGGGCAGGTGTCAAGCAAATGAAACGAGCGGAGATCCCACTGTTTTTCGAGTCAAGGATTGACTACTCACATACATGTACATGTGTATATATTTCCTTAAGGTTACTGTAAACCTTCGTGACCATGTTTCGCGCACAGTTTTAGAATAAAGTACCCAAACCTATATATTATCAATTTAAAGCTTATAGAATGAAGAAACATGTAAAATAATAATTTTCCCCAAGAAAATAAACATTGTAGCAATTTGAACGCAATAGCTGTTATTACAGTTGAGCCCGCAGTCAAATATTTAGGAAAATCCAGTCGTTTACATTTCAGCCAAAACTTCGCTTTCATTTTCTATAAATGCTCCAGGAATATCTTCCGTGGTCAATTTTACAACCTCTAAATCACTCGATGTTGTTTCTTCAGCCATGTTTCTACTATTTTAAAGTTCGCGGGGAATCCTGTGGCCCTTAGGCCTCGCTTTCATGCTTAGGGCGTAAGCGTGTACATCACCGAAAATACACGCTCTAGAACAGGCAAATGATATGCTAGTTTATTATACGACAGAGCATTTTAGAGTGCGAATACGCACAAAGACGAGAGCAAATATGAGACCGTATTACACGGGTCTCAGTCCCCCTGACCGCGCGCTACGGAAAACTCTGTTGAAAGCCTATATTTTTGGAAAGAATTATGTCGTGTAATAAACAATTTATTCAGCGGAAAGTTGTGTAATACGGCTGGGCATTTTTACGAGTCAGTGTTTATTTTTTCTCGCCTAAAGGCTCGAAAAAATAAAAACTGACTCGTAAAAATACCCAGCCGTATTACACAACTTTCCGCTGAATAACCTCTATTTATTTATTAAACAAAACATATTTTTAAAAATTAGGATTGTAATTAAATTGTAGATTTTTAGGCCTGTAAATACGATTAATAGTTGTGTCACCAATTAGCAACCTGTCTTTACAGGGAGCTAGATTTTATCCTTGACACGTAAATGAAGTTCTCATTCATTCATATCGTTCGCATTGGCGCAAAACCTGAATAATCAATTCTAAAATCCGTGTTTCATTTTGTTGGAAAACGACAGATGTTACTGCAGCCAGTTTAATTTACCGAGTAATACTCAACCCCTAAAACACAACGGACAAATAAAACCTTCAACGCTTCAATAATTGATTTTTTTTTTAAATTTACTCTCATTACAGCCACCGAAGGAGGAGTAAATAATATATTTCGTGTTAAAAAAACAGGCAAAAATAAAACAAACCTTGACGGCGAAGAATCGCTGGATACCGCCTCGATAAGCCCTGCCAAACAAAGCCTTTCAAATTAGCTCGAATGTGCGATGCACTTACCGGTTCCAAATCTCGTTAGGTTTTGTATTTTTGACAACCATTGTTTTAAATTCTCTCCTTAAAACCTCTTTTGCTGAATACCTTCTATTTCGGATCTGCATTTACTAAGGTACATCCTAAATTCCGGCTTCAAGGTGCCGAAGACTAGGAAATACTAAACAATTCATGATAGTTTCTTAATGAAATGATGTAAATGTAAATTTTAGTTCATAACATTGTTATCAAGAGATTAAAGTGTTATGCCAATGCAAGAGAGAAAAACACAACCTTGAATCGGCAAGAAAATAAGCGATTAAACTCAACTAAATGAGGAAGTGAAAAACGTACGAAAACACGAAGCGAGGAAACTCTCGAAGAGTCAGTTAATCGAGCAAAGATGAATCACACCGTCAACACCACACTACTTAGTTGTGGTTTCGCTTTGCTCCCTCTAAATCCCGAAAGGATTTCTTCCAATCTCTACGCTACATTTATTGTCACAGTCGTCATTCACGCTCTCACCTGTCCTCTCATCATTTTGCTGAACATCCTGGTGATAGCGGCAGTGAAAACCAAACGACAGCTTCGCACCAAGTCTAACATAGCTCTCACTTGTTTAGCCACAACTGACCTCGTGGTCGGACTAGTTGTTCAACCTTTGAATATCGCCAGCTATACCTTACTTAATAAAGGTGAGACTGAAATGTTTTGCAATCTAGTCAAGATAGCATTGGTCATTACCTTGAAATGTGTTAAAGCGTCGTTTAATCATTTCTTCTTAATGAGTGCAGAGCGTTATTTAGCGATAAAACACACCTTCGTACACGAAAGCCAGGTTACTGAAGTTCGTATAATCATAGCCTCTGGTCTGGCGTGGGTTGTTGCGATCATTCTTCCCTCGGAAGATTTCTTGATCTCCAAGGAAAACTTTGTGGCAATAATATCAGTTTGTGTAACGCTATTTTTCGTCTTCCCTGTCTTAATATACTTTAATGTTGCTGTATACAAGGAAGTTCGCCGCAACGAGAAACAAATTGCTGCTAACCAAGTTTCCTTAGAAGCGAAGGAGAAGTTACTCAAGAATAAGAGAGCTTTTTACACGACAATTATTGTACTATTTGTTATTTTTCTGTGTTATATTCCGATGAATATCTTTACAATTATTGTTAGATCCTTTAAAGACAGTATCCCTGCTAATGTGGGACAAATTGTTTTATGTATTGTTACTTTATTGCCAATGCTGAATTCGATGTTTAATCCTCTGATTTACGCTGTGAGAATGAGATATTTTCGCGTAGCTTTCATTCAGTTGTTGTCAAGAAAAACTATTGCACAAGCTGAGGAACTTGAAAGGAAAATATTTGGACCAAGACAAGTTGGAGTCATGGCTAATGCTGAACAAGGACAAATAAGGGCTTGCCGAGAAGAAAATGTGCAACAAGGAAATGGGACATTGAACAATGAACACGAAACTACAGCACGAATACAGACACAGAAGGAATATGAAGAAACACTCGTAACTGTTTTCATTTGAAAATGTAAATGTGAAGGATCCAAATGTTGTAATTAAATTGTTAAATTGTATTAAATTGTGGACATTTTGTTGATCTTGTTTAATTTTGATGTGGTGTGATCTCATTCTTCGGGCGAGTAATTTCGAAATCATGGGGACGATTGCTCCCATTAAAAATTGAAAATTTTGTGAGAGGTGATTGAACGAGCTGTGTATTTACCTGAAATACAGTTGAATCCGATAACTCGAACCTTCAGGAGGAATCGAAAAAGGTTCGAGTTATTGAGGGTAAAATTAGTAAGAAAATGACCTGAAGGGGAATCGAAAAAGGTTCGAGTTAGCGGGAGGTTCGAGTTATCGGGATATTCAACTGTACATACGTGTGTGAATTACAGTTTACAAATATGACAAGTGTAACAACTGACTCTAAAAACAAAAACAAAAACAAACAGAAAACAAGATGGCGGACAATTCTATCGTTTAGTGTGTGGACAGAAGTGGACATTTCAACGAGAAATGTGTAGAAACGAAGAAAGTGTACAGAAAAAAACTACGAATATTGAAAGCAAAACATTTTTGTGTGGTATAACTGAGCTGAAAAAGCACTCAATTGCTTAAACGTTTTAAAATGAAGCTTTAACGACATCTGTAAATCAGCTACGATTGTCGTATAGTCAGCTACTCGGGTAGTATATATTTGCCTTGTATTATAAACAAATGATAGCATGAGTTGTACGTGGCATTTGGTAATAATACCGTGATTAATATTTCAAAATTGTCCAAAATAGCATAAACCGTTTTACCTATTCGAATGGAACCCCACTCAGTCAAATTACTATTACCAGCTTTCGGGCGGTCATTTTTCTCACGAGCGTCTTTCGCTTCTCACTCCGGTGAGAATTCTCGCGGGAAAATATCAACTCCTTGCAGCCTGCAGTCTTAAGTTTATTTTGTGGAGATTTCCGTTACCATTCAATTTTAAAAGAAATATTTCCATGATAAAAAAATAAAGCGATAGCAGTGCGCCGTAAAATGACTAATTATGAAGTTAAGAAAATGAATTTTTGGGAAAGTTGAATTTATTAAATGTTCAATAGAAAACGTTTTTGTTATTTATCGTATTTTTCGTTTATCGCTGATCCTTACACGAGAGAAATACGGAATGAGCGCAATATCATCAAAAAATAAAAGCCAAAATGTTTTTTTTTTGTTCTTTTTTCTGCGAAATGGCGAGTGAAAAATAATGAGATATGGATGTTACTGAAAGCGGCAGTAATATTGAATTATTGTCAGATCATTAAAGAAGAAATACGTTTCCTTATGACTGCTAGTGTTATCGATTCAAATAGTCTACGGAAAATTACTGAATACTGTGTAAGTCATGCAAGAAAAGCCGTTCAAATTGAAGCTAAATATTAACTCGTTTAATTCATCTTCTCTGAAAACGAAATGTCGATTTCAGCTGTCCGAGCATAGAATTTACAGTAAATATAATAAAAAATAACTGGACAATGTGATTCAATAGCTTACTTAAAAAATAATGACCAACTGTTAAAGTATTACCATATAAGTCACAAGCAAATTAGAAGTCAAATTTTCCAACGCAACTACTTCTTAGGGAAACAAGAAGCCAAAAAGGAAAGAAGCGAAGAAGGCCGAGTTTAATCGGCAAAGATGAATGACACCACAGTCAACACCACATTACGTAGTTGTGGTTTCGCATTTCTTCCTGTAAATCCGGCAAGGATTCCCCCTGATATTCGCGCTGTATTGATCGTCAGAATCGCAGTTAACGCTCTCACCTGTCCTCTCATCATTTTGCTGAACATGCTGGTGATGGTGGCAGTGACAACCAAACGACAGCTTCGCACCAAGTCTAACATAGCTCTCGCCTGTTTAGTTACAACTGACCTCGTGGTCGGGCTAGTTGTTCAACCTTTGCATATCACCAGCTACATCTTAATTTTCAAAGGTGAGGCTGAAATGTATTGTAGTCTATCAGATATATCAATGGTTATTACTATGAAATGTGTTATAGCGTCGTTAAATCATTTGATGTTAACGAGCGCAGAGCGTTATTTTGCGATAAAACACACCTTCGCATACGAGGACCAGGTTACTGAAGTTCGTATCATCATAACCTCGGGTCTGGCGTGGGCTGCAGCGATCATCCTTCCCGTTGAAGATATCATCATGTCCAAAAAACACTTAGTGACAGTATTAACAGTTTGTGTAACATTGTTTATTTTTTCCCCTCTAATGGTTTACTTTAATGTTGCTGTATACAAAGAGGTCCGTCGCAACGAGAAACAAATTGCTGCTAACCAAGTTTCCTCAGAAGCGAAGCAGAAAATACTCAAGAATAAGAGAGCTTTTTACACGACAATTACTGTACTATTTGCAATTTTTTTGTGTTATATCCCAGTGAATATCTGTGTTATTATTGTCAGATCCTTTAAAGACAGTATCCCTGCTAATGTAGGGCATATTGTTTCATATCTTGTTAGTTTATTGCCGATACTGAATTCGTTATTTAATCCTCTGATATACGCTGTGAGAATAAGATATTTTCGCGTAGCTTTTATTCAGTTGTTGTCGAGAAAAACTGATGCACAAGCTGAGGAACTTGAAAGGAAAATATTTGGACCAAGACAAGTTTGAGTCATGGCTACTGCTGAACAAGGACAAAGGAGGGCTAGCCGAAAAGAAAATGTTCAACAAGGAAATGAGACATTGAACAATGAACATGAAACTACAGCACGAATACAGCCACACGAGGAATATGAAGAAACAGCTTTGTCTGGACACTCGTGACTGCTTTAATTTAAAAACGTAAACTTTTCCTGGAAAATGCATTAAAGTTTCAGTTCATAAGATCGTTGTGCTGTAGATTTTATCCGACAATACGAAAAACGGAGAAAACAAGATATAAAACACGTATAACTATATGGACATGGTATAAGAGACAGAAAGAGGGAAATAGTTCAGATATCAATACGTGTCAAAATTAGTTGTATAAATGGAAATATAATTAATATAAACATGCCTATTTGAATGCAGTATCTAAGAAATATCTTTAAATTGTAAACGTGGATATTTTGTTGCTCTTGTTTATTTTTATTTGATGTGGTGTTATCTCTTTCTTAGGGCGAGTAATTTCGAAATCGGCAGAGCAGATTTACGAGCAGGATTCCTCCCTAGATTGTACGACACGAGTTCCAATTACCAATTTATCGTATCAATAACAAAATTCGAGGTTAGGAAGTCTGAGAGGAGTTTTTTTTAGTGCAAATGTCAGTGAGATATTTTCATGAGTGTTACAACAGCAGGGAAACAACAAGAAATAACCCATTTAAGGTGGCTGGTAACGGTTTACAGCCCTTGCGCTTTGATTGATCGATACTACCATCTTATATCAGTTGATGTTAAAATAAGGTGGCTCTGAATTCCTTCCGCAGAATTTTTTTAAACTTTGCAAAAAGTTGTATCTTAACATGCTGATCATTATTCAATTATAAAAAATGGGGGTCACCGGGCTCGTTTTGAGTTATAAGCATTTAAATCTAAAAATAAGGGTGTTTTTGACAGGTAATATTGTTGCTATGGTAACCTATTATGTCACAAATATTATCATAACTTGTTCACCAATGATTAGGCAATCGTTTGACAACTTTATTTTAACATCAACTGATATAAGATGGTAGTATCGATCAATCAAAGCGCAAGGGCTGTAAACCGTTACCAGCCACCTTAAGTGCACGTAATTGACGCGCAAAAGCCGTAGGTGTCCGATTGCAGAGATCCAATTGGAAAAAGTTCAAATTGGCCACCTGTAGTTGGACACCCACGTGATCACGCTCCCATTACGTAACAAATGGGCGCGCGGGGAACCAATCAAGAATGAGAATTTTGTTATTGGTACGATTTATTGGTCGTTCGCCCGATTACTCCTGGAATGGAACTCCACTCAGTTCAATTTCTATTACTAGTTTTTTCGGGCGGTCATTTTTTCTCACGCACGTTTTTCTCACGCGCGTTTTTTCTCACGCACGTTTTTCTCACGCGCGTTTTTCTCACGCACGTTTTTCTCACGCGCGTTTTTCTCACGCACGTTTTTCTCACGCGCGTCTTTCGCATCTCACTCCAGCGAGAATTCTCGCTGGAAAATATTAGCTCATTGCAGCCTGAAGTCTTCGATTCAATTTGTGGAGCTTTCCGGGGCCATTCAATTTTAGACTGAAGAAACATTTCCATGGAAAAAAATAAAGTGATAATATGCGCAGTACATGGAGTAACTATGAAGTGAAAAAAATAATTTTTGAGAAAGTTCGGGTTTTTTAAATGCTCAATAAAAAAACCTGGTTATTTACCTCATTTTCCGTTTACCGCTGATCCTAGGAAAGACGGAATAAGCGCAATATCATAAAAAAAAGATGCAATTTTTTTCCTGCGAAATGTCGAGTGAAAATGTTTCTGATTATGTATAGCAACTTAATTGCTACATAAACACCTTACGTTCAATTTACTACATGTTTTCATCAAAAATAAAAGAGATCAATGACTTTATTTTAGTGTCGGTATAATTCGCACTGTTGCGCTGATTGTGGACACTGTAAATGAACATATTACAAATTGAATATTAATCTGTTAAGAATCCCATCTAAACTGGTGCAATCGTTAGTTGGGTTTGAACTTCAAAGTTAGCATGTTAATGAAAGGCGCAGTAATATTGAATTTGTGCTAGTTAAACTCTCGTCAGATCATGAAAGAAATAAGTTTCGCGTAACAGCTGGTATTGATTCTAATAGTTTGCGGAACATCACTGGATATCGTTTAAGTCATGGAAGAAAAGCCGTTCAAATTCAGGGCTTCAAATAAACTCGTTTAATCATTTTTCTTTGAAAATGATGTGTCGATTTCAGATGTCAGAGAATAGACCTTAATCACGCGGCGGCCATCTTAAATCCCAGAGGATTTAAAACCTTTGTTTCCGCATCTGAAACCCCGCGTAAACTCGTTGTGAAACGTCTGAATGCGAGGCTTGGGGACCTTCGAGAATAAAAAGCTATTGTTTTTACCAACATGGCGGGCTGTGATAAAGGCCCATAGAGTTTACAGTAAATATAATGAAAATAACTGGACAATGTGATACAATAGCTAACTTAAAAATAATTATAAACTCGTGTAAGTATTACCATATAAATCACAGACAAATTAGCAGTCAAAGTTTCCAACGCAACTACTTCGTGGAACAACAAGAAGCCAAAAGGAAAGAAGCGAAAAAGGCCGAGTTAATCGAGCAAAAATGAACCACACCACAGTCAATACCACACTAAGTAGTTGTGGTTATGCATTTCTTCCTCTAAATCCCGCAAGGATTTCTCCTGAACTTCGCGCTGTATTCATCTTCAGAATCGCAGTTAACGCTCTCACCTGTCCTCTCATCATTTTGCTGAACATGCTGGTGATGGTGGCGGTGAAAACCAAACGACAGCTTCACACCAAGTCTAACATAGCTCTCGCCTGTTTAGCCACAACTGACCTCGTGGTCGGACTAGTTGTTCAACCCTTTGCATATCACCGCCTGCATCTTAATTATCAAAGGTGAGACTGAAATGTTTTGTAGTCTATCAGATCATAGTTAATAAAAGGAGTGGTTATGAAGCCCGACAAAAGTCTTTGTTATATGTTTTTGTTCGCTTTTTTTGGCCTTGACCCTGCACAAACCTGACAAAATACAATAGGTGTTTACGTGTGTTCAAGCAACTAACCAATAGAAACGTTTCGATTACGTAATTCATGCATAGTGTATGAGCGCAAAACAAAAGATTGTGCAGGGTCGTGGACTTTCCAACATAAATCTTGGCGTCTTTGTTTGCTCCTTTCCCTGGTCCTTTGAAGTTTGCCGGGCTTCATAACCATTTCCCTCTATTAACTATGATCAGATATATCAATGGTTATTACCATGAAATGTGTTTTGGCGTCGTCAAATCATTTGATTTTAACGAGCGCAGAACGTTATTTAGCGATAAAAACACACTTTCGCGTACGAGAATCAGATTACTGAAGTTCGTATCATCATAGCCTCTGGTCTGGCGTGGATTGTGGCGATCATCTTTCCCATTCAAGATCTCTTGATGTCAAAAGACTTAGTGACAATATTAACTGTTTCTGTAGCACTGTTTACACTGTTCCCTTTCACAGTTTACTTCAATGTTGTTGTATACAAGGAAGTCCGCCGTAACAAGAAACAAATTGCTGCCAACCAAGTTTCCTTAGAAGCGAAGGAGAAGTTACTCAAGAATAAGAGAGCTTTTTACACGACAATTATTGTACTATTTGTCATTTTTCTGTGTTATATCTCAGTGAATATCTGTGTTATTATTCTAAGAACTTTCAAAGACAGCATCCCTGCTAATGTAGGACATGTTGTTTTACATCTTGTTACTTTATTGCCAGTTCTGAATTCATTATTTAATCCTCTGATATACGCTGTGAGAATAAGATATTTTCGCGTAGCTTTCATTCAGTTGTTGTCACGAAAAACTATTGCACAAGCTGAGGAACTTGAAAGGAAAATATTTGGATCAAGACAAGTTGGAGTTATTAATAGCTACTGCTGAACAAGGAGAAAGGAGGGCTAGCCGAGAAGAAAATGTGCAACAAGGAAATGAGACATTGAACAATGAACACGAAATTACAGCACGAATACAGCCACACGAGGAATATGAAGAAACAGCTTTGTAAGGACACTCGTGACTGATTTCATTTGAAACTGTAAATGTGAAGGATCTAAATGTTGTAACATCATTAAATTGTAAACGTGGAAATTTTGTTGATCTTGTTTCATTTTGATGTGGTGTGATCTCTTTCTTCGGGCGAGTAATGTCGAAATTAAGGGCACGATTACTCCCTTTATAAAATGGCTGAAAATTTTGCGAAACGCGATTGAACGAGCTGTATATTTACCTGAAATACCTACGTGTTAGAAATTACAGTTTCCAAATATGCCAAGTGTAACGACTGATTCTAAAAATAAAAATAAAAAGATGGCAGACAATTCTATTGCTTAGCGTATGAAAAGAAGTGGCATCTCAACGAGATTATCGGTCAAAGTGTACAAAAACCTACGAATATTGAAAGCAAAACACTTTTTGTGGTATAACTGAGCTGAAAAAGCACTCCATTACTTAATAAACGTTTTAAAATGAAGCTTCAACGACATCTGTAAATCAGCTACGATTGTCGTATAGTCAGCTACTCGGGTAGTATATATTTGCCTTGTATTATAAACAAATAATAGCATGAGTTGTACGTGGCATTTGGTAATAACACCGTGATTAATATTTCAAAATTGTCCAAAATAGCATAAACCGTTTTACCTAACGAATGGGCGGTCATTTTTTTCTTACGCGCGTCTTTCGCTTTCATTCTCGCGGGAAAATATGAACTCCTTGCAGCCGTTCATTTCGTGGAGCTTTCCGGGACCATTCAATTTTAAAAGAAACATTTCCATGGGGAAAAATAACGTGATAATAGTGCGCAGTAAAAGGAGTAATTCAGTGTGAAGTTAAGATAATAATTTTTGGGGAAAGTTCTCTTTTTGAAAGCTCGATAGAAAACTTTATTTATTTATCGAATTTTCCGTTTCTCGCCGATCCTTACCCGAGGGAAATTGACTGAACGTGAGCAATCTCATCAAAAAATATAGATGCGAAAATGTATTTGTATGTTTCTTTATTTTTTATGCCAAATGGCGAACGAAAACTTTTCAGCTAATGTATGGAAACTTCATTGGTTACAGAAACAGCTGCAGTTAAACATAAGTTTTGCATCGAGGTCTCATGGAGTTAAGAAATAGAAAATGGTGTACGTATTAAATTTACCTAGCCTGGTGAAAAATTGTGTAAACACGACGAAAGAAATAAAGAGAAGAAAACACATTGTGGGACGCAGTGGCTTTAAAAAGATGTCAATCAATGGTAAGCCGCAAACTTCTGTAAACAAAAAAAATGATTCTCCTAAGTTCTTCCTTCCCTTTATTGTCGAGGTTATACTTGAGTGTTAAGGGCGCGAAAATGTACCGAACGAATCTGAACGGAAGTTAAAATTGCAGCCGCTGGAAATCGCGGGAAACTTGGCATACGCCAACTCACCATTGCTTTAGTTTCGCAACTGATTGGCCGAGAAGACAACACTTACACAATCATTGGTTAAATCACGTGCATGAGTTTTATTAACCAATCACTAAGGGATGGATCATTTAACTTCTGAGGGGGGTGGGTGATTTTGAAAAAAACAAAATATCCTGCAAGCACACTTGTACAAGAAAAACAAGATGTTGACAGGCACGTTACAGTTCTTATTCAATGAGAACTAAAGGATTAAAGTATTGCCATATCTTTTCAAGTGTTAAGCCTCCTTTTTCATCGCGCGATGATTGATTTTATCGTTATATCGGGGTAATTTTTACGTTTGGGTTGCCAGGTTATGATCGTTATATTGGGAATATCGTTATATCGAGTATCGTTAAATCGAGGTTCCACTGTATTATGCTCTCGTTTGTCCTCATGCAGCCCGAGTACAGACTGTGCGACAAAACTGAATGAGGGGATGGTCGGCCCTTGGATTAGGGTGATGCGCGATTTCTGTACCAAGGCATGTTCCGCAGTATGTCCATGGCAGCGTGTCGAATGTGCCTCATCTTCCAGCAGTAAAATACAGGGTTCAAAGATGAGTTAAGATACATGAGAGTCAATGAGAAAATATAAAATCTCTTCAAAGCGATACCCGGGCCGTGGATTTTCACGGCGGCCAAACAAATAAAGTAAGGCAAATAACAAACCAAAAACAAAATATATACGTAGAATAAACCGACTGCAGATTTGACGAGGCTAGCAAAACTTGCTGCTACACTAGTTTGTTCTATTTGCTGCACTTGCAGAGCTTGAATCTGATTATTGTGGCGTCGTACAGCTAAATAAATCCTGCTGTAAACCATTGTAGTAAGAACGAGACAAACGGCTCCAAGAATGGATATAAAAAGGGTAACAATATTGAGCGGAACCCACAATACCATCAGAGAAAGAAGAAAGAAGTGCACTAAGCAGCCATATTGAGATCACCACAGCAACAACACGCTTGTGAGTTACAAGCTCCTCGTATCTGAGATGAAGATGAATCGCCAAGAACCTATCTACACTTACAGCCACAACACCAAAAAACGAAGCTGTAGAAAACAAACTCCCAATGATGTAATTGGCCATATACGTGCTACAGCTGGGATTGAAATGCTGTAACCCGTTGACAAGAAGCGAGATGTGAAATGGTTGGCCCAATAAACCAACACCAACATCAGAAACAGCAAGACTCACGAGCAATGTTTTTAAAGTCTTTGGCAACGACGAAGTTTTTCTTATCGCGTGGATTGTTACAATGTTCAACATGATGGCGGTATAGCATAGAAAACTGTTGAAAACACAATTAGTGATGAAAGTCGAACGAAGGTCTTCAAGTTCGGAGATTAAGGGGAAGTACTGCAGCAATAATTCACAAGATGATTTCTTCATGATATCGATGGAAGTTTCTTTTTACAGGCACTGAGTGTCGAACCAATATAGTTTCCTCTTTTTGCGCCACGGACCAAGTGGATAACAATGTCTGATTAAAATGATGCCTTTATTTATTAACGACAGTAAATTTTAATTTATACGACGATCATGAATTTTCTAATTACTGATCAGAACAAAACCAGGACATAAACGTCAGTTGTGTTAGTGTCAGACGGTTTCATGTGTTTGTGAAAACGTAAAAGCTTGTCTCGAATTTGGACATATTTCAGACGTTCTTAGGTTCTTGGTTAATTATAGTCCCGAAGATAGCTTTGTTGTTAATACTGGGATGGTGGTAAAAAAGATATCGGTATAAGATAAAGACGATCCTTAGATTAATGCTAGAGGTGATGATCGAAAATAAGTTCACATTTCTAAAAGGAAAAATGTCATGGATATTAATTTAATATTGCCAAAATAAAATAAAACAAAACAAAACATTTGTCTATAACGAGCTGTTTAGTATGTTAATCTATGATACACCTGCAAACTGCTAAGAGTTTGCTGTCTGCGTAGCAAACGCGATGAATGCGATGAATGCTCCATCGCCAAGTGTGGGTTGTAGTTTTTGCAGCAGTAATGCATTGTTCGAGTGAATATTATATGAAGATGAACGCTTGACATTGATGATGCCACAAAACATATATGATGGAGCAATACCATAGACTATGTATTTCCCGCGCAATCCTTGCCGTCGTCATAACGACCAAAACGTTGTGAATTAAACAGCCAAAGGAAACAAATCGCTAGTAGGTCTATTAATCCAAGCCGCCAAGACACTTATGTTAGCAGATCTAGAAATATTTTAGTTTCTCGCCGCAAGCAGCGATCTAATTTACAATTGGACTGCGAGTTGGAGGTTTGCCAACGGCGGATAATTGGCGGGGCAAAGCCTTGAGTCAACTATCAAAAGTCGATAGAAATCTCGAGCTTGCAGTCTAACTGTTTCAGCATAACCTTGTGGCTAGTCTATCTTCCTCAGTCACACATCACAATAAAACGTTTTCCTCTTCGTAAAGACTTTACGAAAGAAACTTTCCATAACGAACCCGGAAGCCCCTTGACGCGAACAAACAAACCCAACGAGTGCACCTTCCGCGCTTTCAACATCCAGTTTCTTTAGAATTGAAAAATACATTAACAGGTAAAACGGCTTATATTTACAAAAGCCACACAACTTAAACATTCGCTGTCGTGCTTTTCACATTTCTGAATCATAAAACTACTATTGAAGTCAGTTAATAAGCTATATAAATCCCCTATCAATATTATTTCTTGAGAGTTATATTCCAGATTTAATTAATACACTCTCGTTTGTTCTCATACAGCTCAGATTGTGGAATAGCATGGACGGCACTGCGACTAGTGTGATGCGCGATTTTAATGGTCATATTATTAAGTTTAAACAAACACACGCATAGCCAAATAATTCTGTGAAATATGGGCTAAGCCAAAACAATTTTGGTGTTCTCAAATCGCTATGATATAATATGGTAAATATACAGTTGAACATCTCTACAATTCAACGCCCACCCTGGGACATAATTTTCTGGCCGTTGTCGGTAGAGGTCACCGTTGTAGGGAGGTTTCAATAAGAGTAAAGTGTATGGATCGGCATACGGTCGGGATAAAAAATCCTGGCCGTTGTAGAGAGGTGTCCGCGTTATAGAGAGGTGGCCGTTAGTGGAGGTTCGACTATAATTTAAAATAACCTCTCCTCGCCTCACCTCGTCGATATGAAAAGCAATTTCGACAAAAAATTACAAACGACTTCATTTCAGTGTCGGTGTATTTAGCCTGCTGTGCTAATTGTGGACACTGTAAATCAACAAACACATTTTGCTGCAAATTAAACGTAAACTCCACGGAAAAAAGAAAATAACACGGCGAATAAACAATTCTGCATACTCCTTTCGTCCTACACATGGCGTACAATTTATTTGATGTTGGTTATTTTTTTTTTTTTTTAATTATAAAACTACCACTGTATACAGCATATCAATCCAGTTTTAGTCTTATTTGTTATATTACGCTCTCGTTTGTCCTTATGCAGCCCGATTACAGACTGTGCGACAAAACTGAATTTGGGGATAGTCGGCCTTCGGATCAGGGTGATGCGCGATTTCTGTACCAAGGCATGTTCCGCAGTATGTCCATGACAGCGTGTCGAATGTGCCTCATCTTCCAGCAATAAATTACAGGGTTCAAAGATGAGTTAAGATACATGAGAGTCAATGAGAAAATATAAAATCTCTTCAAAGCGATACCCGGGCCGTGGATTTTCACGGCGGCCAAACAAATAAAGTAAGGCAAATAACAAACCAAAAACAAAATATATACGTAGAATAAACCGACTGCAGATTTGACGAGGCTAGCAAAACTTGCTGCTACACTAGTTTGTTCTATTTTGCTGCACTTGCAGGGCCTGAATCTGATTCTTGTGGCGTCGTACGGCTAAATAAATCCTGCTGTAAACCATTGTTGTAAGAACGAGACAAACAGCGCCGAGGATGAAAATAATAAGAAAAACAATATTGAATGGAGCCCACAATACCATCAGAGAAATAAGTGTACTAAGCATCCATATTGAGATCACCACAGCAACAACACGCTTGTGAGTCACAAGTTCCTGGTATCTGAGATGAAGATGAATCGCCAAGAACCTATCTACACTTACAGCCACAACACCAAAAAACGAAGCTGTAGAAAACAAACTCCCAATGATGTAATTGGCCTTATACGTGCTACAGCTGGGATTGAAATGTTGTAACCACTTGACAAGAAGTGAGATGTGAAATGGTTGGCCCAATAAACCAACACCAACATCAGAAACAGCAAGACTCACGAGCAATGTTTTTTAAAGTCTTTGGCAACGACGAAGTTTTTCTTATCGCGTGGATTGTTACAATGTTCAACATGATGGCGGTATAGCATAGAAAACTGTTGAACACACAATTAGCGATGAAAGTCGAACGAAGGTCTTCAAGTTCGGAGATTAAAGGGAAGTACTGCAGCAATAATTCACAAGATGATTTCTCCATGATATCGATGTAAGTTTCTTTTAAAGGCACTGAGTGTCGAACCAATATAGTTTCCTCTTTTTGCGCCACGGACCAAGTGGATAACAATGTCTGGTTAAAATGATGCCTTTATTTATTAACGACAGTAAATTTGAAACTGTTAATTTATACGACGATCATGAATTTTCTAATTACTGATCAGAACAAAACCAGGACATAAACGTCAGTTGTGTTTGTGTCAGACGGTTTATTGAGCAGGCCATGTGTTTGTGAAAACGTAAAAGCTTGTCTCGAATTTGGACATATTTCAGATGTTCTTAGGTTCTTAGGTAATTATACTCAGGAAGATAGCTTTGTTGTTAATACTGGGATGGTGGTAAAAAGATATCGGTAAGATAAAGACGATCCTTCGCATCGTGCTAGAGGTGTTGGTCGAAAATAAGTTAACATTTCTAAAGGAAAAATGTCATGGATATTAATTTAATATTGCCAAAATAAAATAAAACAAAACAAAACATTTGTCTATAACGAGCTGTTTAGTATGTTAATCTATGATACACCTGCAAACTGCTAACAGTTTCCTGTCTGCGTAGCAAGCGCGATGAATGCGATGAATGCTCCATCGCCAAGTGTGGGTTGTAGTTTTTGCAGCAGTGATGCATTGTTCGAGTGAATATTATATGAAGATGAACGCTTGACATTGATAATGCCACAAAACATACATGATGGAGCAAAACCATAGACTTTCTTAGTCTTTCCCGCGCAACCCTGACAAACGACTTCATTTGAGTGTCGGTGAATTTAGCCTGCTGTGCTAATTGTGGACACTAAATCAACAAACTAAACGTAAACTCCACGGCAAAATTTATACATCGCATTTTAGTCGCGTGGAACGTAATTCAAGCCGAAGAAATTTGACAAAACACAAAACGGACTTTGAGAAAGTCTACAATGTCCTTTGCGCTTTTAGCCCCACTGTCCAAACTCTCCTCATTATGTTTAATACATTTTCTGATCAGCTTCTTAACTCTCATAACTTACCTGCTTAAAAGTGTTTATATAAATATAAGGAGAATTTAGAAATTCATCCGTGATCAAGGATACGATTTCCGAGTTGATGATGATCTCCAGCCCCGACGGATGGAACACGCCGCTGACAAAGTTGTTAAACTTGTCAAACTTGTGTATAACCCGTTTTCCTTTGACATCCCATAATACACCGTCATTGAGTACCAGGTCGTCCGTCGGGTTGAACGAGGCCAGGTTCTTTGAGTAGTTGTTAGTGTTATTAGAGTCGTGTAAAGTTAAGATGTTGTGGCCGGTCGCTGTATCGTATATCTAAGTAAAAAAAAACAGCACACGTTAAAGGGGCTATGTCATGCTATTTTTTGCTATTCGTCCCTGCATTATTTTTTACGAACTCTAAACTTAAACATGTGAATAAAATATTCATTTAAATATGGAATCTCACTTACATAACAAACACAGATGATTTCTAAGCACTATTTACCACTTGCTTCAAGTTAACCGTTTCGCAATCCGTTTCAATCTTGTCCAATTTTGACCATCTGCACTTCATTGCGGCTTCCTAGTATTTGTTTTATGTTTTTCTATGGTTTGAAACCATTATTTAGTGGTTTCAATCTATTTTAAGACTAGTTTGTGTGTAACAGAAATGCCAAAAATAGCGTCACATAGCCCATTTAAGCTATATCGCGAAATATTAAGCATTTTATTTTTCGGGGTCAACAAAATTACCCTTAATTCAAAGAAAACCTGAAAGTAACGATTTGTTAAGAAAGAAAAACAACGAAGAGGTCATAAAAAAACGAAACAAAATAGTTAGCCCACTGCACAAACTCGCCATGTTGCTTTAATCATTCGCCTGACCCTGTTGTTCGCAAGCCGATTAACGCTAATCCCGGATTAAAAGTCGAGGTTTTCATTTCTCTTGTATAAAAGTGCTTTTCACTGCTAATGTTTTGTAGAGTTTGAGATTACTCGAAGTCAAAACTGAAGGACAAAAAATGTAAACATAAAGTCGATTAACGCAAATTCAGGATTAGATTTCGATACCCTTGCTAAAATGTGTATTCGGACCAATTTTATTAAGGTTACCGTGTACCTTCAGGGGTGTCTCAAGTCTAAAAAATGTAGCGCGTCCGGATTAAACTCCAGATACCTAAAACCCTATATCAAATTAAAGCTTATAGAGCTGGCTATCTAAATATACTAACCATTATGTAATAAAATGAATTGTCGAATTTTTCGCGATGTCTAAATACAAGGGTCCGAATCAGCTTTTGAAAGCTACAACTCTGCGCGAATTATATATTTCGCTAATTTGATTTGTTCTCGGGTTTCCGGACCCAAAGCGCTAAAAAAAGGTGTCGGGGATTCCCATATTCAATTGCAGTGAAGAGATAGAGAGCATTTTCTAAATAGGGCGAAAAAAATATGTAGTGATCGCGCGGAAACGGCTCCCAACGAAAAAGTTTTCCGAAATAAAAAATTCCCCGACACGTTTTTGTTGTTTATATGTTAATCTAGATACTGTCCGAATTTGAGGTCAATCGCTCAAATTCCCTTGAGTTGTAACTCTTTAAAGACGCCTCTATCGGCCCGAAATAGATTTCGAGAAAACAGCGGGAGAAGTATTCACATTCCACTCACACCTCACTTCCGGTTAAGTCTCTCGCACTGTATTTCTCCGTTAATAATTATCGGATTTCCATAGAATTTTCTTTATATGAAAGGTTATCATGTAAACTACATATCTAAGTGGAAACGTGTTTTGGACCAATTCTGTCCTTTGAAGGTATACGGTAACCTTAGTAACTGAAGTGACAGAAATCATCATTGATAAACTGACTTATAAAGGTAAATTCAAGGCCAATTCTGCTTTCAAAAACAGAAACCACGGGGTGGAGAGAGAGGCATTAGGTGACGGCAAGGTATAACAAACGACCATACCGGCTACATGCGCAGGCCAACGACCATACAACTGCAAGTGTACTTACATGAGCAGTCGCATCGTGTGTTCCAATAATCCTGTCTTCTGATAAATTACTAAACTTAACCCACGTGTCTTCACTGAATGAATGTCTATACGAGAAAAAAACCCAACAGTATCAACAACTGATCATGAGGAATAAACTAAACTAAATAATATGTTAATTAAAAGCGGTTTCTAATTCATATTGAAAAAATAAAAAAAACCAAGCGCGGGAAAACATGTAACCGGTGCAAAGAGCAGGAAAACATGTCACCATGCAGTGACAAACGCAGGAAAACATTTACCTGGTACCAAGCATGGGAAAACATGTAACCCCGGCGGTACAAAGAGCAAGTAAACAAGAACTGAAAACAAAACACCAAGAAAACTACGGTGACAGGTGTGCGATTTAAAATAACTTACTTCATTTCAAAGACGTCTCCAAACGTCCAAAGAGCACATGGTGGCAAGGCAGATGATGATGAGGTTAACAGGAGTTCGCGGTCCTGGGAATCAAATAAGAGCCAGGTTAGAGAACACAACGTTTACATGACCGAGTGTTTGCTTTACCAAGTAAATTATATATTAGCGAAGAAAAAACACTGGATTCTTACTGTTTTAGCAACAATTTTGCAGAACCTTTCTAGGATTTTTTCCAGAACTCCTAATGCACTTGCTTGCAAATTGTTCTTCGGCGCCCCTGGGCACATCCTTTTCGCATTTTGCCAGAATTTTCTCCATTTGAGTTATAGTTAAATGTTGTTGTTTTTCATGACACTTAATTTTAAAAGCAAGCGTCTACTTACGTCTTCGTTTGGCCAGGACATGCGCGCATTTGCGTTGACTTGCGATGACCTGCGTTCAGTTCGATCGAGATCAAAATGGAGGGAATTTACACGCAAGTAGACGTTAAGCACTGAATTGCAGCGCGCGCAGGAGCGTTGAAATGGCCTTTTTTTTGCGACTTGCGAGTAAACTTGCGTGTCCATTTGGACATCCAACGCAAGTTTGTACGCAAGTTCATATTTCAAAACTTGCGTCTCCACTTGGCCGGGCTTAAAATCACACACGTGAAATTTAAGGCCCGATCAAACGGTCACAATATTTGTCACAACATTCTCACATAATTTGTTGTGACATGTTGGTCAAACGGCCACAACAACCTCTCAAGATTTCAAGAACAAAAGAAATGTCGTGAAGATGTTGAGACAAAGTTTAAAATAGTTCAAACTCGTCACAACATGTCACAACACTGCAACATTGTTGTGAGAGGTGGTCAAACGGTCTCAACATCGGCTCACAACAAATGTTGCGAGAATGTTGTGACAAATGTTGTGACGTTTGATCGGGCCTTTAGCGGTCTCAAAATTGACAACCTTGCTAATTTCTGGAACCCATTTTGCAGTCACGTGATAGGTTTCTGTAAAGGGACTATTACAAGAAATAAAAAAAAATGTTCTGGATTTTCTAACCTTTGAGCACTGGCACATGGAAATCGCTCGGTCTGCACTACAGAGGTAAGTCGCTTCTTCCTACAAGGAAACAAGACAGAGCTGAAGTTATCAAAGTGATAAAAGAATAGCAAAACTGCTTAATACAGGTGAAGCTCTCGTAAGCGACAGAGATTTGTAAAAAGTGGTCGTAACTAGAACTGGTCGCTTACGAGAATGAATTCTCATGCGCGACCACCCACTGAAAAAGGTAGAAGTTGGTCGCATAAGGGATCTTGCAACATGTCAAAGGATTACGTATACAGTGTTACTTATACAAAAGTTCTCTACTGCCCATAACAGCGTAATTGCCGTGAATCTACAGTGCACGTATCGACAAGATGAAAGTGTATATTTTTTAAGGTAGCGTTGACTGATTGCAATCAGTCCACTTATGTCCAGGATTGAACGCAGGTATTGTTTTTTTCAAATACTTCATATATGACTGGGTTATTTGTCATTTTCATAGTACTTCATATTTGACAAAATTGTGTGTGTTTTGGTGAACTTTTATCAACGATGACACTTTGTGATGCCTATCATGAGGAGCGTGCATCTCATTCGCGGTCAATCCTGGACATATCTCAATCAGTCTCTCGGGGATGGTAGTTTACGAGAGCTTAAAGCCCAGTTTGTAAATCCCAAAGCTGGTCGTGTTCGCTTACGGGCGCTTTCAATAACAGAGTTTTATTGAGCCAATATAAACGGGGTGTCATGAGGTGGTCGCTTGCGAGAGTGATCACAATAAGACTCTGCTGCAGATTTCTAGTGTGACTACTGGAAAATAAGTTTATGCAGTCGTTTATTGGTACCTGTCCTGTGATTAAATTGTACTCCTTGAGCTCGCCTATTTGTGTGCCAAGTAAAACTGACTTGCCATCAGGCTGAAAAATAAATAGACAAACAAATAAAAAACGAATGCATTTACGTAATAAAAGCTTGGTTTCCATATGATCGCAACGATCGCAAGAGTGGTTTCCATATGATCGCAACGATCGCAACGATCGCAAGAGTGGTTTCCATATAGCCTGGTTTCCATATGATCGCAACGATCGCAACATATGGAAACCACTCTTGCGATCGTTGCGATCGTTGCGACTGCGATCGTTGCGATCATATGGAAACCAGGCTAAAGGGAAACCAGCCAGATATACCACAAGGGTCACACCTTTGACAAATGTTTAACCAAATCAATTACAACGTCCAAACTTTTCTTAACACTAAAGTCAGGAACTTACCGCAAATGAAGCGCAAGTGAATAAGCTATTTTCCTCGGTGTCTCGAATAGCTCTGAGAGGCTTAAATCTAATGGAGCAAATACAAGGAGAACAACTTCTTAAAGGGGCAGTATCACGGGGATTTTGACCTTTTTTGGTCAAAACTGTGCTTCAGTACCCTTTTTTATTTACAAAATAATTCTAGAACATCAAGGAAAAGAAATCAACCAAATTATTTAAAGAGGAACAAATTATGGTCTGTTCTAGTGCATTTTGGAAACGAAAATGCGAGAAATTGAAAAAAAAGTTAGCCTAACATTTTTTTTCAAATTGCGATCCATTCCGACCCAGTTTCTATGGCCAGAGACACTTATTGACAGTTTTAGTACACTAGGATGGTAATTTATAACAAAATTTGACCATTATTTTTAGTTTTCTGTTAATACGAAAACGTTTTTTGGTTATTGAAATGACATCAAATCCCCGTGACACTGCCCCTTTAATAGGGTCGGACGAGAATAAACCAAAATTAGCGGGACCTAACTTTTTTTTTTAATAAAAAAAAATAATAATAATAATGCAATGCATCACCTACCTTCCGTACACAAAGCGCCGATTGAGCCTTGCACCATAAAAACCTCCATGGCGAGGAATAACCTGCACGTTCACATAAATAAAACAGAGCGATTTTCAATTGAGCGTCGTAAAACCAGAATCAAAGCAATCACAATGGCCAATCATAACAAAATGTAAACAATACTAGTAATCAAAGAGAACTCAAAACAAGTACAGTTAACTCTCTCTAAGCGGACACCACTGTAGGGCGGACACCTCCCTAAGGCGGGCATGGTTGGCTTGGCTTGTCCAGCCGAATTTCACTTGTTTGTCTGTATCTAAACTCCCTTTAAGGCGGATACCTTTCTATGGCGGACAGCGGACACTTTTGTAGCAAAATTCTGGAGAAAAATACCTCTCAAAGTGGACACTAGAAGTGCATTTTTTTGCACAATCATTAAATAAAAGGACAGATATTATTTTAAATTAACCTACTGGTGGACGGTACCGTTCACTTTCCATGATAGTAACAAACTCTTTAGAAGGCGGACACCTCTCTAAGGAGGACAGCTAGAGCTAGTCCCGAGGGTGTTCGCTTGAGAGAGAGTTGACTGTACACATAACCAGCGCCAAGTGCGGGACGATGGGTTTTACAGGGCTAGATACAGCTGTTTCGAGAAAGGTTGTCGGAAAAAAGCGCACGCGACAATCCCGAAAGGTATTATGGGCAGTTTTAAGTTCTCGGTTCCTTGACTTCAGCATTTCAAGGAAATCTGAGAAAATGGCACGAGACGCCATGGAAGTGTGTTTGCGAGTGCTAAAAGAAAGCAACAATAGTAGGTTCGACAGCTACAGTGTCAGGAACGTACCTTTCTGATCATATCCCAGATTACCTTTCGGGATTGTCGCGTGCGCTTTTTTCCGACAACGTTTATCGAAACAGCTGTATACCTACTTGTAGTGCAATGCTGTTCTTATAGTCAAAGACAATGCTGACAGCAACAACGATCTTCTTACCTCCCTTCGCTTTAACCGTGTAGTCATGTTAGATGGAGCGTAGTATCTGTACTTTGGTTCGGGACATTTGTGAGGTCTGGGAAAGATAAGATTTAGCGCGTGTCACATATGAACCTATTAAATGACCTACATGTAGCTGATCATTAGTTTCCCTGTAGGTCAGTGGTGTACGGAAGGTCATGGGTTCGACTCCCGTCGGGGACTGGTGAGATTTATTCTTTGTCAAACGCTCGTGAAACTGAAATAACATATTTTTCAATTTTTAGAGAGTTTACAAATGCTACGATTGGTTCGACATGGATTTTTTTTACATCTAGAGTGCTTCTCTTAAAAGGATATTTTACATCGTTTTTTGGATATACAACATTAATTACTTTAGAAAAACAGTAGAGGTAATAAACGTCCGAAAATAAGCCCAGGGCTAACATTTGTTCCATTTAAACTAAAACCTTTCATTTCAGCCTTGTAGTCAAAAACGTCATTGAGTAACTGAATCAGCTTTTAAAAATGTACTGATTCAAGAAGGTCTTGTATCTGTTGTATGTGTTATGGAGGGCAATCCTTGCCCTATAATATTGATATAACAGGACTATAAAATTCGAGGCATTTCTGCGAAAAAAATTTTGGATTCGATTGAATCGTCGATTTTCTATGCTCTGCTGAAGTCACGTTCGACGTGTTGCACGACCGCGTATAGGGAGTCTGGAGTCTGGTGCCGAGTTATGACGTCTACTCGGGAACCACACAATATAGCGCCTCTGTCATTTCTCTGTATTTGTTTGGGATAATTGAACATAAAAGGGATCATTTCTATGTCTTTTGGGACTTAAACTGAATAATTTTGTTTCGAAATTGTGCGTTCTTCATCTTCGGAGTCAAAGTTAAGTTTCGATTCGAATTACTCCGAAATAAACTTCATTTCTGAAGTAGAAATCGAGCTCAAATCGACGCGTGATTTATACATAAATATGCGTTCCTCAATCAATACTTCAAGCGGCAATGAGGACGAAATCTTCGCAGATGAACCGCTTCGAGACCTGGAATGGACAAATAAATGTGAAAAGGAGGTCAAAGCGAATGAAGAGCCGAAAAGAAAGCTCAAGGACCGCTTAGATAGCACTGAAGAAGCCAGTCAATGGTAAGCAATATTCGTGTCACCTATAAACTTTGCTACTCCGACGAGCGTTTTAGACATTTGTATTTTTGTTTCGTTTCCTCAGAAACGAAACGGTATTGTTTTCGATTCGATGTGAACTATTTACACAGTGAGGCTACTATCCAATCAGAATAACCCTCGTAGCTGCCAATGTAAACATGTTCTTTCCTAGACAAACAAACTGGCGAACACATGTTGTTCAAATATCGATAAAATGATCGTCACGGAGACAAAAATAAATTCAAATGTATTACAAATAGAAATATTTGACGACTGAAATGCTTCTAAGTTCGATTGAAGCGATGTATTGGTGAAAAATGCAAAGATATCTGTTTCCGTGTTTAATTGTTATGTAAATATTCTAGCTGTATTTTCAATTTTGTTATTGACTTTACCTTCATTACCTTGGCTATGTCTAAAACAGGGAACGGGGAACGAGGAACAGAAGTTGAGGGGAAGCTGTTTACGGGTTAATTGCTCGGACCGCACCGAGCTTTATTCGGATGTTTTTGGGGCCTCTCGGATGGAATCGGTTGTCTTCAACCCAGCCAACGCGTACTAGCTATGAACTAATGCAATTTTCGGCAACGGGAAGTGCCGTGAGCCGTGAGCCCGATTTACGCACCCTCGCCCCAGGATCTTCTCGGCAATTTCTCTCCAATTTCTCTCCAAACTTTCCCGACATTCTAATCATTCCGGAAACGAAACACCATTTATTTTTTAAATAGCTCCTTGTTGATTTTGCGAGTATGCATTTCGTAAAGCAATGGTTATTCTGTTAAATGCCAGCTTTTCACCATTTAATGTTTGCAACAGCCAAGTAACCGTCGCAGTTGTAAGAATTCTCGCTCGAGGCTTTTGTTTAGATGCTTTCGTAGATGTCTGTTTAGCGAGGTTACAGTTTACCAATATACCATCCAATAAAGCTTGTTTTGGCTCAGTTCTATTTAAGTATTGGTCCATAGGTCGTCTATCGAGAGTTTATAGAGAAGTGTATTAAGAGTTGCTTGAGGCGCAGCCATGAGACAGTCGATCGATTGAAAATCGGCTTGCACGCGCGCGGGTCTGAAAATTTAAGCCGCAGAAAACAAACTGATAGGAAACAAGCCACATCACTACAGTTTTGACATCTAGAAACGTCTGTCGTTACTACTCTAAATAACCACCATAGTGAATCAAGTTAATTTTCAAGTAAAAATCGTGAAATAAATGACTTTTTCTTCCTCGATAAGCGAAGTGGGTATGTTCCCTCGGTGGTCCGCATTGATATCCATTGATGTTACGATCTGTACACTGTGACGGCTGTCGTACTGCTTATTTCCCGGCCTCAGAAAAAAACTTTTAGAGTCAAAATATTCTGTCATTTTTCTTATTTAGTCATTCGAAAGAAATTCGTCTTTGACTTACCTCAAAATTTCCTGAATTGCTTCGCACGAGGAAGAAATGTTGACGCCATACAGTTGCGCGATACTACGGATGAACGCTCGGATTCCACGCTCGTGCTACTGAATTTTGCCGGCTATGTCATTGGTAGAGATAACATTTCGGTAACATTTGGTCGAATTGCTAGTTGACTTCGACCGGGTAGATCTGAAAATAGCCTTAGGAAGTCTACGGAAGTGCGCGGACAAACTCCAGAGTTCTCAAATTTATGACTCTCCGCACAGTCCCACTTCGCTCATTTGAGTTTACAAAATCCACCGTCTTTTTCGTATGTTCTCGACCATCGCTTTAAAATGGTATAGTATACCTTTATCTAAATCTGGCGTGCTGCTGCAACGCCCAATAACGCACCTGGAAGGCGTTTCTACACACTTTTCGAATGTGTATCGCATCTTTCTGAAGTAAATGAGTGGACGCGAAGGATCGAACGTTCCCGAGTAGACGTCACACAGCTGCTAGAACTCATTCCCCTCAAACGCGGCCGTGCAACAAAATGGCGTCGTTTTAGGTGCAATTTTGGAGACTTTGTCGGGGCACAGAAAATCGAGGATTCAACCAAATCGAAAAATTTATTCGCATTAAGTTTCAAATTATAAGTAAATTCATTTAAACGAATATAAATTTTGGGGGTTAGGTGCACCTTAAGCGCGTGTGTGCTTGTGTTTCTCAGTGTGCTCGAGCTTGTGTCTGGCGGGTTGCTAGTGAAAACCATGCTTAAAAAGGCCAGTTATAACTCACCGCAGTAGCGAGAAAGGTGGGCCAGCGGACACTGGATTGTTACACTGAGCATGCTGCTCACGGAGATACCGCGTCACGATCAAGTCCAGTGTAGGGGGTGATGGCGGGCGCGTCGTTCGAGGTAGATCAGGTAGAAGCCGCTGACAAAACAAATAAAAGCACGACTTTATCATATAAATAGGTTTGAGTTTTTCAAACAATACAGCTATACGTGATGGGTGATGATTTTGAGTGAGAGTCAAAGAAAGTATGTACTATATAAAAGGAAAGCGAAATGTTAAGGGAGCTATGTTGCGATGTACAAAATCACCTTCAAATAATACTCAACTAAGGTAGAAAAACACCAAGAGGTAATAGAGCAGTTGCCATTTGAGTGTCGTAAAACCAAAATCAAAGCAATAACAAGGCCAATCACAATAAACTTGAACAACCGGCACAATGAACCAATGAGAACTTGAAGCAAATACACATATAACCGGTAGAAAGCGCGGGAAAACAAAGTCGCGATTGCTTTTAGTTTTACATCTGATTGGTTGAGTAGGTGGCGCGAGATTTTGAAGCCAATCACAGATACTTGTACTGAAGATGGATGAAGGATCATCCGACACATGTATACTAAATTTAAAAAAGTCGTGAACCTCTTGAAGATTATTTCCTGCCTGCTGGCCTTACGGAAATTTGTCAATCACAGAACGTAGTAAAGAAATACCAAACTACCAAAGCAATTCCGTCTCATAAACCAAATAGGAATCATGCTGGTTAGTATTGGGGAAGATTGACACGGATCACGAACAACGAACTCGAAAAGTTTAAATTACAAGTTTCAAAATGTACCATCTTGGAGATAATAAGGATATCGACCGACATAGGAAGGTGCTCTCCAAGCTATCCTGATTTTAAACGATTTCAGCCTACAATATTCACCTTTTCCACGGGTGTTCCTGGGTCGCTGAATCTGTAGCGTGTTAAGGAAGGGGTCCCAGGTGTACTAGCGGCCGCAGACACTGTAGACAAGCCTGATGTGTGGTTGAAACGAGCCTGTGTTAAGCCATAAAACACATTATTCGGTAAATAATTAAGGCTACTTGTTTTGCGGGTTCTGGAATGCCTGCGATGTCATCTGGCACTGTCTGGGAAGCGCTCTCCTCTAATTTGATCCTATCCCATGCAATGCCAGCACAACATTTACTAATAGACGTGATATTAAACACAAATAAACAGTCTCCTATATCTATTTTTACGTGCACCAGCTGATTTATGGTTTGAAATGCGCCACCTTATTTAGCCCCGTCCCGTCAAAAGGTCCCCCCCCCCCCCCTCCCCCTGAGCAAGCTTGGTTAATATTCAAGATATTTATTGTACGGTTAAACCATAACAATGTAAGGAAATATCGGAGTGGCAAGAAAGCATTCTGATTGGCTGATTTTAGTTATTGGCCCTCTCAACTGTCTTAGTCGTGTAATAAATGTCAACATAGGTCGGTTATGCCCCTAGTCTCCTACGCAGCCGTTATTTGTGTCGTCACGCAACGCTTCTCCCCACTAACGGCTGCTCAAACCTGGACCACATTCCTTTCCTTTTGTTTTGACCGCAGTAACTTTGACACCTATCGGCAAAAACGTGACTGTTACCGTTTGCCGAAAACTTGCTAGATCGATCCAATTCTTGAACTAGGATGTCTGTTGTAATTATAATGAAGTTTTTTCGACATTATTCTTTCATATCATACATTTTTCTTCAGTAAAACCGTGTTTTATTTTGATGTCTGGTGTGCGTCAAATTCCGACTCGCAAAAGGCGGCATACTGGCGTGCGTTTGACGTTTCCGAAAACTTGCTAGATCGATCCAATTCTTGAACTAGGATGTCTGTTGTAATTATAATGAAGTTTTTTCGACATTATTCTTTCATATCATACATTTTTCTTCAGTAAAACCGTGTTTTATTTTGATGTCTGGTGTGCGTCAAATTCCGACTCGCAAAAGGCGGCATACTGGCGTGCGTTTGACGTTTCCGACGCTAAGGTCATGATAAGACACAATCTATGATTGGTGTATTTTGGCGCGAGCGAGTTCCGAAAATGGCACTGCAACTGTGATTGGCTTAAATCTGCAAAGGAATGTGGTCCAGGTTTGAGCAGCCGTTAGTGGGGAGAAGCGTTGCGTGACGACACAAATAACGGCTGCGTGGGAGACTATTATGCCCCTGGCTCTCCAATTGTTAAGGAAATAGAAAAAAAATACTACATTGTACATACCTTTCTGTTTGTAGGTGTAGACAGGGGATTTGTTTCCGGTCTGGCGTTGGGTAAACTTGCCTCTCTTCGTAAAACTGCCGCTGTCTCGTGAAGACCTGAATAAACAGAATCACTTTTAAGAGAGAAATTCCCAGTACAAGAAGAGCCTTGCATCATGTATAGGCCTAAGGAAGGTACAGGTCCAGTGGCTTTTAAAATGGTTATTGTGTTGGACTCTGCATTGAGCAGTCCGGGTTAAAACCTGGCCGGGGTCATTGTATTGTGTTGATGGACAAGTGCCCCATAGTGCCTCTCTCCACCATTCCTGAGTGTAAATGGATACCGGCGAATTGCCAGGCCAACCTGACAAAAGTATTGGGGGGAATGGGGGTAACCTGTGATGGACTAGCATTCCATCCAGATCTAGACAAGCAGTGATACTCCTAGTCGCTTCATGCTATGGAAACTAGAGTTAAGCGCGAGCCTGATAAGCCACCTGGTTTGTAAACAGAACCTTTTTAACAAGACCGTACAGAGCACACACCTTGAGCAGTGAGATGACTGTGGACAAGTTGCAGCAGCTCCTTTGCGGGATATGAAATGTGAGTCTGAGCGACAACGTCGGCCTGCAAATGAACATAACGATAATTAAATTATTTGCTGTTCAGGAGAACGTTTAGCCACTGATCACATCCTGCTACAGTCAACTCTCGCCTTGCGGGCACCCTGTTATTATTACGGACACCCGCTATTACGGACAAAACCCAGCCCTTGTGTATAAACTGCAGGCTGTTGTTCGTTATGTGTCATCTTGTATATTACTGAACACACTTCCAAAGACTCCCGGAATGTTTATTTTCGCATCCATTTCTTGGTACAGTACTTTGCTTTTACACTTTGCTTGCGCCTTTTCCTGGATGAAACCCTAGTGTGTGACCATTCAAATGAAAGCCATTGAGCAGTACTTCCATGTGGTACTGTTCGTTAATTATGCTGTGAAAGGTGGTTCTAACTTTTAAGTGTGTGAATTAGTGTGTGACCATTCAAATGAATGCTATTGAGCAGTACTTCCATGTGGTACTGTCCAATATGCTGTACAAGCTGGTTCTAACTGTTAAGTATGTGAATGAAACCCTAGTGTGTGACCATTCAAATGAAAGCCATTGAGCAGTACTTCCATGTGGTACTGTTCGTTAATTATGCTGTGAAAGGTGGTTCTAACTTTTAAAGTGTGTGAATTAGTGTGTGACCATTCAAATGAATGCTATTGAGCAGTACTTCCATGTGGTACTGTCCAATATGCTGTACAAGCTGGTTCTAACTGTTAAGTATGTGAATGAAACCCTAGTGTGGGACCATTCAAATGAAAGCTATTGACCAGTACTTTCATGTGGTACTGTTTATTATGCTGTACAAGGTGGTTCTAACTGTTAAGTCTTTGGATGAAACCCTAGTGTGTGACCATTCAAATGAAAGCTATTGAGCAGTACTTTCACGGGTGCTTTTCGTTTGCAGATTTTTCAAAGTGGAACTTTAGAATATTTGACAAATTTGTAGTCATGTTGATGCCATACCTTGGTTATTCTGGACAGGGATGGTACAGCAGTGGATGTCGCAAGTGATTTACCAGTAACTCTCTCCAACAGTTCAGCCGCATATTTACAAAACAGCGCGTGGTCAGATGCGTTATCTTCAATGACTGGTTCACGCATCAGAACTAAACACATGACAATAAAACAAAATAAAACAATGCCAGGGATAGCAAATACAATTCGTAGTCTAGATCAATTTTCACAGGGCTACCCACTTATATACTCGTCAAAGCAGGGACACATAGCCCTTAGCAGTTGGCCCGAAGGAGTTCATAACCCTAAACCGTGACGGTGGTTTGGATACCTGGTCTTAATTATAATATATTTTACTATTTTATTTCTCCGTGCACTCCTTAGTTTCTGTTTCGATTGAGAAGATATATCAAACACTCAAGACAGCGTTTCATTAGATTTCCAAACACCTTGAATTGTGTCTAAAATACTCCGCTACGCGTCGTATTTTCAACTCTCTTCTCCTTCCACTCCACTGGAGAGGGGGATGGTGGGTGGGACGGACGGACTCCCACTTGGAAATCGGATGAAACACACTCTCTCGAGTTCGATATATTACGTACAACACGCTGTACCACTTACTCTGTAGTTGTCCACTGTTGAAAAGTTGCAGCTTGCCAATGACTTGTCTTATCTTGTCACTCCTTGACAGGCCACACAGCGCTTTACAAGCCAGGGCACGGATACAGTCTGCATCAACCAGCGGAGTTTTCACCATCAACAAGGACAACAGAACCTTGATACCGTTACTGGCCCGAACACACCCCCACATCTTGGACAGAATGTCCTCACTGCTCTTGAATGTCGGCCGGGATTTTGCTTGAAATTTCGCCACAGCTCCGCTTAACTGCGCAACAAATTTGAAGGGACACTGTTAACTATATATTTGTCTGGGCCGCGCATTTGTAACCATTATTTTGCGAAGCTCAAAAGTATACCTGGGCTAGGAACAAGAAACAAACAAACAAACAAACAAACAACAAACAACTTACAAACGAACGAAAGAAAGAAACAAAAAACAAAACTGAAGAGGAATTCTCTTTTTGGGTAGAATTCAGAAAGGACTAAAACTTAATGTAGAGGATGCGACTGTTCCATGCATTGCAAATAGCAGTCGGTCATCGGACAATGGCCGACCAAAATTTGCCAATGTCCGATGAAATCCCAACTGTGGTCGGACAAATGTCCGGACATTTTTTTGCCTTCCAACACTAATTAATGCGTTATAACGCGTTTTGTTCTAAACGCAAGCTACATGTAGTTTACTCTGCATTGACAACGTGTTAAATTAGCAGGTTCGCTTATCAAGCGGTACTGTAATATGATGTCCGACCACATTTTTGTTTTCTCCGACCAAAATGGCGACTTAGGCCCGGGTCGCACTTGCGGACAAGGTTTGAAATGTCCCAACATTTTCAAAAAAAATTGTCAGGACATGTTGTCAGAGACATCTTGTTGAGTAACAAAAGGTTTAGTTACTAGCACAATAGCTTTTCACGTGCTATAAACCTCTTGGGACATAACTCAGCTGTCCTCTGCAAAACAACGACGTGAAATGACCAAATTCTGGGCTTTGGAGAGAACAGCTTTGTCCTTCACAACAAGTTGGTTCGACCTGTAACGATTACCACAGAAAATTAATAATAGTAATAATAATAATTAATAGAAACAAACGAAAAAACAATGCATTGTTATTCACTGATGGTGGCGTAAACCATACTATACTTGCACACAGTCCTGGAGGCCGCGGTAAATTGGAATCAAATATATGGCAACACGTGCTGCAACATGCAAAATTTGTTATTCCCAGAGAAAAACACAATGGTTAATCAGCAAAGCATTGTTATCCGGAGTCACCCGGTGCGTGGGGATGTGGCTAGTCCAGCCCCAGGGCAGGACTACGGCGCCTTTGAAGTTTTGTCCGTTTTGACAAAATTTGTCCGACTCGCAACAAGTAGGTCGCACTTGTTTTGCGATTATTGTATCAAACAAATTTGAAAACGTGCACACGTGCGACGCAGGCCAATCATAGGACTACGGTTTCTTTGTTATTTTATCTTTTTGGACAAGTTGTTCGTCCTGAAAACGTAGGTCGCACTCGTCTTTGCTATAATTGACGATTAAATTGATGAAATCCACTAAACTTACCAAACTTGTCCGCAAGTGCGACCTGGGCCTTAGTCGGGCACATGTCCTTTCAAGAAAACAAAATTATTTGCAGCCCTGCCCTGGGTGGGATGCTAGTCCAGCTTACCCTCAGCATTTTGTCAAGTTGCCCTGACAGTTCTCCGGTACCCATTTATACTCCTGGGTCTTGCCCAAGAACAAAGCCCTTTGCTGCAACAAGGTTTGTCTAAAACGGCACTTCTGTCGGGAAACAATGAAAATCCTGATTATCTGGGTTTTCCCCGACATGAAAACCAGGCTTTAGTGACTTACCCTCACTCGTGGTCCACAAACACAGTTACAGATGACATGAAGAGCAGCTTTCTGGACTTCAGAGTCGCTGAGAAGGGCTCCCTCGGCACAACGCAGTAGAAGCCTACAACGATCATTACTTTGTCAGTAGCTTTCTAATTCCAAGCTTGAAATATCAATTCTGAATTATCTGCTACAGAGTTGATGATGAATATTAAAATGAGAAGGCAAAGGGTATTTTCGTGAGCTGTGAATTTTACACATACAATATATTATATGTAAATGCTCAACGTAATTGTCCGTTTAACGGATAAGCGTTTCCCAACCTCGTTCCCAGGGTCTCTCTTCCCCCACCGCGGGGGAAGAGAGACCCTGGGAACGAAGTTGATACGTTTTCCTGTGCAAGGTCACATATTTTTAGTGAAACATGAAATGACAGTACTATTGTTTTTCTTTCGAGAAATGTGATTTGTTAAATGACAAAATAATTATCAGTGAAACAAGAACGAGTTTTAGTTTGCAGTGAACTGCGATTGTACAATGCCTCTGCACCGCGGTGCGTTTTACATTATTGGTGCATTTCTTTGCCATCCTCTGCAAAACAACAACGTCAAATGACCACATTCACGGTATTATGGAGAACGTGAACACACGAAGGTGTATTTCTATCTAGACTGTCCCTACGAATTCAGCTCCTGGATAGTTCGGCCACATTGGACAAATTGAACGTCTTAGGAAAATCGCGGAGTAGTTTATAGGAACGTGAATTCACTTTTTAAGTGACGTTTTCCATGGTGCTGCTGTCGTGGTTGCTTAAAGGGGCTATGTCACGGATGGCGCATCTTGAAAAATTGGCAATTTTTTTCAAATTAGCCGTTCGCAATCCGTCTTAATCTTGTCCATCCTCAACCATCCTTGTTCCAGTTTGGTTTATTATCACCTCCTTGGTGTTTTTCTACCTTAGTAAACAACTATTTTGAGGCCTTCTTCAATTTAAAGGTGATTTTGCACTTTGCAAAAATGACTTAAAATATTGTGACATAGCTCCTTTAAGGTCCCTGATTATAAGTAATATCATAAACTGGATAAAACGCAATGATCGTTTTATTTTATTCTCGTCACCTGTCTGCTTGACAATGTATTAATATTGTAAGGAGAAAATAAGTTTTCAAACGAATACCTCATTCCCTTTTGATGCTCCCCTGTTGGAAGTTGAACTTCTTCACACAGCGCCAACTGAGCCTTAGGACCAACTGTCAGCACAAACAACATTTCTAACGCCAGGCGAGTCACGTCAGCTGCCAGGCGGATGGCATCCGTTCTTCAGCAAAGAAGAAAGAAGCAATTTCATTCACATTATCTTCTAGAGTGTTTTTTTGACATTGACTGTCAGAGGTAATTGCATGTTTGCTTTGGTTTTGCGTCTGGCAAGCTCCGTGATTGGTCAGAAAAATAGTGCAACATACCTTGACCAATAGCAGTTATTACAGTTGAGCCCGCAGTCAAATATTCTTTTGTTTTTAAAAAGTATGCAGACGAGTCAGGCTCGATGTCCGCCGCTCTCTCGAGTCCGGTCTTTGTTCTGGCTCATTTTCCCGAACAGCGGCTGGTAATCGAGCCTACAAATGAGGCTAATGAGCCGATACAATGCCAGATTGACCCTTTCGCCTAGTTTGCATGTCAAATGGAAAACAATACCAGATTGACCCTTTCGCCTCGTTTGCATGTCAAACTGCTGACATCTGTAATAACTGCTATTACAACAAACAAGACACCTTTTTCAACGAATCGGGATCAAAACCAAAACCACTTGAGTTACGTGCGTTTCCCCGCGCTTGGCACAGGTTGCTTGTTTTCCCGCACTTGGCACGGGTTGATTGTTTTCCCGCGCTTGGCAATTAGAGCGCACGTTATATGATCAAAATGTTATAATACTTCATGTAAAAATGTACCTGTTACTTGTCACTCCCCAATCAGATGACAAAGAAATTAACTGAAGCAGCAGCGAAAATCCTTGAAGTTTGTTCATCATCTACACAGAGTGGAAATAAAACCACACACTCAGATAGCGTTTTTCCCGCGAACGGCAAAAATCCTACTTTTGCGGTATTCCGTGGAAGTTAGTAGTTTTGCATTGGTTCTAAACTTAAAAGTAAACATAATCAATGGCAAGCCGTGTGCCGTAGAACGTGATTGTTATCTCTTGTTCGTTTTTCTTCCATTTGAATCTTGTTCATCATAAAAAATGCTAATTAAAGATTTTGTGGCATACTGTAGCTCCTTTAGGCCCAGAGAACAAAATGTCCAACCTCGTTCTCAGGGGGCAGGAAGATGAGAGACCCTGGGAACGAGGTTGCAAAATGTCCTGTAGCTCGGAGAATTAGATACAAAGTAAATTATATTTTATTGCCAAATAACACATTTTCAGAAGCTATAATTAAAATTATTTTGTTTAGTGTGATCGTCCGGGTGAGTGTAGTCCTGAAAAGGACTGTTGTTGGTGACATACACGTAGTCAAGTGAAATGTGTTAGTCAGTCGATGGTGTTAAGTCTCTGGTCCTAGAAACTGATTGGTCAGTTTAGCCGTGATGTTATTGGCTGTTAGTTAGTATTACCTACAATTATACTAACTACTTTCAATGACTGACTCTAGAAAGCTGGTACACCAACTTTAATAGAACGAACACCTATTTTAAAACCGGTGTCAACAATTACCGACATATCTTTGGCTATGAGTGAACTTTGTTATAGTTTTGGTTGATATTGATAGCCTCGTCCGTGAAATCAGTACAAACATTTCTAAAATATAGATCTGCATGTATTAATTTTCTGTGATAATTAATCCATGTACCTCAACAGGTTCCCAGCGGAGTGTTGTTGGGGCATACTCCAACATCAGCTGACAGTTATCCATCACATTACTGTGAGAGAGGGATGTAGCCTGAAATAAATGAGTTGATTGACACAATAATTAACTTAATTAATTATAATTAATTAATTATATCAATAACTAGTAGACACTCAACGAGGTCCACTGTGGTAGGCGCGGTGGATTAAGGTCCAAGTTCAAGGCCTGGCTGGGGTCATTGTGATGTGTTCTTGGGCAAGAAATCAAATTGAAAGAACTGTGGGAGGCGGAGATGTCAACTGTCAGAATGCGAACGTAGAGCTTGACATCTCCGCCTCTCGTTACGCATTTTGATTGTCCAGTTGAAATGAAAGCCATCAGAAAGTTGTCAAAAAGTTGTCAAAAATTAATCAGACAAAAACTGTGTGGAGTGGCAATATGGTTAATGGTTTGAAGTCTTAGTACCAAGAAAAGGTTCAACCAGGGACTATCAAAACAGAGCAAGGTACATTGTACACATGATATAAAAGTTCACAACTTTCCATTGAGTATTGATATACAGTGGAACCCCGCTTTACGGACACTCGTTAATAATTATGGACACCCACTTATTACGGACAGTTCTGTTTGTTCTGACGACACTTATTTTATCTTATATCAGACCGCTTAATACGGACACCCGGATAATACGGACACTTTTACATGTCCCTTTGGTGTCCGTATTAACCGGGTTCCACTGTACATGTACATGTACTCACTTTGTAAGCTGGAACAGGAACAGGTGGAGTGCCACCCTGGTTTCGTGCAATGGATCTCCTTAATGCGTCTGCCCTGATGTAAAGATGAGCATCAAAGTATCGCCGTAGAGCCATGCAGGTATGCTTTGCTGTCTGCCGGCTGCCAAACACTTCATCGTCACTCAGCAATTCAGCTTCGTCGGGACGGAGGATTGAAAGTGTGCTTAGCTATCATAAAAATAGACAACAACAAATCAAGAATTTAAACAAACAATTAATTAAAGACTTAATTTTCCTTGGATTTGAGAATTTTGCAGATCACAAAAAATGGTATTATGTTATGACATAACTCTGTTAAAGGAGCTATGTCACAGATGGCGCATCTTGAAAAAAAGGCCACGTTTGCCATTCGCAATCCATCTTAATCATCTCCATCTTTAACCATCCTTGTTCCTGTATCGTTTCTTATTACCTCTTTGGTGTTTTTCTACCTTAGTTAGTAAACTAACTGAGGCTTTCTTCAATTTGAAGGTGATTTATAATTTGCACTTCGGCTCGTCAAAAAAAATATTGTGACATAGCTCCATGAAGGTGTTACAACTGTTTATCGTAAATCACCTGGTTCACCAATTTCCGCAGGCCATCATTGCTGTCAAACAGTTCCAGCACTGCTCGAAATGAACATGTGAGTGAGAAAAAAAGCGTTGCATGACATCTGCCAGAGTCATGGGAGCATTCTAGAAGCCACAATGCATATTTCACCATGTCACTTAAAACAGGGTGTGGCAGGAGAGAGACCTGAAAAAAACAAAAACATGATTATACTGTCTTGTAAGTCAGTGTTTGTTTTAGTTAATAAAAGTTTTAATTCAAAGTTAGGAGGCATTAGACTTGTAATTAATTCACATTCTTTCGTGCACATATACTATCCAATCGGAAGTCAAGGATAGCTATTCTTCGGCTTCTGATTGGGTAGCCTGCACGCACGAAATAATGTGAATTAATTAAAAGTGGTCACACTTTTGGGCACCTTGCTGTAAGAGCAGCCATCTGTAAATATTGACTAAGGCTTGTCAATGAAAAACGTATAACTTTTTTTTTTGGGGGGGGGGGGGGGTGAGTCTGTCTCGGGAGACAATGCGGGAGACAGAGGAGAGTTGCGCCTTGGTGAGTCTGTTGTGGAGCTGCAGTGTCTGCTGTGGCTGTACAGCCCAATCCTGGAGCATTGGGTGACGGATATCAAATTGGAAGGGGTACATGTATGCCATTTGATTTTGTATCACATGATGTGTTTTGTCCAATAAGAGATGTGCACATGAGTTATAACAAAGACTAAAGGAGACCAAGAGCATTACCCTCTCCATAGCATCCTCATTATAAGCCAGATAATATAAACACATGGAGCAGCCTGTTGCCGCAACTGATGGGCGTGGCACTTCTAGTAATCGCTGGACACCATTGTGGGTGACAAATTCTGTGGCAAATTTCTTGTGGCAAAGAAGGGATGCTAAATACTGAAAATAAGAAAGAGAAAACAGGCCATGGTGTTTTATAATAAACTTGAGAAAAAGTTTAAAAATTTTATAATAATGGTATTAATGTACATGACATAGTTTAGCTCCTCTGGTTGCATTGTGGGAAAGGAATATTGTTTTTATGAATTTTCTCCATATTTAAGCAAATCAATTATGGAAACATTGAATTTTGTATGGGTACATGTATATGACAAAAATGTAGTAATTTCCTGGGAAATTGGTCATGTATAAATCCCTTTCACCTGGCTGTGAGGGGCATACTGGTAGTAGGTCGTTCAAGGTGAAGCCGCACTCAGGCAACAACTGGCCCACACTGCCAGAACTTATCCCGGTTTCCATAGCATGAAGCCGACTAGGAGTATTGCTACTCCCCCTGGATGGGATGCTAGTCCATCGCAGGTTACCCCCCAGCATTTTGTCACTGGTACCCATTCATACTCCTGGGTGGAGAGAGGCACTGTGAGAGTAAAGTGTCTTGCCCAAGAACACAATAGAAATACTAGGTATACCTCCGACCTAAATCTACCTAAATGCAGGCTTGCCGCGGGCCAACGGACCTTTGCCTTCCGGGGCGCAAAGCTGTATAACAATCTACCAAAGGACATCAAACAAGTTAACAATATAAAGACATTTAAACAGAGGATTAGCAATTATATAAGGCAGTGATCATTTGCTCAGTAATTTTATTTTTAATTTTATTTTTAGATTTATACTAATTATCACATATTGATTATTATTCTAATTTAAGTTAAATTGCTATTAAATAGTTAAATAATTTATTTATTTAGTTTATTATACATTGTGACAGAATAGCCCTATATAAGGGAGTCTCAATAAAGTGTATGTATGTATGTATGTAACACAACATAATGGGCCCCGGCCAGGGCACAAACCCGGACCGCTCAATCCGGATTCCAACACGCTAACCATTAGGTGACCGCATCTCCCTCAATCCAGGACCTCGGAATAGCACTGCTTAACTTTCAGCCTAGTTACTAACAGTAAAAACCCAGCTGTGGAAGAATATTAAGTAAGTCTTCATGATCCTTCATGATCCTGTCGGAGCTTATCTCATTTCTGTAGAATGAAGTGACTACAGTAGGAGTATTGCTACTCGATCCCCCTGGATGGGATGCTAGCTGTTATTCATCGCAAGTTACCCACCAGCATTTTACCAGGTTACCCCTCTCCACCCAGTTGTACAGTACTACTGGGTGGAGAGGGGCATTATGTCAGAGCGACGTGTCTTGCCCAAGGAAACAACAAACTCAGACTGCTCAATCCAGAGTCTATCATGTTAGTTTTGCTTCAAAATGTTACTGTATAAGGTACAATACTACACTGACTTACCTTAAGTGATTCAAAGACAAGTTGGACATCGACTGGACCCTTGAATGTGATGCAGTGCATGACAAGATCAAGAGCTTTTGTTTCAAACACTGTCGGCAACAACTAAGGACAAAGAAAGATCAGTTGTTGCCTTCATCTTCTTTGGCTTTTGTCTTTCATCATTAATCAAAACAATAGGCAAAGAAAATTATTGAATCTGATTGGTTATCAGCAGGCCCGATTTCAGCACTAATAGGACAGTTTACATGTACATGTCATGGCTGTGTAACATTTTCCCCTCAAATTTTGTTATAGTTGCAAGTTATTTCGTTCTTTCTCAAGGTCTTCTTCATGCCGTGAAACTTTAGCTTTTTTGCAGCTGCATAGTTCAATGACTGTTCTCGATCGATCTTCTCTAATTAATTTTTATTTTTATCATTTCCCACATCAGGGACTTATTGACCGTCCTAACATGCTAGTATTCTTCGCGAACGTCTTTAATTACAGCCCAAATTTGATTTACATATTAGATTACTCAATTTCTGTTAGAAAAGAGGTGTTAATTAAGTTTCCAGAAGCTTTGTTATAGTTATGATTAAATTGGTAACAGGACTTTGCGTCATCCAATTATGTCTGTAATCATACATGTACTTGTGATTAACAAATCCCGCTATGCGATCGTCCAATTTTGTTAAAGGGACACTGTCCTGATTTTAGCGTGATTTTGGGAAGCTCAGAAACATATCTAGATAATAATAATTTAATAATAATTTATTGACTTGGTATAGCGCCTTTTAACATTAAAATGATCAAAAGCGCTTTACATGAATGAATTAAATGTATCTATATATATAATTAAAAAATGTATACAATAAGATGAATTAATTAAGATATATATACAATAAGATAAAACTATGAAAAACTCCTAAACTAATACATTACTAGAAATAAGCGTTGAGAAAAACTCAACCAATTGTATTATCTATTGTAAGCTATGTTAAAAATATGTCTTAAGCTGCTTTTTGAAAACGCTCAGTGATTTTATTTCCCGAATATGTATGGGAAGGCTATTCCATAGTGTGGGGGGCAGCAGCGAAAAAAGAACGAGCCCCTAATGTTGATAGCATACGCCCCTTGGGACGGTCTAAAAATAATGACTTATTAGATCGAAGAGAATAGATCATAGGAAGTTGATCAATAATGGTTTGATTCTGTAGAATAACACTCGACAAATGACAGGAACCCATTAAGAAGTGAGGATGACGAACGACAGCGAGGATGGAAATGGATTGCAACATGGATTTTTGAAAAAACGTCAGGATGTCAGTTTTTCAAAGTTTCAAATTTGGCTCGGAAATCTTTGAAATTTTGCAACATTTTTGTTGCAGTATGGAATTTCTTGAAGAAATTGCTTTTTATCATTTAGTTAGAGTTTATTAAGTTCTTATTTCATAGATTTAGGGACCATTTCATGCATTTATAACAGTTTTGAGCAAATACGCCGGGACAGTGTCCCTTTAAATCACTCTATGTATGATTACAGACCAAATTGGATTCCACCCAGTCCTATTGCCATATTTACATTGTAAGTGCAGGTGTGTCATTATTACTGTACCTCCTGATATTCTCCTAGTGGAGTCAAATATTGTAAGATAAGCCTCTGCTGCATGCCAAGAGTCAGGGGGGAGAGGGAAAAGGACATAGGAATGACATGGTAACCTCCCTTAGGAGCACACATTGCATTCCCTGGGGAGCGGGCACGCTTCACCAGTGACATATATTTTGTTGACAGCAAACTCTTACCTAGAAAACAAAATACTGGTAAGAACAATCATATCCAGTGGGGGGTAATTTATGTTCAGTGAATAGTCTGCTGGACTCTGGATCGAGCAGTCTAGGTTCCAGCCCTGGTAGGGTTGTTGTGTTGTATCCTTGCACAAGACACTTTATAACTCTCAAAATGCCTCTATCCACCCTGGAGGAGTATAAATGGGTACTGGTAGACTGTAAGGGCTACCTGACAGAAATGTTGGGGGGGGGGGGGGGGGTAATCTGCAAAGGACTAGCAATACTACAGTCAACTCTCTCAAAGCGGACACCCAACTCTCTATAAGGCGGACACCTCTTTTAGGCGGACATCTGGAGCTGGTTCCGAGGGTGTCCGCCATATAGAGAGTTTACTGCATTACTGTCAATAAGACAGTCAGGGGAATAAGTGCCGTTTTTAGCAAATCTTTGTTGAAGCACTCATTCAAACAGTCTCCAAATCATTTTATCCAATCAAAAATTAGACTGTGTGAACGAGGTTGAGCGCGAGTACTCACGATTATTCTGAAAGCAATCACGCTGGACAGCAAATATGTCATGTTGCTTAGCAAATATGTCATGTTGCTTAGCAACTGGTACTTGTTCCCCCGACTGAAGAGTAAAGTGTATGGATTGGTACACAGTTGGGACAAAAACTCCTGGTCGTTGTAAAGAGGTGGTTGTTACAGCCAGGTGGCAGTTACAGTAGTGGAGGTTCAACTGTAATCAATATTTATAATCTATACCAACAACAAGAATAGCCTGCGAGAGCAGAGTGACGTAATTTCCGGCTCAAGTTTCCCCGCCAAAAATATATTATGTCTGCTCTCGCAGGCTACATGTACAACAAGAACTAACCCTTTCCATTACAGCCGCTTAATTCATCCACTTCACCATTACACAAACTGGATAATTCACCACTATGTTGTGTGCTGCTTGATGGGCCAGCTTCAGCAAAGCCAGCTCTCTTGGTCTTGCTACTCACACTGCTGCAACTGTCTGCCTTGTTCTTGCCAGACTTTGCCTTCAGGATGACCCGGTTAGAAAGGTCTGTCACGGCAGGCTGTGTCAGGTCTGACAGGTCTTTCAGGATGTGTAATCGCCGCAGCATACAAGGAACCTGTGTGTGCAATTCAAAATGGATCATCATGTCTGAGAAATTAAACAAAAGTCAAACAGATATATACACTAACTAAAGATTTTACAACCTTTATTATAAAAAAATGTCAACATGCTCTTTCAGAATATTCCAACATTCTGTCTATTAGAATATCCCATTAATTTTTACCTATCTTTTAGAATAAAGTTTAACCTCATGGACACCAGAAATCGTCCGCTTAGGAGAGGTTAAAAATGCAGTGTGTGTGGCTGGCACTGTGACTGACTGTCTGCTTATATGTATATGTATATGGAAGGTGACTACATGTGTATACAGGAGGTGCTCCACCATTAGCAGAGGCTATCTGTGTTTGCCAACAGATGTTGAATAGGGTCACCAATCAAAATTATTGCATGGCTTCAAGGCTGCTGCCTAAGAGAAATTTTAGGGAGCCCTTCGGGCTCCCAAAATGAAAAGTTAGGAGCCCGAGTCACATTTTTAGGAGCCCAAAAAAATTTTTCCAGAACTTCACTCCTTAAATTTAAATCATGTCACAAAGCATTGTCCATTTGTCACTATCCTGTAATGTTGGATCTTGTACCTTATTGATCTCCATTTCTGGGTTTTCATAAACCATGTTAAAGGGACACTGTCCCGGCGTATTTGCTCAAAACTGTTATAAATGCATGAAATGGTCCCTAAATCTATGAAATAAGAACTTAATAAACTATAACTAAATGATAAAAAGCAATTTCTTCAAGAAATTCCATACTGCAACAAAATGTTTGCAAAATTTCGAGCCAAATTTGAAACTTTGAAAAACTGACATCCTGACGTTTTTTCAAAAATCCATATTGCAATCCATTTCCATCCTCGCTGTCGTTCGTCATCCCCACTTCCTAATGGGTTCCTGTCATTTGTCGAGTGGTATTCTACAGAATCAAACCATTATTGATCAACTTCCTATGATCTAGATATGTTTCTGAGCTTCCCAAAATCATGCTAAAATCAGGACAGTGTCCCTTTAATGAGAATAACAATTTACTCAAAATGACAATACATACATTATGTCATAATAATACAACTTACATTACTTTTTTATAACTAGGAACAAGTTTAAATTGTTGCAGGTGGACTGTTCTTTGACTCTTTGGTTTCGGAACACTCATTTTTATTTGTAAGCTAATTTATTTCAGTTTTATTGTGGACCTCTCGCAGTGAAGCTTAGCCATACATGTAGATTTCACTCATTGTTGCTTTACAAAACAAACACCAAATGAAGAATGACGTTACAATGTTTTGTTCAGAGGCACTGAAATATCGCAAAACTGCCGGAGCGCTAGCTAGTTAATTTACAAACTGAAATTCAATAAGCCCGGGACCAGTAAGCTTACTGGATTCGTTTCAACATCATCGCTAATACAGTCAAATGAAGGCACTGCAGTTTGGGTTGAAAAAGTCGTCGGCCAAAAGTCAGACAAACCTCGCCAAACCATTGACAATTTAGCGGGTAAAAAGCGCTGTGCACGCGTGGAAACGAGCGGCAAAGAATGCAACAAACACTTGCAATATATTATAAAACAATGCAGCTTTATTTAAAGCAAGAAGAAAAACACACGAACCCATGACCAAGTTTCAATCCTCTGACATTTCTGAAGCAAAGTTTGCAGTTAAAAAAAATATTGCAGTGTTGATCTATCATCAAGCACGTCCTTGAGGTCAGTCGATTGTGTTGAACTGCTTCCCATCCGCGTCAAACATTTACTTCGCAACTCACGACCACATTTACTAACACAGAACATTCCAACGTCTTCGAACCAAACAACACAAGAGCAACATCCCATAATTTTGCTTTTCCATATTTGGGAGATTCATCTTTGACCCAGTCCTCAACTGCTTACGGTAACATAACATCGCAAATATCGAAAATGTTTTGAATTTCACGATAAACTACAGGATGTTTTGATGCTTCAAATGTGGAAAATGATTGTATTTGGCTTCTCGGCGAATCGATGCATGGTTCCATATTAACTTACAGCCCAAGGAATGGAACCAAACTTGCAGGGGAAAGTTCAAACTGCGGCCATTACTGTGGAAATGTTAGGCGCCCGTGCGGGCTCCCTGCACAGAAATTTAGTCGCCCGAGCTAGTAACCTAGGCGCCCCAGGCGACCGGGCGCCCGTTAGGCAGCAGCCTTGGGCTTATTTTATTATTTGTCTGTCTGTCTGTCTGTCGGTCTGTCTACTGTAGGTCTGTCTGTCTGCCTGTCTGTCTGTCTGTCTGTCTGTCTGTCTGTCTGGCTGGCTGTCTGTCTGTTGTCTGCCTGTCTGTCCGTTGTCTGCCTGTCTGTCTGTCTGTCTGTTTGTTTGTTTATTTGTTTGTTTGTTTATTTGTTATTTTGAGTTTTTTTGTTTGTTTATATTTGGTGTTAAAGTGGAAACTTACTAAGGTAGAATTTTCTTCTCTGAATACTGCAGCAATATCCTGGCTTTCCATTGCAAACGCTAAAAGACCTGATGGCGGAAATAATTAATTTGTTACATACAATGTTCAGTAATAACTTGAAGCTTTTAAACCGGCAGGGATATTTTGCAGGTTGCAGGTCAACTGCTAACAACAATTAGGCTAACCAAACTAGGCTAATCTGCCTTTTTTCAAATTTTCTACACCAACTGTATTTGAAAAGGAAAACAATGCCCGGTCTCTGTTAAACATGTACAGTAATACAGTGTACAGTACATCATTCTGCAGTGTAACTACATGTAGGTAGCCTGTTCCATGCCAGCCTCTCAGCTAGTGAGGGCGAGCAAAAATGCGGGCTAGCGCTGGCGAGCGAAGTGGAAAATGAGGGAGGACTGGGGAGAGAAAGCTTTCCTCAGTCTCTCTGTGTTTAAATGTTGCATTATTTTGTTTTTCATCGTCTGCTACTTACATTGATATTACTCATGCGAGACATGCATCAAGCCATCGACAAATCAAGAATAACTTTAATCAATCGCGAACAGATTGCATTATTCCTTTCAAACTTCCAAATTTAACTTGAATATTGTAATAATTCAACCGTAGCTTTATACATTCGAATATCGAATGTTGATTGTATCTCTTTCCATCCCCGTGAGCCGAGGAGCTAGTAAATCTGGAAAACAAAGTGCAAATTAAAGAGATTTGACGAAAAAGAGTGTGATGGCTTTTCATACAACCAGACAGTTGACAGCTAACGGCCGCAGGATAGTCACGACACCACCCTTGTCACGCTTGGCTTTTTCTACTTTGCAAATAATTCATTACGTATCTTATCCTTGTAGTTTCTATGTTTCATTGCTATTGTCTGCTGAAGCGAAGAGGAAATTTCAGAAACTTGCTATAAAGTGATCGAAAAAAAAATCATCTGACTCGAATTGCAACAGCAGACATTCTTTCGTGCACGCTCCTCGGCTCCTATCAAATATGCAAATTTCAGTCATGAAAAACTGTCGCGATCGTGGAAGCAAACCCCTGTATTTTTTGTCATTTTTAATTAAATCACTCAGACAAATGTCTGCGTTGTTTTCCAGAATTACTATCACCTCTCTCACGGGGATGGAAAGAGATACAGTAAAAACCCGCATAAAAGAACAAGTGGATTAAGAACACTCAGGCTGAAATTTGGTCAAAAAAGTACCAGAAAACACCCGATATATAAGAACAAAATCAGCCTGAACTCCCAAAACACGTGTTCTTTTACATTGTATGCGGGTTTTTACTGTATTTTGTCATTAATCAAATCAACATTCGATATTCGAATGTATAAAGCTTTCGAGTTAAATTTGGAAGTTTGAAAGGAATAATGCAATCCGTTCTCGATTGATGAAAATTATTTTTTTTTTTTTTCCCGCCGTCTGCTGTCCGCTTTCCACCGTCCACCATCTGCCATCCGTTTCCGCACTTTACAGAGTCCCCATTATGTCCGACCACAGTTGAGATTTCATCGGACATTGGCAAAATTTGGTCGGCCACTGTCCGATGACCGACTGTTATTTGCAGCCCTGATAACATATACTGTACTTCCATATAATGAGGGTTGGTACACATTACATTACATTACCTGTAGCATAAGATCTGAGGGGTTCCACAGCTTCTCTTGCCCACTTGCACAATCTCGTGAGCATAGCTTCCTGAGGACATTAAGAAAAAGGCAATATAAATTAATTTATAATACTTCATATTGCTCTTGCCAAAATACATTGTTGTAAAGAATTCACTATACTCCGTCCGGTACATTTACATGTAAAATACATGTACATTCAGTTTGAGAGAAAACCAATTGAATCCAGTATACACTTTTACTTTTTGTTTGTTTTGTACAATACTGTAAGCCACGTTGCCTTTTGCCTCTGTTTTTAAAAAAAGTCCGACCTGGTCCATAATCATTGAAATGCAAATTTGTTTCATTTGTGTGAATTAAAATGAATGTGTGACTGTAAAACTCATTTTAATACATGCATGATTGTTGTGCACCGGGACTCGTTTTGAAACAGAGATTAAAGGAACTCGGAAATGGTGTATTCGCCCAAACTTACCATGTCCTGGAAAACTGCAGCACTCTCCAGTCCCGGCATGGCATTCAACAGAACTCTTGCTGCGATACAGTTGAGATCAAACTCCTCCAGGGCACTCATGATATACGAGTTCACAAGCTTGTCCATAAATTCATCATTTCTAAACAGTGTCTTAAGAAGATGGCCCAAGGCACAGTCTGGGTCTGCCCGACCTAAATGGTACAATGTACACCAACAGATGATAAAATAAGTAATTCTGTACTCTTCACAGTAGACCGCGACACCCACAAATTTTTTGCCGTCTACTAACAGCTCTGTTTGAAATTTGAACTCAAGGTGACTGAATTCTTATCATGTGATAGCCATTTTGCTAAATTCAGATGATTACAATGTCTCATGAATGTGTAGCACAACAATTAGTTGCTTAAGAGAGCTTAACAACAAAGGAAAAGACCAGTTGGTAATTCCCAAAAGTGGTTGCAGTCGCTTACGGGAGCAGTCGCATATGAGAGCTTTTAATTACAGGGTTTGAGTGACAATTCAAACAGGGTTTCGCAATGGTGCATGTGGTCGTAACTAAAGCTGGTCGCTTCCAAGAGTGGTTGCAAGGAGAGCTTTGACTGCATTGGGCATTCTCTGATAACCATTTATTGAAAACTTTCTTGATACATTTAAAAAAGTGTTTTCATGGCCTAGTCACTCATGTTGACGGTAGCTTTCGACCAATGATCACGAAAAATTTTCCCAGTTTAATAATTAGTGTACATTAAAATACTAATTACCTGGATGCCTGTCATCAAAAGGATCTGGGTCTAGTTTATGATATGCCTCATTCTCGCGTTCCACCAGCTCCGCAATCCTGTTTTGAGAAATCACAGCTTGAGTTTGAGTCCCAGCGGCACACCCCCACCAAAAAATTCAGAGTACCCCCCCCGACAATCCAGGTCCATAATCAGATTGTACCAACACAAAGTCAAATTAATAATATAAGGAAGTCTAACAAACATAAGAGAATGAACCCAATTACATATACGTTTAAGTTCATGTAATGCACCTAAGATCAATGTTTTCCCCGACCAGGGGGAGGGCGGGCATACCCACGGGCATTTGACATTTCCATTTTGTCAAATCCCCCCCCCCCTCCCCCGTGAGATTCAAAACTGCATTTCATAGAGAAACATTTCCAGTCTGAAGTGCCACTCACCACACTGTTGAACTCACATCGAGCGATCGTCGCGATCGGCACTTTGCTAAAACAGATTGGAGACTGGTAACCAGTAATGTCAAATTGCCCGACCCTGGGGAGTTACCTGGATGTCAAATAAAATCAAAACCCCTCCCCATGGGTTGAGAACTCGAGCCAAATGCCCGTGTACGCCCACCCTCTCCCGGGTCGGGGAAAACATTGATAGGTGCATAATTGACATGCATGCACGTTAACTAGTACAGTCAACTCTCTCTACGACGGACACCATCGGGACGGGCACCAACTGTCCGTCTTAGTGAGGTGTCCGCTTATAGAGAGTTTAGATACAATAAAATGACTGAAAAACAGCGCGCATGGACCAACACCAGGTGTCCATCTTATGGAGGTGTCTGTCTTATAGGTGTCCGTTAAGAGAGAGTTGACTGTATACAATAAAATGTACATGTAACCCAGATGTAGGTGTCGAGTTGCAGCAATATATTACTGCTGTAATTGCACACCCACAGGAACACACTCGATAGAGATAGACATGAGGAGAACCAATTACAAGTAAACCAACAGCAGCACCAACCTTTGTAGTGTATTAACTGGCGAGATATTTTCCTGATCTTCCCTTCTCCAATTATCCAGAAGGGTATTCAGTTCAGATATACTATCCAAGGCAGCCATGGCCAATTCCACTTAAATTAACAAATATTTCTTTCGTTGATCACAACACGATGAAGAATGGCCTGGCAAGATCGAAACTCCCGCCATTTTGATGGACGAGATTTACTAATAAGATGGCGAACTTCTCTGGCTTCGCATGGCGTGAATATCACGCTTACAGGTGTAAACTAAACTGTAAAATTTCGAAGGAAATTGAGTCAGGACTAACCGTAGATCGATCAACAAACACAGAACGAAAATTGTAGCAAACTCAGTCACATGTGGAACCAGGAAAACATAACACGCCGACTAATTAAACCCAGTCTCCTACGGCACATGTCACATGGAACGCCTAGTTGTTATCAGCCTCGATCCAGTCTCTTTATAAATCAAAGCGGTCGACAAAACGATTTACCCGAAAAAGAGCCGCGGGGCGGGGGAGGACGGGACACGCGGATGGACGGGACGGGACGCGCTGTGTAGTCTAGTACGCCGGGTTACGAGAACGAACCCTATCGTTTTATACATGTTTACTTTGAAACTCTTCGATTAAGCGCCGCTACTAGCAGTCGCTATTTTTCTTAGTCCGTCGAGCAAGAAACAAAATAAAGTGAAAGGGAAAAAAATCATCTCGCAAAATCTGGGGAGACCCAGAGTCTAGAGCTCAAGTGCTTCGAAAGGGTAATTCGAGGGCGGCGCTATTTTTTTATTTTAAATAAGTACGGTATTTTTTCTGTCATGTGGGACGCTTATTCTGGGCGGATGTTAATCGGGGGAGGCGCTTTTTTGAGTATACATAAGGTACTTGTGACACTTGTAGTACCCTGTTAGTACCGGACTGATATCACGGTTCGCTGGAAGACCATTGTAATGAATGTGATACCGTGTTTTAATTAAATACATGTACAGATGATGATGATGACCCACTAGCCTGCGAGCAGGCTTACATTTGTGTGAGCGGTGAGAGCCGCAAGAATCATGCGCATGGGCACCAAACGTGAGCCTGTTCGCAAGGTACTGACTCTCTCCCAGTTGTCTCTTATAAGAAACTTGTTAGACGCGGGAATGTTTCTCATAACTGATCATGAGATGAAAACACAAACGACTAATCCGTGTCAAATTGCAATTAGCAGGTTTCTTGAATTTCCGATATCAACAGCAGTTTCTCGGTCGTGCACTCAATCTAATTCCCTCGCGAGAAAAATGAATGATCACCCGATGAGCGCTAACGTTTGATGCTCTCAAGCTATGGCGGTAGAGACCCACGGGAGTTGGGAGAGAACGAACTATGCCAGGAAGACTTTCTCTGTGGCGCCTTTGCAGAAGAAACAATTTGTCGAGAACCGGGAAAATATTTCCGTATGTTATTTAGCCTGCGTAGCTGGCGGTATTGTTCGCACAAGGTAAAGTTTTGTCAGCGGAGCGGGCAAAAAGAGTGGCGAAGCCGCGACAACTAGCGGCGCAAGCCGCGAGAGAAAATACCGGTCTTTCAGAACTCCCCACCCCAGACTCTCGCGGCTGCGCCGTTCGCTTTCGCGGCTTCGTCGCTTACGAATTTTTACTTCGCGCGGCAACAAGACCGCCAGCTACACAGGCTATTGTACGAGAAAAATTACTTAGCAAAGTTCTAATACCTTGCAAGTGAAGGTCAGACAAATTAAACCAATCGCAGGAAAAGTTTCGTCAGATCAGAGGGAATGAGTGCAAGCTGTGTCGGCAGACAAGTGAAACACTTAGTTAATTATGAACTTGGTGCTGAGGAGATAATTTCGAAAATACTCATACAGCGTTCTAATCATGCTAGCAGACGGCTAAAAATGGTAAGCAATTAACTTTATCAACGATCAAGTTCATAACAAACCAGGTATTTAACAGTTTCGGTATATACATATTAGAACAATCAGGTTCATTTGAACTATTTTATTTAACGGTATCAAGTATAAATTACATGAATATCTTAAAATGCCTAACTGAAGCTGCATGGCGACAAAGACTACAACTTTACAATGAGCCAGAATTAAAAAATCTCGCATTACACGTTATCGGATTACCACTTGAAAGCTTAAATTTTCTTTAAACTAAATCATTCTTGTCTGAAAAACCTAAAACTTCTTCCTTTGTACATTAAACCACAGGAAAGTTCTCCAATGGGCGGCGGAGACCATAACATCTCGTTACCATCAAAGCAACAGGAAACAGTCAGTGGTCCAAAGGAGGGTGTAAGAGGACGGTCCAGGACTTCATCATCCTCCAAATTTCCAAAGATGTGCGGCAGCTCTTTCGCGATGGAATAGCAGAATGGGAACTCATCGGAAAGACATCTGGAATCTGCAGCAGCGACCTGGTGGAATGGCGTATTAAGCTGTTGGTACGGCAACGGTCCAGTTTCTGCGACAGCGGGTGGACGGGACACTGGATCAGGCTGTTGTGGATACAGTTGTGCTTCAGCGGCAAAGGACTGCGTGACGTGGTGCGATGCTGACGTGAACGGAACATTGGCCAGGAACGGAGTGGATTGCAACGGCTGCGATGTTACTGGTAGCTGCTCAGGAAACTGAGGGAAGCAACCGAAGCCAACAGTGCTCTTAACGGACCTCTTACACGAAGTCTGAATCAAAGACACTCCTGGGAGGATTGGACGGTATCCCGACGGGCCTACGGCGCCTTTTTTTCTGCTCTTTTCTGCATTTTTGGCGACGATTACTGAACCAGGTCTATGAGTGAAAAGAAAATAACACGTGAGAAATTGTCCCGTTAAATATTACCACTAAAACAAGTTGTCCAGTGTCAAACAAAGTTATAACAACCCTGGATTACTGGCTATCCAGTATTGTAAACTCTTTGAGAGAGATTTTTAACGATCACAAAGACAAGACAACTTACAAAAAAGCATCTTCTATACAAAACATATTTCAGCAAACAATGAAACAATCTTCGCTCTTTGAGGGGTAGGTTTTGAAAAGATAAGATTTTATCAAAGATACAATTGCGGCAATCAAAGACAAGACTTACAGTTGAACCTCTCTATCTCGAACACGATTTCGGCTCAACTTCAGCTACACAACTGAAAGATGTGTTGTGTACATTATAAAGGACGTTCCCATACAACTTTAAATTACAGTTTTCCCAATCCGTTTCAATCAATCATCCCGTATGTGTTTTGCGTTTTCGGTAGTCTCTAACCAGAGATTCAGATTCATTGGATTCTGTAAAACATCTTAATTCGTTAATCGAAAAATAATAATAATGCTGCCAGGCCTATGCATCATCAACCTCGTTCCCAGGGTCTCCCTGGGAACGAGGTTGATGCATCATATATTTCAAGTATAAAAAAGTTTGACAATGGTTATGAAACGTTAAAATGAACGTTTTTCAAAATAACTCAGCTACAGGCATTTTGATCGAAAATATTTGATCCTCGTCGGCTTCTGACGTTTTTAACTTTTGTTAACGTTTCTTAGCCAGTGCCAAACCGTTATATACTTGTATATTTACAGGTAGCTATAAACAAATGGCCTAAAATGTCTAAAATATCACGACGCATGTTTTTATAACACCACATAAATTGGACTCACTCAATCTTAGCTCAATCTTCGCTCTTGGCGGACTATTTTTTTTTCATTAACTCAAACTGAACCAACCTTCCGCAAGTAAATAACAAAGCAGCAAATATTCACAGCCATACCTGTACTTTAGTGATATTGACGTCAAGTTTTGCGGCCAGTGTTGCTTTCTGCTTTTGATCAGGATACTTCTGCTTCCGGAACACAGCTTCAAGCGTTGCCTTCTGATCTGCAGTGAAGATGATTCTGTCCCCGGACGAACGCATGATCAATGAATTCAGGTCAAACCGGTTTGGAAGGAGATCTGGAGGAAAGAAAATAAATTATATCAGTGAAATCGCTTGAACTAGAGCGACACGAAGTGATAATTCTTTACGCGGACTGTGCGCAGACTGCGCGCTCAAAAAGAAACTTAGAAGTCTGAACTAGCACTCTTCAGAAATCTTCTAATTGATGTAATTCTAGTTTTAAACTCTTCAGACATGTCAGAAATCATGAAATATATTTAATTCCGATACCTCTACGTTAAAATATCTACAGTGCTATAATTTTATAAAGCTTATACTGAATAGCTAGACTCATGTTTAAAACTTTAATCAAAAACTCCATAAGAATGACAAGTATGAAATCGTCTATGAACTGCATGCGGATAGAGTATGAAGTGAAGAAATGATCGTCGCATTTGTGTTTGGAAAGATCTTACTACATACCTGAACATAATTGGTGTTTCAACGTTGAAGCTAAGCCCTGCTAAAGCAATATTACTTATAGTTGCAACTTGCAAACGGCACAGTCGGCGATGATAATTTCTTCACATTAAAATTTGTTCGTTGACATAACATTTCTACTGTGACTCTCAAGCGAAGTAAACTGAAATATCTGTACTCTTAGATTCACTTTTAGTTATCATCGCTTCACTTACCAGGGCAGTGTAACTGCACAGACGGGTCGGTTTCTCCGAAGTCTAACGATCGACGGCTCTTCTTCTCCGCCCTCTTCCAAATCGGTGCTCGGAAAAGTCCGGGTTCCATTCGGCGGTTGCTCGGTTCATAGATGTACAGCTTTCGTTTCACAGAGTCTTCTGTAAGTGCTTCGCTAGCAAGAGTTCCGCAACGAGTATCCATGATTGAAGGTCTGTTTCGTGTAATAACGCGAACAGTAGCTTTTTTCAAACTAATGAAAACGACTTAGTGACTCAATTTATATGTCTAGGTGGTCGCGTGCTGTTTAAGACTCTATTGTTAACAAATTGAAAGGATTTGAAAAGAAAGCAACGTGTTTGTTTACATCCTAATTAGCTTCGTTACAAGTCAAGTTGATCACACCTTGTAAGTGGTTAAAAAATGGCTTGAAAAGAACAATAGATTATCTCACCCGCCCACTTGGCTTATCAAACTAGTCTTGTTACACTTTCTGTAAATTAAAAACTATATATATCGATCGCACACAGGAACGATTAATTCACTGATGAAAAAACTTACTTGTGTTGACTTGGTGAATTACGGGCTTGTCAAGTTTTGCGCATCAAAAGTTTCTGGTTTGAAATCTCACCCGCCCACCGTAGCTTACCGAACAGTTTTGTTTTTACATTCCGCTGTACGAATTGAGAACTAGTTGCACGCCGGTAACGATTACTTCACTGATGAAATATTAACTAATTTTGACTTGGTGAATTTACTGAATTGTCAAGTTTTGCGGATCAAAAGTTTCTGCATTGAAAAGAACAATAGGCTATCTCACCCACACACTTAGTTTACCAAACCAATTCGTTTTAACACTCTCTGTAAATAAATATATCCAAAACAGGAACGACTAATGCCCTGATGAAAACTTAACTTATTTGTTTATTTTGACTTGGCGAATGACGGAATTGTCAAGTTTTGTGCATCAAAAGTTTGTGCCTTGAAAAGAACAATATATCATCTCATCCGCCCACTTAGCTTATCAAACCAGTCTTTTTACACTTTCTGTATATTATCGCACACCGGTAACGATTAATTCACTAATGAAAAAATAACTTATTTTGACTTGGTGAATTACGGACCTGTCACGTTTTGCGCATCAAAAGTTTCTGGCCTGAAAAGAACAATAGATTATCTCGCCCGCCCACCATAGCTGACCAAAGCAATTCTTTTTTACACTTTCTGTAAATTAAAAACTATATCGCACATAGGGACGATTAATTCACTGATGAAAAAAACTGAACTTATTTTGACTAGCCTGCGAGCAGGCTTTCATTCATACTAAGGATCACGATCGCGCTCCGCGGTCATCGCGCGAATGAGAGCCTGCGAGCAGGCTATATTTTGACTTGCTGCATTACGTAATTGTCAAGTTTTGTGCATCAAAAGTTTCTGCCTTGAAATCTCACCCGCCCATTTCGCTTACCAAACCAATTTTTTCTACACTTTCATTAAATGAAAAAAAATATCACACACAGGAATGATTAATTCACTGGTTGAAACAACGGAACTTATTTTGACTTGGTGAATTACTAGCCTGCGTAGCGGCGGTCTTGTTAGCGCGTGAAGGCAAAATCCCCCGCCCCAGACCCTCTGCCTTCGCGCGCTAACAAGACCGCCGCTACACAGGCTAGTGAATTACGGACTTGTCAAGTTTCGCGTATCTAACCGTCTCGGCCTTGAAATCTTACCCGTACACTTCTCAAGCCAGTTTATTTTATTTTTAATATCGCATCCGGACCAGTGACCATTAATTAACCGACGAAAACATATTTATTCTTACTTGCTAAATTACGGACTTTGTTATCAACTTTCCCGCATTAAACAGTTTCTATTGAGACCAAAAATTCCCCAACTCAATCCGGGACTGATTTATATTGTTAACTGGAACGTTAACTTTTCTTTCGACGGCAACAAATAAGAAATGCTGTCAATGAAAACTTTAGTTTAGATCGCTTTTCATAAGGTTACAAAGTTTATTACTAAAGGGAAATTGATGAAGCATTGTCCTTGATCATATGCAAGTTTGCTTCATGTTTGTGATCGTGTCAACAATAGACTCCGCGTTATCATGTCTCGTAATTCACAAAGTTGTGAGATTTGATCTCGAGCTAGAACTTTATGATTAATTTATATGCTAAGAGGTTTAATGTTTTTTGTTTTTTTTTTTCATTTCTATACAGAGGTTTGAGCTCCACTCGCTGTTTTTCCCATTCATTCTATTTATCTTGAGATATTTTAAAACAAGTTAGGGCGCGTTTTGGTCAGCCATTTACGAAAACAGATTTCTAAGACTTTGTTCCCTCTTCCCACGCGCAGCGCACTAACTCGCGCGTATCTCGCGCTACGCGAACGTACTAAAAAAACACTCGCGCGAATTTTTATTTTCTCCTCCACTTCACTACACAGAGTTTGCTCTATTTTGAAACTTCAAGAAAATTAAAGTCACTACTAAACGTACCACTAAAAAGGTTTTTTCAACGTCACCAATATAATAATGAAATTTATTTGAGTGGGCGGTGTCAAAATCGTTTGTTCCATTGAAACAGGCGTTTAGCAAGTGAAGGTGAGAGAACCATTTTTTTCATATTGCTGTCAGATCAAGATGATTTCTTTTTAAAATTTGCACCAGCGCGGTTTATTAACAACCAGATCCTAGACTTTTTTTTAATAGAGGTTTCAATTTCTCTCGCATAAAACCCTCGGCACTCCTTCTACCATTGTTGTGTTTCTAAATGCCTTATGCTTCGAGGCAATGCAATGGAGCAGGCCTGCTGCCGAGTAATTTTTTCCGCTGTCTTGAAGCCCTGGAGGCCTGAATTTTTTTTTAGGACAGAGTAAACCTATAAATCTCTTTGGCAACCATGTTTCTTTCAATACGCGCATGGCTTTTCCAGGATTCAAGCTAGCGACTTATCGTTACGTAATGCTTCAATAACGAGTGCGAGTGTTTCAAGGTGTTTCATCGCGATTTCCAAACACGAGACTGAACAGGCTGAGTGAGCAGGCTGAGCTGAGTGCTTTTAGTGTGTTCGAGTGTTTGGAAATCACAATGAGTTTTTGAACTGAATAACTTCTCAATCACGCATAATAATAGCGGCAGAAAACAAAAAAATACCATGCTCGTCTTACGACTATGTTTTGTTTTATAGCAGCAGTGGACAAATTCCACAGTGCTTTTCACAACTGCTTGCCTTCATACTCCATCTTGTAGGGTGTGGTAAACAAACACACTGATTTTCAGTCGAGTCTGATGTGCTTGAAGTTGCTCTCGGAGTTCGTTCTTGTTTTAAAAACCAATTCATCGCTATAGTGAACCAGCGGAAGGCTATACGGAAGATGAAAAGCGAGACTGAAAGTAAGTGAGTCCACATTTAAAATGTGCGATGGTAATTTTGGTTTGAAAGTAAATGTCATTTCTGCAAAGTTATTTATAAGCAATTTTCATCGAAATGCGATTTCCAAATCACGAGTGAACTTGACCGTGCTTTTTAAAACAATAAGTTCCACTATAAAAGGGATGGTGGCATCTTCCTGATTTCACATCTTTCACATGGGTACGAAATGCAAATTTGTACTCTCGGTAGTCGTGGTACTTTGTGGATCTGGACGACAAGCGTCTTGCAAACTAAACATGCTTCAAACTCTCACGAAACCAAAATATATCATTTCTATAACAAATGTAAAACGGCTGTGGACAGACTATTAACAAAAATAATATATAACTTGCTATTTTTTTGACAGAGCATTCTTAGAAAAAAATGCAACACATTTTATCAGTAACGGCCGTACAAAAAGCGCAGGTTGTTTGTCAGCTGTTTTCGCGTTGATGGCGAATAGACAACTAGGTGTGAGAATGGCCAGGCCAGAACTCTTTTATACCGGAATGTTTTGTTTACCAATGAGTTCGAGAAGTTTTTAAAGTTGTCTTGGCGTCCGACAGTATTGAGATTTACATAGAGGAAAATGAAGGCCCTCAAATAATATTAGCTTGTTTTTATTTTAGAAATGGAGGCTCTGACCGCTGACGGAGTCTTCGAGACAATTGGTAGCTTTGGACGCTATCAGCTGTTTATTTTGATTCTCTTCAACATTATCGAGTGGTTTTGGTTTGGCTGGCCAGTCTTGCTTATGACTTTCATTGCCGCTGAGCCAGCATGGCGTTGCATCAGTAACAATACCGAGTGTCCACTCAATGGAACCATGAAACCTGGGGGCAACAATTATGACTTCCGGTGCAACATTTCAAGACATTCCTGGGAATTTGTGGATGATTTCACTTCAGTTGTGACACAGGCAAGTCTACATCTCCAGCCGGCTCAGATTAGGCCCCATCCACACTAATGCGTTTTCGAAACGCTCCTTTTTTACCGAGAACGCATCAAAAGGACCGTGTCCACACTTACTATCGTTTTCGCAGCGCTTTCTCCGTCCACACTTAAAAACGCTACAACAGTCATCTGCGCATGCGGTCAATAGACGCAAGTAGACTGGATCGGAGTTCACGTGATGTGAATGACATTAGTGTTTTCGAAAGCCTCCGTTTTCGCTGTCCACACTAATACGATAAGGTTTCAAATGTCTCCACTTTGGACATCGTTTTCAAATGTATGCTTTTAGGCGAATACGCATCGAAAAGTATGCGTTTTCAAACGGAAACGCATATAATTAGTGTGGACAGGGCCTTCAACTTGGCGTTCTCTATCAAAAACTTGGTCGAATTTTGCTTTCTCTCTGTTAGATTTTTTTCGTTGTCCTTAATTGATGACCAAACTGATCGAGACACATTTTCGCATTTTTACATGTACATTAAGTTATATCCTTACTTGTAATGCACATTTACATTTAAACGAGCTCCCGTGCTCAATTGTGTGATATGTGGATAAATAAAGCCATTTACTTACTTACCTAATGAGGAGCTACTTATAAACATTATCATTATTACCATCGTAATTGTTGCTGTTGTTATTATTATTATTTTTTATAATGAATTCAACCTTATATATTTTATTTTGTTTTTCCTGGTTTAGTTTTAATTTTTTATGGGTAGATAGGCCTAGCAAGGGATGCCATGTCCTATTGTCTGTTTTAATACCCGCTATTGGCGAATTAAGTAAATAAATAAAAATTTTATAAATAATTTTCCTTTGATTATTTATGTCTTTATTAACTTTTTTGTAGTTTGAGCTGGTTTGTGACAAAGCCATATATGGAACAGTTTCGTCTTCTCTGATTTTCTTTGGTGGGATCGTGAGCGCTCCTTTGATTGGTTCGTTGGCCGATAAATATGGCAGGAAGATAATGATGTTCATATTTGGATTTGTCGTTGCCCTCTTCAGTCTTTTATCAGCGTTTCCAAATGTTTACTGGCTCTTTGCGTTGTTCCGATTTATTATTGGATTTGGCATAGGTATGTAAGCTAGTCTACTGTATAGGATCCTCGGTGGGGGATAGGACAAAAGAAAGGGCGAGCGAGGCGAGCTGGGGAAGACTGGGGACGTCCGTCCTCTCCCAAGTCTCTACTAGGCCTGTCCCGATTGTGCTCGTAAAATGCTGAAACTTTGCTCACTGGAATGCCAAACAGTTGCTAAAAAATTGCCAAAAATCCAAAAAATTGCTACCTATATTTCAAAAGTTGGTACCTAAAAGTCCGTCGGAAGTCTTCGGGCCATCTTCGTTAACCGTCGGAAGTCCTCGTGTGATCTTCGTTAACCATCGGAAGTCTTCGGGTGATTTTCGGTGGTCTTCGGATGATCTTCGTTAATCGTCGGAAGTCTTCGGCACTCTCTACCGGCTCGCTTCTCTCGTCCTTTTCTTTTTGCCCTACCCCCCACCGAGGATCCTAGTTATATCAGTTAATCTTAACGGTATTTGAACCCATATGATCTACATTGTTAGCATTGTGAGTCACAGAGACTTTCAATTGCTATTAAAGAAGCTATGTCATGGATGGCGTTTCTTGAAAATTTAGCCTAATTTTTTCAAGTTCGTCGTTCACAGCAATTCGTCTTAATATTTTCCAGTCTCAGTTATCCTTGTTCCAGTGTGGTTTATTATTTATTATTATGTTTTTCTACCTTAGTAAACTATTATATATTTTATGGTTTCTTCGATTTGAAGGTGGAAATGACATATCTTGACATAGCTCTATACAAGAACCTGTTTAGCCTAAAATTTGAAACAGGTTCTTATTTTCTAAAATCTATACAAAAAAATGTGTACACTTGGGCAAATAAGATAGGTCAACATTTTGGATCCTCTTTGGAGACACAGGTGCCTTTAGTTATCACTCCAATTGCAATGTAAATGCCAATGTTGAAAATCAAATAAAATTATATAAGGAATAGGCTGAATACCACTAAATTCTATTAGCTACAATGTAATTTTTTCTCTCCAGAAAATAAGAACCTATTTAAGAACCTAGATAGCCTAAATTTGTGCTAATTACCATTTATGTAAGAACCTGTTTAGGCTAACTTGGGAAAATGCAGGTTCTTACTTGCGGGTTTTTACTGTATGTTACCCATCATGCCTCACGGATCCATTTCTATTTCAGCTGGTGGCGGAATGTCATTTTTTGTCCTTATCACCGAGCTTGTGGGTGTTCGGCACCGAAGCCTCATGGGAACTTCCCTGTGGTATTGCTGGACGCTGTCTCTCATGGCTTTGGCGGGAGTGGCTTATCTTGTCAGAGACTGGAGAATGCTCTGCATCGTGACAGGAGCGCCGGCAATAGTCATGGTTTTTGGCTGGTTGTAAGTATCCCCGGGGTGGGAGGGGAAAGGGTACTCTGTAACTTTTTGGGTGGGGGTGTAGATACCAAAATTCCTTACCGTATCCAAAGACGCGCTATTTTTCAGAGCACTCGTGAAGCTACGCGCGCGGCGTTTTCTCCCTCGCGTGTGCCCCTCCAACTCTATATTACTCCAGCAGGTTACGCGCGCTTTAATCCGTTCTATGATTTAGAAATCTCGCGCCACCTACTCAACCAATCAGGTGCAAAACCAAAATCAATCGCGGCTTGGTCGCACGCGTTTTCCCGCGCTTAGTGCCGGTTACGTATATTTCCTTCGAGTTCTTATTGGTTTGTTTCAGTCTTTTTTACGTTTGTTGTGATTAGCCATTGTAATTGCTTTCGTTTTGGTTTTACGACACTCAATTGAAAATCGCTCCAATGCGTTGTTGATCTTATAGCTTTACACCAGAGTCTCTTCGCTGGCTATTCGTCAAAGGAAAGATGGACGAGGCTGAGAAACTCTACAGAAAAATTGCCCGTGTTAATGGCAAAGAACTTCCCGAGGAGGCGCTAAAGATAGACACTGGAAATGACGCTAAAACAAGACTTGGAGATTTTCGAGATTTGTTTAAAACCAAAAGTCTGACGAAGACCACGCTAATATCTTGTTTTTGTTGGTAAGTGTGTGAAAATGTCTCTGGCCGATATCTCTGAACATTATCCAGCCAACTGTGTTTTTGTTTATTGTAAGTTTCTCAACGCTATGGTGTGTTTTCTAAGCGCTCCTTCCATTGGTTTATCGTAGGTTTGTCAATGCTATGGTGTACTATGGTGTGTTTCTAAGCGCGCCTTCTATTGGTGGAAACATGTACCTGAACTTCTTCCTTGCCAGTGTCGTCGAGCTTCCAGCTATCCCAGGAGGCGTCTGGATCTACAATAGGTTGGACCTGAGACGTCCGCGTTTTATATTTATTATAATGATAATATTATGAACGTTCGAAGAACTCATGTAGGAGTCTAGGCTACCGTAATTATTTTATTTAGCCGCGTCCTCCTTCTAATAAACGGTCTCCATCGATTAAACGCCCCCAAATTAAATTGAAGGTGGTGGGAAGATAGATGCAGGGGGTGGAGGTCAGTGGAACAAAACGCCTATGAGAGGGGAGGGTCCGCCCTCCCCACCCCTCTCTCCAAAGTCGCCCCCATGGGTAAGGCAGGTGACCATTACATATCGCGGGTGTGTTTGTAATAAACGCCGCTAGCTATTCTAATAAGCGCACTCATTCTAATCAACTGCTCTCGTTCCGATTAGCATGCACTTTCCCAATATGCAATATATTCAATATCTTCCAATATTAGAGCCCGGTGAACCAAATTTAGTTTAGTTTTATAATAATAATAGTTTTGAGTTGGACAAATTTGTTTGGTTAGTTTAGAGTTAATTTGGATCCATGTAAGCAGAGTTCACGGTTTGTAGTTTAGGTACTTCTATATCTGAGATATTGAGGTAAACAGTGACGTGAATATGGAACTCGTACCGAACAAGCGCCCTGTCTCTAACAAACGCTCTCCCTTGAGCTACCAAAATTAAATAAGCGCCCTGGCCTCTAAATCGATTTTTTTTCAGTACTTGTCATGTAGTACTACATACAGTCGAATCTCCCGTAAGCGGACATCCTCGGGACCAAAACAAATGTCCGTTTAAGTGAGATGTCCGCTTATGGGAGGTTAAAATGAAGTGTTTGTATGTAGCTGGGAACATGACAAAGTGTCCACTTACGAGAGGTGTCCGCCTACGGGAGGTGTCCGTTAGGACCCGTTAGCAGAGGATCGACTGTAATTTATATAATTTAATCACTTTTATAGCGCTATTTACATGTCCTGATCAACAGCACTTTACAAAAACCAATCCTAATACTAAAAACTAACAAGTTTACCCAGAAGAGTTTTATAGCTTTGAAAAGAAAACCAATTAAATTGCCGAAATACTATACATTATTCTGTGGATGCGAACTTTAAAATAGAACGCAAAATAATAAGATACATATGCATCTGGAATGACTTGCAGATTTGGGCGTAAGAAAGGAGTTATTCTTCCCATGCTGCTAGCCGCTGTTGGTGCCGCGGGCGCAGTACTTTTGACGACTGACGATGAATCTAACGAAGGTAACTTGAAAAGACAAAATCAAAACTTTACAAGCGAGGCTTGTCCGTCTACTGATTAGGTTGTATTTTAGACCTGGCGCAGCATAAAAAAACTCCCCTAAAAAAATGGTTGCTGTTCTATTCTCACCAAATGAAGTATGGTATGTAAGGCTGTGTTCACACTTGGTGCCCGAGCACGGTGCCCGAGTACGATTCTCGCTGGGCACTAATGTGAACATACCTTTTTTTCAAGTACCCACGCCAGAATTCGGGCACGGTGGCAGTGCCCGAGTACAAGGTCTTGACCTTGCACTCGGGCACGGGCAACATGTCGATAACTTGGGTAATCAGTGTGTGAACACAGCACCATTTTGTGCCGGTGCCCACCTTAGAATCCTTTTCACCCTGCCAGCAATTCATTTCAAAACAATTTAGGCCCCGTTCAGACTAGGTGCCCGTGCCGGTTGTCGGGCACGGATTTGGGCACCAAGCCTCCTGGTCGAGTGTGAACATCCTCGTTCCAGGGCACTGGGGTGTCTGAACAACGTCCATTTTAGTGAACTATGAGGCCTAACAAGGCCGAAACAGCTGTCCATGGCTGCCACTGCCCGGGTATAATTTTGCTGTGCGCATGCGTAAGGTAATGGCCATTCCACGGAGTTGGTGTAGTAGTGTGCTATCTGCAGTTTATAATGTCCATTTTAGTGCCCGGGCACCTAGCCTGAACGGGCATTTAGTTACAAGAATGTGTAGCCCTACACTTAGTACCCAACCCCGGTCCAGATCAACTTTTCAGTGAAAGTGAAAGTAAAAATAGAGGATTTAGCACTGCTGGCTAATTGTGGACACTGTAAATCAACAAACAAATATTACAAATATAATTGAACATGGCTTTTTAAAAATCCCAACTGGTGGGAGGCTAACCAGTTGGCAAATTACAAAGCGGAGCCGAGGAGTTGAACTCGGGACTACCGAGAGCAAATCCAGCTAGTAACAGGACCGAAGATTTGAACCAGGGTCCTTCAAATCCAGAGCCCTAAAATACTCGGTCACGCCGCCTCCCAGACGGGTCAAGACTTGGCAAGTCATGTGCCGATACTTTCAATTTTAATTTGTTTTCAGGATTTCTTGCTGGTAAAATCGTCCTGTCGATGATCTGGGCTAAATTCTGGATCATGATTTCCTTTGATGGAGTGTATATTTATTCATTCGAGTTATTCCCCACAGTTGTAAGGTAAGTTGCCATTGAATTGAAATTCAGTCCTCTTAGTTATAAATGCACTACTCCAACCAGGGGGAAATAGCTGTCGTTGCAGTTCGTTCGACTTATGAAAGTTATTTTCCGTTGTAATTTCAATATATGCACTTTTTAGACCAAGTAATAAGTTAATTATGGATATTTCGCTTGACGTGGTCTCCCACAAAGTAGCGGGGAATTAAAAGAATTCAGAGCGTCACTTTCTCGGTTCAAAAAGTCAGTTCTTTTTGCAGTGAAAAAATGATTCAATCATTTTAAAAAATATACTCGATAAATTAACTGATTTACGCGCTAAAACTATCGAACAGCTTTAAAACACAAACTTGAATCAGTGACAAGCATAAAGCCCTGGCCACACGGAGACGAAATTAAAGTAGACGCAAGTTTTGAAATCGAACTTGCGTACAGACTTGCGTTGGGTGGCCAAACGGAGTCGCAAGTTTACTCCCAAGGCACGCAAGTTGCAAAACAAAAAATCCACTTAAATGCTCTAGCTGCAATATAATTCAGTATACTTGAAGTAAACAACAAAACTTGTGCTGACTTACGTTGGGTGGCCAAACGGTGAAAAAATTGCGTCTACTTGCTCACAAATTTGAACTTGCGACTCCGTTTGGCCAGGGATTAAGTGATATTTTTCCAACATGTTTTTCTGAATATGTAGAACCTTCTCTGTGCGAGCTCTGTAATAACTTTGACCATTAAACGTACGTGTTTAGGAGTGTCGGTATGAGTACATCCTTGGGCTGCGCCAGGATTGGTTCGTTTCTCTCTCCTTACGTCATTTTCCTGGTGAGTACCGCTGTTTATAAAGTTTGAACTCGAAATGAATCTCTTCATCATTTCGGTGGAATATCTGTTCCGAAGGCCTATACTTTCGTAATATGGGAAAATTAATGCCTTTTGTTTTCGGAGAGATAAAAATGTCGTTTTGGGTACAAAAAGGGTCAGCTAGGATTTTCGGAAAGGCAAAAGCAGCTCATAAATTCGGGTAGTAAGATTTAGATCCCTAATATTTTCTGAAGTTGAAAGTTCAGCTAACTTATCCCAACAGATACATTTTTCTTAGCGTTAAAAATACCGTAAAAGCTCTATTTAGCCCCCCGGCCCTCTCTGTTAAGCCCCCTCTCTAATAAGCCCCCCCCCCCCCCCCTTTGGAAGTCGAATTTTGTAATAGGCCCCCCTCTCTATTAAACTGTACAAAAAGCACAGTTATAACGTAAAAACGCCGTTCCGACACCTACAGGAAAATTATGTCTTTGGGTGCCCCTGCCTCTTCAACTGAACCAGTACTGAACACACTCTCCAAACGTACATCCGGGTAGTCCAGTCCCTGAAATATCCCTTACCCCGCCCTACACAGGGGCGCGGGGTAAGGGAGAGTTCAACGACTGGACTAACAACCAGGTCGGTGGATATGTGTCAAACTGCACAATTTGGGTTATTCCTTAATTTTTTGCTTCAAAAATGAAGCCTTCACGAGACATGAAAAATGATGATGACAATGGGCGCCTCCAAATCTGACTATGAGGGCCACGCAGACTACACTGAGACCAATTGTTATCGATAACTATTTAATTGTCGATCATAAAAAGTTGTCTATAACAAAAACGCCAGTGTGTGAAGCGAGGTATCGAGGGAAAAAAATCGAATTTTAGAGGCCAATTTTGTACCAGTAATTAAAGCCCAACAACATTTAAAAAGGCCTTAAATGACTGCTCGATGTCTGTTCTAAGAAAGCCTGGGTAAACGTAATCACCAAACATGACTAGGTTTTATGTACTTGAGGGAAAAGCACACCTTGTTCAGCCATTTTACCGCCATTTTCTTTATTGTGTCGCTCTTTTTCAAGCTGAAGCAATTCAGCACTAAGAATTATATGATTGTCCTGGATCTGTCGCAGCATTCTGGGCGATGAAACTTAAAACAAATAGTTATCGACAACAAAAACAGTTTTTCTTTCAAAAGTAAAACTACTTTTTTGTCAATAACAAAAAGCGGCAGTTTTATCGTCTACGACTCTTTTCAGTTCTGTGAGACAGTTGTCGACAACTATACCGCGAAGACTTTTATCATTTTACGTTGTTGTTTTGCAGAGGGCGGCAAAAGCCTGGTTTCCATATAATCGCAACGATCGCAGCGATCGCAGAATTAAACCCTTTTTTATCGATGTCAACAAAAGGTTTAATGAGCAGTACACGTGTGTTATACGTTTTGGTACATTTCTTAGCCGTCGTGGTTTTCTTAAGTGTTCCTTCTGTCAACCGACAAAGCCTAATGAACGAGATGCTGTTTTTATAGGGACGCGTGCATCCTCTTCTTCCGTATGGAATCATGGGAACGATGGCGCTGATCGCCGGGTTCCCCTGCATGTTACTGCCAGAAACACGCTTCAAGCCAACACTGGAGAATATCGACCAGAGCATCCAAGACGGCAGTACTGGGACTGAGGAAAAAGAGGATGACGAGTTGTCTCAGGGAACTGATGAAAAGAAAGCCTTCTTCCGTAATACTGAGTCTTATCTGTAAACAATGTGAATCAAATTTAATATTTATTAAAGTTCTAAAAATCAGGTTTAAAACGGGATGATGATAAAATATTAAAATATTAAAATTTAATCATTATTCAAGTTCTAAAAACGGGATGACGATGAAATATTAAAACTATAAAATTAGTTTTGCTCACAATTGATTTGAGGTAAATAATTTTCGCCGAATTGGGAAGAGAAAGACGCACATAAGAAATATGACTGCCCGAAAACTAACAATAGCAATTTGACTGATTGTAGTTCAATTCCAAAAGCGAGTAATTCGAGCAATAAATCATTTAAATAATATTATTATTATATTTACTATAAATTATATTTTCGGACAGCTGAAATCTACATTTCATTTTCAGACGAGATGAATTAAACGAGTTAATATGAAGCTCTGACATTATCTGAATCAATAACACCAGCAGTAATGACTTACATGAAAAGTATTTCTCGTTACTTTCCAAACTTTACGGCAGAAAATATACTGCTGGTAGAAACAAACAACGTCAATCACTAATATTGAGCTATTGAGCTTGTGTAATAGTTTATTATGCATCAAAACATCTGTCCTAACTTCGGCTGCTTTTTAAACAAATCAGCTTTTTTATCGGAAATGACGATTTTTTTTATGCTAATGCATGGCAAAAATGTTAGTAAACCATTATTGCGGTTATTTCAATTCAGTGAGAATGCGCGCATTCCTAACATTTCCTCGGCAAGGATCAGCGACGAACGAAAAACGTGATTAAAAAAAAAACCTTTTCCATTAAGCGTATTGTTTCATTATCCATGAAACGTCTCTCGCCATTTCGCAGGAAAAAAGTCTTCAGTTCATCTTGTGGAGATTTCCGGAACCATTCAATTTTGAAATAAACATTTCCGTGGAAAAATAAAGTGCGCATTAAAAGGACTAATTGTGAAGTTAAGAAAATTGTTTTCTGGAAAGTTCTATTTTTAAACGTTCATTGGAAACCTTTTTTATTTATTTATTGAATTTTCCGTTTCTCGCCGATCTTTACCCGAGGAAAAGGTCGGAATACGCGCAAATCGCATAAAAAAAATAGATGAAAAAATGTTTGTTTGTTAGTTTTGCTCTGCGAAATGGCGAGAGAAACATTTTCACCTGATGTATGGAAAATTAATTGTCACAAACTGAAAAAGCTTCAGTTCCGACTTACAATATTTTTTATCAAATTAAAAAAAAGTGTCGGTGTATTTCGCACTTTTGGGCTGATTTTGGACGCTGTACGTAAGCCACCGACAAACTAGGCGATTTTATACGCTCGTCGCGGCGATCGGCAAGTGTACCCGCTTCTGCGACGGCGAATTTCGCCAACAATTTTGATCGCCGCGACCAGCGATCAAAATCGCCGATATCTGGCATGTCAGATATCGGCGATAAAATTCGCCAGCAATCGCCAAGTGTTCCCGCCCGCTCCTGCAATTGAAATCGTCACTCGCCAACTATTCAACCAAGCGGATTTCGCGATTTCCGAGAATGCCTTGGGACCAAATCGCCGGAAAAATCGCCAAGTGTGCCGCGGCACGCAGCGACGAAATTCGCTGGCGATCAAATTCGCTGCGACGAGCGTATAAAATCGCCTAGTGTGTCGGGGGCTTAAATGAAAAAACGAATCTCGTAAATTGAATATCAATTGGTTAAGAATCCGATCTCAACTGGTGCAGTCGTTAGTGGGTTTTGAAAGTCAGAGTTCGATGAAGGAGAAAACTTTACATGTTTCAGATGAAATCTATATTTCATATTCAGAGAAGATGAATTAAACGAGTTAATATGAAGCTTTGAATCTGAACGGCTTTTCTTGAAACAGATCCAGCGACTTTCCGCAATACTTCAATACGTTTATCATAATTGTTTTTAAGTAAGCAAATCTCCCAGTTTACACAACTAATATTCACATGTATTGATATCCGATTTTTTCCTCTATCTTTCTCTTGATAGGCCATATCCATTTGTTCTTGTTGTATGTTATTTCCTCGTTTTTTGTATGTCCAGATAAAATCTACTAAAATACGATATTAAGGACTGAAACTTTAATTTATTTTCCAGGAACTTAAAATATTAAATTTTCAAATGAAAACAGTTACGAGTGTCCTTACAAAGTTGTTTCTTCATATTCCTCTTGTGGTTGTATTCGTGCTGCAGTTTCGTGTTCATTGTTCAATGTCTCATTTCCTTGTTGCACATTTTCTTCTCGGCTAGCCCTCCCGCTTTGACCTTGTTCAGCAGTAGCTATGACTCCAACTTGTCTTGTTCCAAATATTTTCCTTTCAAGTTCCTCAGCTTGAGTAATAGTTTTTCTTGACAACAACTGAATAAAAGCTACGCGAAAATATCTTATTCTCGCAACGTAAATCAGAGGATTAAAAAACGAATTCAGTACGGGCAATACAGTAACAAGGTATAAAACAATTTGCCCTACATTAGCAGGGATACTTTCTTTAAAATGTCTCGCAATAATAACACAGATATTTACCGGGATATAACACAGAAAAAACGGCAAATAGTACAATAATTGTCGTGTAAAAAGCTCTCTTATTCTTGAGTAACTTCTCCTTCGCTTCTAAGGAAACTTGGTTGGCAGCAATTTGTTTCTTGTTACGGCGGACTTCCATGTATACAGCAACATTAAAGTAAACCATTACGGGGAAAAAGATAAACACTGTTACAGAAACTGTTAATACTGCCACTAACTGTTTTTTGGACATGATGATATCTTCAACGGGAAAGATGATCGCTACAGCCCACGCCAGACCAGAGGCTATGATGATACGAACTTCAGTAACCTGGTCCTCGTATGCGAAGGTGTGTTTTATAGCAAAATAACGCTCTGCGCTCGTTAACATCAAATGATTTAACGAAGCTATAACATATTTCACGGTAATGACCATTGATATATGTGATAGACTACAATACATTTCAGCCTCACCTTTTAAAATTAAGGTGTAGCTGGTGATATGCAAAGGTTGAACAACTAGTCCGACCACGAGGTCAGTTGTGGCTAAACAGGCGAGAGCTACGTTAGACTTGGTGCGAAGCTGTCGTTTGGTTTTCACTGCCACCAGCACAAGGATGTTCAGCAAAATGATGAGAGGACAGGTGAGAGCGTTAACGGCGATTCTGAAGATGAATACAGCGCGAAGTTCAGGAGAAATCCTTGTGGAATGCACAGGAAGGAATGCGAGACCACAACTAAGTGATGTGGTGTTGACTGTGGTGTGATTCATCTTTGCTCGATTAACTCGGCCTTCTTCGCTTCTTTCCTTTTTGGTTTCTTGTTGCTCCACGAAGTAGTTGCGTTAGAAACTTTGACTACTAATTTGTTTGTGATTTATATGGTATTACTTTAATGATTTTATAATTATTTTTTAAGTAAGCTATTGTGTCACATTGTCCGGTTGTTTTTATTATATTTATTATAAATTATATGCTCGTACAGCTGAAATCGATATTTCAATTCAGAGAAGATGAATTAAACGTGTTAATATGAAGCTCTGAATTTGAACGGCCTTTCTTTCATAATTTAAATAGTATCCAGTGATTTTCTGCAAACTATCTAAATCAATAACACCAGCAGCAAGAAGGAAAGTATTTCTCGTTACTTTCTGAATTTTAATGCAGTAAATCATAGTTAATAGAGGGAAATGGTTATGAAGCCCGGCAAGCTTCAAAGGAGCAAACAAAGAGGCCAATATTTATGTTGGAAGGTCCACGACCCTGCACAATCTTTTGTTTTGCGCTCATACACTATGCATGAATTACGTAATCGAAACGTTTCTATTGGTTAGTTGCTTGAACACACGTAAACACCTATTGTATTTTGTCAAGTTTGTGCAGGGTCAAGGCCAAAAAAAGCGAACAAAAACATATAACAAAGACTTTTGTCGGGCTTCATAACCATTCCTTTTATTAACTATGAGTAAATGTACCGGTAGAAACAAACAACATCAATCAATAAGATTGAGCTATTAAATTTGCATATTAAATGTTTTATTATCCATCGAAACATTTGACCTCAACACCGCTGTTTTCTTAACAATTCATTTTTTTTTAAGGAAAGGCGAAAATGTTTCAGCTAATGCATCGCAAAAAACTGATACTAATAATACATTTTGCGGCTATTTTAAGTTGTAACTTTTCCTCAGCAAGATCGGATATGAACGAAAAACGCGATAAATAAAAACCTTTCCAAACCCAGTCTTCGTGCGAAACCATCCATATGAAAATGAGTTTTATTTGCATGAAAATGAACATGTGAGTAAAACTCATTTTCATATGAATGGTTTCGCACGAAGACTCTACGGCAAACGGCAAACCGCAAACGTCAGCTTGTACTCGATTTTTTTTACTTTTCCTCCAATCGTTAAATATTAAATCCATCAGAAAAATCGAAAATATTTCACACGTTCACGAAAAAGGCAAAACTACACACTTTGACGTACACACGGCAAACGACAGACGGCAAAAGTGGGATTTTGCCGTTTGCGGGAAAAACAAACGTGATGCTTTTAATCTCTCTATTATCAGCGAAAATGTTCTCCAAAAATAGCTCTAACAAGCTCTAACAATACAGTTTGCATACAATTAACTGAACAAATTTTCGCTCGCAATTTCACACGAAAAGTAACTAGTACATTATTTTCGCATGTATTTTTATTGAGATTGCGCGCATTTCGTCTTCATTTTTTTCATCGGGAAGCGCAAGGATGAGCGATTAGCGACAAACGCGGTAAATACAAAATGGTCTTCGCGCGGACATTTATCTCTCGCGCGTTGTTCGCCTATTTCTCGAGGATTCTAGCGGGAAAATATAACCGTGTTTGTTTATGGACATTTAAGCCTGGTTTCCATATGATCGCTGCGATCGCTGCGATCATATGGACACCACTCTTGCGATCGTTGCGATCATATGGAAACCACTCTTGCGATCGTTGCGTTCGTTGCGATCGTTGCGGTCATATGGAAACCTAGGCTCTATTTTCCAGCCGTTTTGAGAGTCCGGTTTGCATCCTCCTTCCAACTAAGGTGTGGGGCGAGGAACGCGGGCTCACAAAACGGCTGGAAAATCGAGCCCAATTGCCCGTTCCGAAGTTCAAATGGAGACTGGGTACGAGTTTTTTAAAATTTAAATTCAATTAAAAATTGGAGCCCGTCACAAGAAAGATCACATTAAAATTAGTCAGTTTACCAAGTTTGAGGTTGTTTCGTTAGATTTCGACCATGTAGAAGGCTTTCAAAAATCAGAAAAATGAGAGGCTTTGGGGGACGCCATCTCTGAATTAGAGACGTTTGTATGGAATTTGGGCGACCTTTGACAGCTCACAGCCTGGTTACTATGTAATGTAACATAACCAAACTTGGTGAACTTCCTCATTTTCATACGATCTTTCTGGTGATGGGATTAATTTTTTAATATGACGTAATTTGAACAATAGGTAAGCTAGTGCCCAGTCCCTTTTTGAACTTCGGAACGGGCAATGGAAACCAGGCTTTACGGTAGTTTCGTGTTCATTGTTCAATGTCTCATTTCCTTGTTGCACATTTTCTTCTCGGCTAGCCCTACTTTGTTCTTGTTCAGCAGTAGCCATGACTACAACTTGTCTTGGCCCAAAGATCTTACTTTCAAGTTCCTCAGCTTGTGCAATAGTTTTTCGCAACAACAACTGACTAAAAGCTACGCAAAAATATCTCATTCTAACAGCGTAAATCAGAGGATTATTATAACTAAATTCGATTTTGAGACGACATTACGGCTTTATAATGACGGCTAGTTGGGAGAAAATATATTCCGTATTGGGCGGAGTTACGGCTTTATAATGACGGCTAGTTGGGAGAAAATATATTCCGTATTGGGCGGAGTCGCGAAGCGACGGAGCCCAATACGGAATATATTTTCTCCCAACGCCGTCATTATAAAGCCGTAATGTCGTCTCAAAATCGAATTTAGTTTTGTATCGCGATTCAATAAATATAAGGACAGAATAAAAGGAACATTAAAGATAATATCTGCTGATTGAAATATGAATTCTTACTATGCGTGAAATGTTGCCATGGTAATAATTGCACACGAACAAAAAATTTCGTCGCAATTTCGCGGCGGGCAATTTGAATTCGGACTTTTTCAGTCTGAAATTAGAGTTTTCAGTTCTGAGTTTCCTGCCAAAAATGGAGTTTCGTAAGGAGTCTAACCGAGAAGACGAAACAGAAGTGGTAGTGCCAAGTTTTGGTCTACTTTCTCCCGACGTTTGCAAAAATTTGTTCGAGCTTCTTGATGTACAAGAGGAAGATAAGCTTAAACAAACTCGAAGTGGTAACAAAGAGGCTCAAGAAAAGCAGAAACGAAAAAGCAGCATTGTTATCCTAGACGAGGAGGAGATAGACGACTTCGAAAGAAGTCAAGTGGCAAAAAACACTACAAAACTTACCGACTCCACCGTTCGTCGCTTAAGCAGCTGGTACTTGGAGCGCTACGGTAAACAAATCAAATTATCGGAAGTCAACAAGGACAGCGCTGCTGATCTCCTAAAGCACTTTTTCCTGGAAATCCGAGACACAAGAAAAGAAACAGCAGGAGAAGAATATGAGCCAGGCACATTAACAGCATATCGTAATGGCTTGAGGCGATACTTCCTCGAACGGCAAGACGGGAAAACATTTGACATCGGTGATGATCCAGACTTGCATAAGAAACTGTGCGCGAAGCGAAAACAGCTTAAAGCGGCAGGAAAGGGAAGTCGACCCTGTAAAGCTGACCCGTTAGACGAGAATCAGATCGAGAAGCTGTGGTCTAGTGAGGCTATTGGTACAAGAACCCCTCGGCAACTGCTGCACCTCAGTAGTGTGGTGGAATAACATCCGAATGTTAGGAATGCGAGGCAGGCAAGAGCAGCTCAACTGTCATGTCAGTGATTTCCACGACCATGGTAGTTATTTTGAGTACGTGGAAAGGTCCACCAAGACAAGAACCGGAGACAACGATGGTCCCAAGGCCAGACGAAAGTACAACAACAATATCTTTCGGGGTGATGGCAGCGACAGAGATCCATACTTGGCGTTAAAGAAATACATCAGCCACAGGCCAGCCGGAGTTGAAGAATTCTACCTTCAGGCGATAGACAACGACTGCCCTTGAAGAGAGACGGGCTTGGCAATATAATGCAGCGAATGGCCAAACAAGCTGAAATTGATAACGAAGGTCACTTCACCAATACATCTGGTCGCAAAACAGCAGTGCAGAGTTTACGCGGCTATTTTGATCCTGTGGAGATATCGGAGCTAATTGGCCACGCAAATCCTTCGTCCATCCAGTCATACAGCCACAATTCTCTCGGCACACAGAGGGATATTTGCCAGAAACTCGCAGGATGTTCGTCTACAACTGTACAAAACAACACAAGCACAACCATCAGTGTAAACGTCTCCAGCGATGGAAACCGACAAGTTCTCTCAAGCATTTTCAATTCGACATCGCTTAATTCGTGCCAAATTAACATCAATTTTCAAAAATGAACAGTGACTGATTTAAGTTTTGCTCAAGCTTATTAACAATGATTTTATTGTACGAGAATTTTACAAAGATTCCTTGTAAAACTTTTTACGAAAGCGTCTTTTGTACACTGTTTGTACGACGAAGTTTATAGCTTAAATTCAGTTTTGGAATCGTAAGAATTGTGCAGTAAAGTTTACGGAATTGTTGTTGACATTGACACGGTAAAAGTGTTTGTAATACTTACGTAATTAAATTAGCGTGGTTTCAAGAGTTGAATGACAGAACTTGCTGTAAAAGGCCGTATTTTTGCTGTATTATTACAGGTAACTGTCAAAACAATAAAACGTGGCGGCGCTGCCGTTCATTCATCGATAAAAAATGTTGTTGTCAGTACGTGACAAACCCAACTCAGTGCCCCGATGCCAATCTGTATCTTCAGAACCAATCACAGGCGCGCATTTGAGACGACATTACCGCAAAATAATGTCGTCTCACTCGTAAGCAAAACAATAGGAGGATCGCGATACAATATCGAATTCGGTATTCATGGCAATAAAGTAACAAGGTATAAAACAACATGCGCTACATTAGCAGGGATACTGTCTTGAAGGATCTGACAATAATACCGCATATATTTCCTGGGATATGAGACAGAAAAATGGCAAATCGTACAATAATTGTCGTGTAAAAAGCTCTCTTATTCTTCAGTAACTTTCCTACGCCTATTATATAAGGAAACTTGGTTGGCAGCAATTTGTTTCCCATTGCAGCGGACTTCCTTGTATACAGCGACATTAAAGTAAACCATTACAGGGAAAAATATAAACAGCATTACAGAAACAGTTAATGTTGTCACCAAGTGTTTTTTGACTTGACGTTTTCTTCAATGGGAATGTTGGCTACAGCCCACGCAAGAATGATACGAACTTCAGTAACCCGTTCCTCGTATGTGAAGGTGTGTTTATCGCTTAACCCTATTCTGCCTGGGCTTTTTTTTCGTCCTTTTCGTTCGTGAGGCAGATAGTGCCCCGCCTATGTATCTCGAAAAGTATTGACGCTATGAAAATGAAACTTACATGGTGTGTAAAGCATCCGAAGATCTTTTTTTTAGTGGCAGTCACGTGTCAATTATGACGTCATACACGCCATAATGACGTCATACATTAAAAAAATCCGCCATCTTGGATCCTAAATCTTGGATTTCTAAATTGTTCAGAAATGTCAGAAAATCTCCAAATTTGTTTTGAAAAAATCAAGAAAAATATAACGATGCTAAAACGGCAAAGGTTTTGGAAGGATTTCATCGAAAAAAGCAAAAATTTTAAGAAAACTGAAAATTAAGCTAAAAAAACAACAAATTTGGGTAAAACGATCTGTATCTCAAAAAGTATTTCAGCTATAAAAATTAAACTTATGTGGTGTATAAAGAATTCAAACATGTTTATTTTAATGACAATCACAAATCAATTATGATTTCATATCACGCCAAAATAACGTCATACATATAAATGTCCGCCATCTTGGATCCGCCATCTTGGATTTTTCAATTGTTCAGAAATGTCAGAAAATCACCAAATTTGATTTGAAAACATCGAAAACAATATAAGGATGCAAAAATTGCAAAGATTTTGGAGGAAATTATTCGTAGAAAGCGGAAATCTCATGAAAAATGAATATTAAGCTAAAAATACCAAATTTGGCTAAAACGGCCTGTCAAAACTTGGTTGCCATGGAAACATCAAGTCACGTGATCAGCAAATTGACACGCCAAAATTTTCCCAGATAATGTTTAGGAAAAGTCATAAAGTTTGGCCATGATTGCTTGAATGCTCTTTAAGTACGATAAATTTGAAGTCAGCGCGGGCACTTTCTGCCCTCTCCCCCCCCCCCCCCCCACCACCCACCACCCACCACCCTTTCTGCCCTCCCCTCCCCCCCCACCCAATTTTGTCCTTTATGTTATTAACAAGTAATCGCATGATTCCTCATATCACGCGTGTTTTCAGAATTTGCATATTTCTGAAAACACGCGTGATACTAATCCTTAATTTTACTCGGCCCCATGTGATTACCTATACAATAACTCTCGCTCTGCGCTCGCAAGAGATTTAGACGCAATCACACATTTCTTGGTAATACTATTTATATATCTGTTAGACTACAAAACATTTCAGTCTCACCTTTGAAAATGAAGGTGTAGTTGGTGATATTCAAAGGTTGAACAACTAGTCAGGCAAGGGCTACATGTTAGATTTGATACGAAGCTGTCGTTTATTTGGTTTACACTGCCACCATCACCAGGATGTTCAGCAAAATGATGAGAGGACAGGTGAGAGCGTTAACAGCGATTCTGAAGATGAATACAGCGCGAAGATCAGGAGAAATTATTGTGGGATTTACAGGAAGAAATGCAAAACTTAAGGTATCAGTATACCCCAAATGACCATCATGCGTTGGCGCTGTTTTACGGTCGGACGTTTAACAAAAACCCCAATAAAGTATATATTTCCTGAAAGCTTAAGAATTGTAGATTACGAATATGTATTCATTTTAAGTAAAAAGATTAACGTGTTTCGAATATAGCGCTCAATTTCAAAAAGTATATTGGTCCACAAATCGAGTTCGTTTCCGGCCGGAATTGAACGGGAGAAAGCGAAAAACATCGCTACGTGTTCTTGACACCTTTCTCTAAAAAACTGTGTCGGGGAATTTTGATTACTTGTCTGGTTAGCTTTTAACACACAGTTAAACTTTGAGGGTTGACAAAACATGCATTCTCTGTACGAAAATACTCATAACTTTCGAAGGAGGGAAAAAATTAAAATTCCCCGACACTGTTTTTTTGTCAGACTATTGGAGAACATTCTCTCCAAATTACAGCGAAAAAGGTTGGAAATTCGTTGCAAACGAACTTGAAACGTGCGCTTCATTCGCTGAAATTTTAGTTTCGAGAAACAGGGGAAAACATGTTTTGGGGCGTTCTTCCGGTCTGATGAGATTAAATACACAAGACGCGTGAAAATAATTATGCGTTGATCGATAAAGAGAAGGCTCGTCTTACTTTAATTAAACAGAGTACGTATCGAATACAAATGACCTCAAATGCGCGCTTCTTATGGCTAGAGAAGAAAGTTCTCCTCTCACCGATCGTGCTACAAGTAAATTAAGAGTTTATGGCTTCAGTTTTCCCTCCATTTAGCTTCACTGTGGGATATTCGCCCACATGGATATGCAACCGCGAGCGATTTTCAGTTGTCCTAATCAGTGATGCGATCCGGTGTCATTTGAGACCTGGTTGAGACGAGTGCTTCGGCTCAATTCTTACCGAACAATTTCCCATTTCGGTATATTCTTACTTGAAAACGCGGACACAGTCTCTTAATATGTTTCTATGAACATGAACATTGAAAGATGCGGCTTTCGAATTTCGGGTGAATCTACAAACATGTCGGCCCTCGTGTTACGTGACTTTTTATACGTACATGTTGACAAACTGTTGACGGCTCTCTATTAGAAATAATTAATGGCGAGAATCGTTTTTTCTTCATAACTTTCTTTAGAAGCAATCTTTTTTCGTGAAACTTTTTGGAAATGAAAGGTCTTGATGTAATCTATCTGAAGATAACAAAAAGTAAAATCTTGCAAAATGGTCAAATTTGGGGTATACTGATACCTTAACCAATCACAGAGCATAGTAAAGCAACACTTGGTAAATCAATTGCGGTATTACTTTGGACACTCAATTGAAAATTGCTCTATACCGTGCTGGGCGCCGGCCAACAATTTTTTAGCACTCTGATTTAATAAACATTATCGAAAAGTTCATCATAAATATGTATATTTTTTAATTGGAATAGTTAGTTTGTATGTTATTACAATTGCGACAATTATAAGCGCGATAAACTACTGAACAGCAGAACGACAATTAAACCCCTAATTAACGTGTTTTAAAAAGTGTACGTTATCAAACGTTAAACTAATCTCGTACCCAGATATTCCCACCGTACTCCCGAGGGTTGAGAAGATCTGGGTACGAGATTAACGTTAAACAATATTATGTCGAAAACCTCCCAAATTCATTCACTGCACGAAAAACCAGTCTCTGCCAGTCGCAAAAATTTGATCCCGCAAACACAAAAAATTGCAGATCCGCAAAATTAAATTCCCGGTGCCATACGGTACACATACTCCGAGGTAAATGTTTCATAAAATAAAAATATATATTCTTGACACATGAACTAGGATGAATATTCAATTCTTAAGCTATTGAATCATTTTTTTCAAGAACACGAAGACACAAATAACGGGTCATGGAAGATTAGAGAGATTAAGCATCACGTTTGTTTTTCTCGCAAACGGCAAAAATCCCACTTTTTCCGTCTGCCGTTTGCCGTTATTACGTGAATGTGAGTAGTTTCGCGTTTATCGTGAACGTGTGAATAATTTTCGATTTTTCAGATGGATTTATTTAATGAATGAAGGAAAAGTAAAGAGAAGCGACTGTAAGCAGACGTTTGCCGTTTGCTGTTGAACGTGGTACTTAATCTCTCTGACCACACGACGAATCTGAATACAAGTAAATACGTTTTATATATTTTTTTTAATTGGAACAGTTTGATTGTACGCTATTACAATTGCGACTTAATTTACCTGGAAGTGTCCTTTATTAAACAAGATTACATCTTAACTCGATGGCCACTTTACACCAGAAAATTATAAATTGCATATTTACATATTCACAATAAACTTGCCAAACTTACTTCCTCGCACGTTGCAGCAAAAAAAAAAACTGACGAGATTCTCTTTAGTTTTTGTTCTCGTATAAATTAAAAAAAATTGTTTGATAATTCCTGCAAGGCAGTGAACACGAACATGGATTTTTCCTATTACCCGTTAATTCTAGTTACCTGTTCGTAACATTGGTAGTTTTTTATCTCTTCTTAACTGAAAATTTACTTTCTGGACTCGTTTGCGAAAGAAAGCGAAGACTTGGTTCACCTTGATATTTGTATCGACGTACCTGTCAACATCAACATGGAGTTGATGTTTTACAAGTCTTGTTAATTAACTGCGCCTCTGCATCAACATTTTCACAAGACTGTCTCAACGAAAAAGCAGTTTTAATTATCACATTATTTTTTCGTCTGCGAAAAGAGGCGCGCAAAGAGCGAAATATAAAACGCATTTCCAACAAGGGACTGAATAGGTGTGTCGAAACAAATATCATAAACTAATTTATCTCATTCAATCAGTTAAATAATCGCTCTAAAAAAAAACAGTTCGATCCTTTTCCAAGTATTTATATAAATATTTACATCAAATAAACTTTCTAGGCTTCAAATCCGGAATATTTCTTTTGAATGGCCAAGACAATTTTGTGCGATCTTGAAAATACATATTCACAATAAATTAAACTTCCCAAATTTACTTCCTTACGAAAAATCAAAGCATTTTTCGTTTGTTTGCGTATATAGTATTTAAAATACTTTTGCCATTAACTCGAATACGAAGCTTTCGTTTTTCAATTCAACACATCTGTCCGAAAACAAATATGTCGGTTTGCTTTTGAAACAACGCGTTGAAGAAAATACATGCCGCTTCCAAAATCGTTTACTTATTGCACTAAGGTATTCCAGCTCGTTGATTTCTTAACTTTATCAAGAAATAAACTTCCTAATCTTGAAATACGGATTAATTGCAGGTTTCCAGCTTATTTTACGGTACAACGGGTACAACGTTCCTTTTGTAAATCAAAAAAGTTAGTCATTCCCCTTTCCCAACGGAAAGTTTGTATTGAAACAATGATATTTCCATTTCCTCTAGTTATGGCCTATAGTAAGTAAACGATTCTATGTTAGAAAACTAAACTGATACTATGAAAGTTCACGGTGTCTTCTGCATACAATTAGCTGCACTTTTTCCTTCTGCGTCTTTTTACCAACGAGCCTCCCTTATACAGGGTTAACGAAACATTTAGAGATTTAAAAATGTAATATACAACACATATGTAATGAATTTATAAACTACGAATAACTCAGGAGATGCTTCAGTTCAAGAAGTCGGTAGACCCCGAGTAAAATGAGATACCAGCCAACATCAATAATTTCGGTCATTCTGTGCATCGAAGACCACTAACGCCATTGGTGAATAAAATGTCTGTTCAGGTATCAATGAGGGTTTTTTTTTTCAGATTTTGTGATTTTTTCGTTATTCCAAGTAGCTTGCATAGTTGTTCGTAATCTTCAAAACCTTGTTGTAAATCCAGAATCCGTCGATGTTGTTTCATCAGGGATGATTACGTTCGTTGACAGCCATGGTGCCGAATCCGATCTTCGAACGGTCCTGTCTTGCAAGTTTCGATAACAACGCTCGCCAAATTCCATGATGGCACTAGCATCCCAGGATTTCGATCTTGATAAATTACGGGAAAGTTGCGATGTACCTTGAAACTCACTTTTCGCATATTTCGGTAAAACGCGATCATTTTCTCTCCCTTCAGTATTTTGCACTCCATTTTGGACATGGATTATGGCAGTTGTAGTCAGGATGGACGAGGTTTGCTCCCGGAGTAACTGATCATCGAAGCAACTATTGCAAAGCGTTGGAGCAGAGATGGATCTCTTCAACATTAACTCGTTATTTAAATGAACACAATCTAATGCCGTGACTGGATCGAAAGATTCTGATCTAAACAAGCGGGTGCGCTTCTCAACCTTTTCTATGTCTAGTACATCTTCCTGTGAAACTCTAGGAACCTTTCGTCTAACAGATCGCATAGAAGAAACTGCTGGCCGAATTGCTTTAGGTTTTCTCATTCCTACCAGCTCTAGCAGAGCGTTCCTAAAACGGCGATATATGTAACTGTAAAGAAGCGGGTTCATTAAAGAGTTTAATTGCACAATTGTCTCCACCGAACGGAATCCCGAATTTGTACGAAGAACCGCCGGAAAAATGTCTCCGAGGAACAAGAAAACAGCCATTGGAACATAGGAGAAAATGACGACTGCGATTAGCAAGCCAGTCTTCTTGGCAATTTTGGATTCCATTTTCGCTTTAACAAGGGTGGTGACTTGCCTGATTTTGTATATTTTACGTTTCCGTACTCCAAGGTACACCATGACGTAGAAGTAAACTAACAGGATTAACAAAATTGCTCCCAAAACACCTACACAAATATAAAAGCCATCTGCAACATTGTCGTCAACACCAACGAGTAGCAACACAAGGAGTGGAACCGTTATAAATATTGTTGATAACCAGCCGGCTATGGCGAGCTTTTTGACGCGGCTTGCTGTAACAATTACCTTATAGTCAATCCACTTCCGTATGGCCACATATCTCTCCCAAGCAATTACAGTTAAATGATATAGCGAACACATGCCAAGAAATTCACCAAAGCAAATAAAGAGCAACTCTAATTTACAAATATGCGCAAACGAAATTTGACGTAATATTAATACATCAACAGCGACAGACAAAGGTATACATACAGCACCAGTCAGAAGATCCGTAACAGCCATACTGGACAGAAGAATGGTCGATGACTTATTCAGTAGTTTCTTTTTCTTCATAGTAATGATAACTAACGTGTTCATAAGAATGATACAAGGACATGCAATGCATCGGATGACGAGTAAACTCCAGGCAAACGTGGTGTTTTCTAAGTCCCATATGAAGCTCGGTGCTTTCTTGCAATAAAACACTGGTTTGACATTGCTTGTGGAGTTGCTGGTTAATTTTGTGTCGTTTAAGTCCATATTGATATGATATCACGGGTAGACCTCTTTAGACGACAGAAGAAGCGGCCTTTGGCGATTTTATAATGTTCAAAGAGTTGTCTTTCTCGCCAACTATCTCTTGGTTACCCACATGCATGTTCATTTTCCGTCCTATGTTTTGTTTTTATTTTTTATATCAACTGAACAAAACGCCTTCCTTTTGCCTGATCCTATTCAAATCTATGATTATTTTAAAACAAGGTTATCGTCAATATTGAACACCTTTCTTTAAAATTAACATAACATTTCTGTTGCTTTTTCCTCGTATTCGAGAAAGCGAAAACAATAATAAGTCTTATTGTTTCCATGCTGGAATCTCAATCTTCAAGACAATTGAAATGAAAAAGGATATACACGAAAAGAAAACATATGGAAGCAAGCAAACAGGTGACAAAATTGCAAGCAAAACAGGGCAAAACATTTATGAATGAATGAGAAACTTTATTAAAGTGTCAAAAACCTTGTAGCCTGGTAATAATATACCATATTAATTAATAGCTAACATTCAGCGATGTATCCACGTTCTTGGAAAGGCTTGTCGATTCCGTAAAAAACATTCATTGAGCGGAAGACTAAACGCTTATTACTGAATCAAGGAAACTTTACCTTGCCGAATAATTTGACATGTAAATTAAGGAAAAGGAAATCCAACAGTCTATTATTTGAAGGGTACTTATTTCATTGAAGTTCAATAAAAAAAGTTTACAATACAGAATACTGTAGTTGTGGCTTGAAATTAATTGTGCAAAACTTGAATTGAGAGTAAGCAATGCCTAATTACTATCCTATGGAAGCAAAAAACATTGGTGGATAGGAAAGATGTCGTTCCGCTTTTGGAAGTTGTCTTGGGGTTTACAATTGACTTTTTTGCGCCCTTCGCAGTTTACCAGTTTACAGCAACTAAATTAGGCTAAGCTTGGGAGTTTGTTGATGTTATCACGATTTCAATAGAAAAAATAAGGAAAGTTAAGAAAAAAGAATACTACTTTTCTCACATTATGGTGCGAAAAGGGGGCGAGAACTCTTATGTGATGAGTCTGTGATCACTCTGCGTTTTGGGCGCACGAAATTTACGTTAACAGGCAACACTTAAACTGAGATTTATTTGTTTCATAATGTATTTTATTACACCATTTATAGGCAATCTTGCTTGTAGCTCTTACATTTACCTCAGGACCAAAACATACACAACGGCTGCGAATTAATCTCTAATCTGAAATAAACTAAATAATATAAGGACTGAAATACGAATTAATGCCATTAGAGCGCTTTTCATTGAAGTTTCGTAAAACCAAAACCAATACTATTACAATGGCAATCACAACAAACGCAAACCAAAGAATGAACCAATGAGAACTTGAAGGAAATACACGTAACCGGCGCCAAGCGCGGGAAAACGCGTGCGACCAAGTAGCGATTGGGCTTAGTTTTGTATCTGATATTTATTATAATAACTTCATCGGGCATTGTGGCGTATTTTGCGGGCTAAAATGGAGAATTCAGCGGGCTAAAATATATTTTAGCCCGCTGAACTGAGCCAATCAGAAACAAGAAAATAACGTAGCAGCCAATCAAAACCGGGAAACCATTCAACTGTTCGCGCCGTTTTCTTGGAATTCAAAGCGCCGTTGACTCGAAGTGCTGCCATCTGCAGCTGCAAAGCTATTGTTTTTTAGCTTTATATTATCAGACTGGCTGAAAAAGCTAACGAAGAAGCAAATTTTCAGCCTTCTCAGTACAGCTAGTTGAAGAGGACTTGCAGAAACTCGAGGAAGAATCCATACACGGCGGCGAATTGAATGTAAGTTTGTCTTCTTCGATCGAAACCCGCTCAGTTCAGGCAAAATATTTTATGTCAAATTGCCAGTTCAGTAATTGCATGATTAAGTTCCAACACTTCTAGATGACTATTTATTTGCTGTTGATGGAATTCTGTAATTTTTCCTTTCAAGAGAACTTTAGAGCACAGATTGTTTCGACGAATTTTGCGTACGGTTTTCTGCCAAGTTTTACAATCATATGAAATAAACGTCGACCCGACGCCGGCAGTGTTCAAGATATCGCTTACTGTCTTTGATTCCTTTTCTAAATGCCCTCTGAAATTATTATAATAGTAATAGAGTTGATGTTCTTGGGCGTAAATATGTTTTTGGCCCTTCTCAGTCTCATTTTAGCCCTCGCCGCTCTAAAATGAGCCTGAGTCGGGCCAAAAACATATTTACGCCCGCGAACATCAACTCTATTGTTATATTATAGGTGGCGCGAGTATTTTTAACCAATCACAGAGCATAGTAAAGCAACACTTGGTAAATCAATTGCGGTATTACTTTGGAAACTCAATTGAAACTTGCTCTATACCGTGCTAGGCGCCGGCTAACAATTTATGATTTAAAGCCGATTTAATAAAAATTATCGACAGGTTCGTCATAAAAGTGTATATTTTTTAATTGGAATAGTCAGTTTGTATGTTATTACAATTTCGACTTTACTTGGAAGTGACCTTCATAACACAAGACAACATCTTTATCTCTTAACTTGATGGCCACTGTTACACCATTATAAATTATAAATTGCATATTTACATATTCACAATAAACTTTCCAAACTGACTTCCTTCGCACGTTGCAAAAAAAAAAAAAAGCTCACGGGATTCTCTTTCGATTTTGTTCTCGTATAAACTAAAAATATATTTGATAATTCGCAGGGAACACGAATATGGAATTTTCCTAGTACCAGTTAATTCTAGTTACCAGAGTTCATAGTTTTTTTCTCTTCTTAACGGAAAATTTACTTTCTGGATTCGTTTGCGAAAGAAAGCGAATATTTGGTTTACGTTTATATTTGAATCGACGCACCTGTCAACATCAACACGTAGTTCATGTTTTACAAGTCTTGTTAACTGCTTCTCTGCATCACAAGACTGTCTGAACGAAAAAGCAGTTTTAATTATCACATTATTTTTTCGGTAATTCTACGAAAAGAGGCGCGCAAAGAGCGAAATATAAAACGTATTTCCAACAAGGGACTGAATAGGTGTGTCGAAGCAAATATCATAAACTAATTGATCTAATTCAATCAAAAAACATTTCGATCGTTGCGAGTGAACAGTTTGTACCTTTTCCAAGTATTTATATACATATTTACATCAAATAAACTTGCTAGGCTTCAAATCTGGAATATTTCTTTTGAATGGCCAAGACAATTTTGTGCGATCTTGAAGGTACATAATTATTTACTTCCCAAATTTACTTCCTTACGAAAAATCAAAGCATTTCTCCTTTGTTTGCGTATATATTTAAAAAAATACTTTTGCCATTAACTTGAATATGAAGCTTTCGTTTTTCAATTCATGCTGCTTTTTTCATTCCAACATTTCATATTTTATCTTCTCGAAAAACTGAACATCCTTGCTTCTCACTTTTCCAGAAGAAAGCGAAGACATTATGCCCGAAAACAAATATGCAGGTTTGCTTTTGAAATAACGCGTTGAAGAAAATACATGTCGCTTCCAAACTCGTTTACTTATTGCACTAGGGTATTCCAGCTCGTTGATTTCAGTCTTGACTTTATCGAGAAATAAACTTCCTAATCTTGACATGCTGGTTAATTGCAGGTTTCCAGCTTATTTTCAAATTTTTAGACCGATTAACATATAGTTGGACGGTACAACGGGTACAACATTCCTTTTGTAAATCAAAAACATTTAGTCATTCCCCTTTCCCAACGGAAAGTTTATATCGAAACAATGATATTTCCATTTCCTCTAGTTATGGCCTATAAAGTACTGAAGTAAACGATTCAATGTTAGAAAACTGATATTATGAAAGTTCACGATGTCTTCTGCTTACAATTAGCTGCACTTTTTCCTTCTACGTCTTTTTACAAACGAGCCTCCCTTATACAGGGTTAACAAAACATTTAGAGATTTAAAAATGTAATCTACAACACATATGTAATAAATTTATAAACTACGAATAACTCAGGAGATGCTTCAGCTTAAGAAGTCGGTAGACCCCGAGTAAAATGAGATACCAGCTAACGTCAATAATTTCGGTCATTCTGTGCATCGAAGACCACTAACGCCATTGGTGAATAAAATATATGTTCTGGTGTCAATTAGGGTTTTTTTCAGATTTTCTAATATTTTCGTTATTCCAAGTAGCTTGTATAGTTTGTTCGTAATCTTCAAAACCTTGTTGTAAATCCAGAATCCGTCGATGTTGTTTCATCAGGGATGATTACGTTCGTTGACAGCCATGGTGCCGAATCCGATCTTCGAACGGTCCTGTCTTGCAAGTTTCGATAACAACGCTCGCCAAATTCCATGATGGCACTAGCATCCCAGGATTTCGATCTTGATAAATTACGGGAAAGTTGTGATGTACCTTGAAACTCACTTTTCGCATATTTCGGTAAAACGCGATCATTTTCTCTCCCTTCAGTATTTCGCACTCCATTTTGGACATGGATTATTGCAGTTGTAGTCAGGATGGACGAGGTTTGCTCCAGGAGAGACTGATCATCGAAGCAACTATTGCAAAGCGTTGGAGCAGAGATGGATCTCTTCAACATTAACTCGTTATTTAAATGAACACAATCTAATGCCGTGACTGGATCGCAGGATTCTGATCTAAACAAGCGGGTGCGCTTCTCAACCTTTTTTATGTCTAGTACATCTTCCTGTGAAACTCTAGGAACCTTTCGTCTAACAGATCGCATAGAAGAAACTGCTGGCCGAATTGCTTTAGGTTTTCTCATTCCTACCAGCTCTAGCAGAGCGTTCCTAAAACGGCGATATATGTAACTGTAAAGAATCGGGTTCATTAAAGAGTTTAATTGCACAATTGTCTCCCCCGAACGGAATACCGAATTTGTACGAAGGACCGCCGGAAAAATGTCTCCGAGGAACAAGAAAACAGCCATTGGAACATAGGAAAAAATGACCACTGCGGTTAGCAAGCCAGTCTTCTTGGCAATTTTGGATTCCATTTTCGCTTTAACAAGGGTGGTGACTTGCCTGATTTTGTTTATTTTACTTTTCCGTACTCCAAGGTATACCATGACGTAGAAGTAAACTAACAGGATTAACAAAATTGCTCCCAAAACACCTACACCAATATAAAAGCCATCTACAACATTGTAGTCAACACCAACGAATAGCAACACAAGGGGTGGAACCGTTATAAATATTGTTGATAACCAGCCGGCTATGGCGAGCTTTTTGACGCGGCTTGCTGTAACAATTACCTTATAGTCAATCCACTTCCGTATGGCCACATATCTCTCCCAAGCAATTATAGTTAAATAATATAGCGAACATATGCCAAGAAATTCACTAAAGCAAATAAAGAGCAACTCTAAGGTACAAATATGCGCAAACGAAATTTGACGCAATATTAATACATCAACAGCGACAGATAAAGGTATACATACAGCACCAGTCAGAAGATCCGTAACAGCCATACTGGACAGAAGAATGGTCGATGACTTATTCAGTAGTTTTTTTTTCTTCATAGTAATGAGAACTAACGTGTTCATAAGAATGATGCAAGGACATGCAATGCATCGGATGACGAGTAAACTCCAGGCAAACGTGGTGTTTTCTAAGTCCCATATGAAGCTCGGTGCTTCCTGGCAATAAAACATTGGTTTGAAATTGCTTGTGTAGTTGTTGGTTAATTTTGTGTCGTTTAAGTCCATGTTGATATGATATTACGGGTAGACCTCTTTAGACGACAGAAGAAGCGGCCTTTGGCGATTTTATAATGTTCACCGAGTTGTCTTTCTCGCCAACTGTCTCTCGGTTACCCACATGTTCATTTTCTGTCATATCTTTTGTTTTTATTTTTTTATATCAACTGAACAAAACGCCTTCCTTTTGCCTGATCCTATTCAAATCTATGATTATTTTAAAACAAGGTTATCGTCAGTGTTGAACACCTTTCTTTAAAGTTAACATAACTATAAGGTCTAGTTTTAATTAAACGCCCCGGCGTTCAATCGAGGAAATACGGTAATATATTTTATTACGCATCGAAACATCTGTCCAAAACTCAGCTGTTGTCGCAACAATTAATAAGTTTTTAGGGAAAGGCGAAAATGTTTCAGCTTATGCATATCAAAAACTGATACCACTAACACATTTTTGCGACAATTTTAATTCCAAACTTATCCTCGGCATTAGGATCGGAAATGAGCAAAAAACGCAATCAATAAAAACGTTTTCCAATTAAACGTATTATTTCATTATCCATGCAACGTTTCTCCAAAAATAGCTAATACAATACAGTTTGTATACCAGTCCAGTTTAACTGACAAATTTACGCTCGCAAATTTCGCATGAGAAATAACTAGTACATTTTCGCATGTATCTTCATATTGAGATTGCGCGCATTTCGTCCTCATTTTCCTCGGGCAGCGTAAGGATGAGCGCTTAGCAACAAACGCAATAAATATAAAATGGTATTCGCGCGGACATTTAGCTCTCGAGCGTTCACGGTCTGCATGACATAATTAGAAGTTTCAAAATGTTGATTTGTTTTTGGTAAACGTTCTCCTTTTAATTAGAATGCTAATCTCGGTGAAGGTTTTATCACAAAGAAAATGCTGAACTTTTTTGTTTAGTTTTGGATATTTTTTATATCGTTACTTTGGTTATCACCTCGATGAACTTCAAAGTTAAACATAGCCTGCGAGAAGGCTTCGCCCAAGCCACCTCGTAACACGCGGCTCTGTCGCTTGCGAGGAAACCAAACAAGAGAGCCTGCTCTCCGACTAAATTAAACAAGATGAAGAAAATTAACATATTTACAATTTAATGATGTTTTAACATTGAGATCCTTTTGTCAACGTATGTTGAATATTAGTAATTTGGTATATACGCTTGTCTACATACATCTCATTTTACACAATTAATTTTCACATGTATTGATATCCGATATTTTCCCCTCTATCTTTCTCTTTATAGGCCATATCTACTTGTTTATGTTGTATATTTCTTACTCGTATTTCGTATGGCCGGATAAAGTATACAGGAATTAAAACTCTCTAATGGTGTGAAGCTTTTAATGGTTATACCAGGAAATGATTACATTTTCAAATGGAAACAATTACGAGTGTCCTTACAAAGCTGTTTCTTCATATTCCTCGTGTGGCTGTATTCGTGCTGTAGTTTCGTGTTCATTGTTCAATGTCTCATTTCCTTGTTGTACATGTACATCATTTTCTTCTCGGCTAGCCCTCCTTTGTCCTTGTTCAGCAGTAGATATGACTCCAACTTGTCTTGGTCCAAATATTTTCCTTTCAAGTTCCTCAGCTTGTGCAATAGTTTTTCGTGACAACAACTGAATGAAAGCTACACGAAAATATCTTATTCTCACAGCGTAAATCAGTGGATTAAACAACGAATTCAGTATTGGCGATAGAGTAACAAAACATAAAACAATAAGTCCTACATTAGTAGGGATACGGTCTTTAAAGGATCGGACAATAATATCAAATATATTTACCGGGACATAACACAGAAAAATTACAAATAGTACAATAATTGTCGTGTAAAAAGCTTTCTTATTCTTGAGTAACTTCTGCTTCGCTTCTAAGGAAACTTGGTTGGCAGCGATTTGTTTCTCGTTGCGGCGGACTTCCATGTATACAGCAACATTAAAGTAAACCATTACGGGGAAAAGGATAAAGAGTATTGCAGAAACTCTTAATATTGTCACAAAGTGTTTTTTGGACCACAAGATTTCTTCCATGGGAAGGATGATCGCTGCAGCCCACGCCAGACCAGAGGCTATGATGATACGAACTTCAGTAACCTGGTTCTCGTATGCGAAGGTGTGTTTTATCGCTAAATAACGCTCTGCAATCATTAAGAAGAAATGATTACCTGACGCTATAACACATTTCATGGTAATGACCAACATTTTCTCGACTAGATTGCAAAACAGTTCAGTTTCACCCTTATAAATTAAGGTATAGCAGGCGATATGCAAAGGTTGAACAACTAGTCCGACCACGAGGTCAGTTGTGGCTAAACAGGCGAGAGCTATGTTAGACTTGGTGCGAAGCTGACGTTTGGTTTTCACCGCCACCATCACCAGGATGTTCAGCAAAATAATGAGAGGACAGGTGAGAGCGTTGACGACGGCTCTGACGATTAATACAGCGTGGAGATCGGAAGAAATCCTCTCGGGATTTACAGGAAGAAATGCGAAGCCACAACTAAGTGATGTGGAGTTGATTGTGGTGTGATTCATCTTTGGCTCGATTAACTCGGCCTTCTTCGCTTCTTTGCTTTTTGGTTTCTTGTTGCTCCACGAAGTAGTTGCTTTGGAAACTTTGTTTGTGATTTATATGGTAATACTTTAATGGATTTATAATTATTTATCGTTACTTTTGAACTTTACTGGTAGAAACAAACAAAATCAATCACTGAGATTGAGATATTAAGCTTGCATAATATTTTATTATGCATCAAAAACATCTGTACTTAACTCAGCTGTTTTCGTAACAATTTAGTTTTTAGGGAATGGCAACAATATTTTCAGCTAATGCATGGAAAATGTAACACTGATACATTTTTACGGCTATTTTAATTCGCGGAGACTGCACGCATTCGTAACTATTCCTCCTCAACTCGGCAAGGATCGGCGATGAGCGAAAAACGCTAAAAAAAACCTTCCCTATTGAGCGTATCGTTTCATTACTTATGAAACATATCTTCAAAAATAGCTCTGACTAAACAATTCTGTTTGCATCCCATTAACTGAAACATTTTCGCTCGCCGTTTTGCAGGAATACAACTAAATTTCCGTGACTATCTTCATTGAGATTACACGCATTTCATCTTCATTTTTCCTCGGGCAGCGCAAGGATGAGCAATTAGCGAAAAAGCGATAATTATAAAATTGTTTTCCCGCAGCCATTTATCTCTCGCTCGTCGTTCGCGTTTGTTTCTCGAAGATTCTCGCGGGAAAATATTAACTCCGCGCAGTCTGTAGTAAATAGTTCATTTTTTGGACATTTACGGAAGCGTTTTCATTTTGAAACCAATCTATTTACATCGAAAAATAAAGTGCAAATGGTCTGCATTACAAAAAATAATTAGAAGATTAAAACTGATTCTTTTTTGGGGGAACCGTTCTCCTTTTAATTATAATGTTAATCCTGGTGGAGGTTTTATCACAAAAAAATGATTTATTTGAACTTTTTTGTTTAGTTTTGGATATTTTTCACCGTTACTTTGATTATCACCTCAATGAACTTCAAAATTACACATAGCCTGCTAGAAGAAGGTTTCGGGCAGGCTGGCTCGTAACTCGCGACTTTGTTGCTGGTTGTTCCACGAAATTAAGTTGGCGTTGGACACTTTGACTGCTAATTTGTTTGTGATTTATATGGTAATACTTACATGATTTTATAATTTTTTTTAAATAAGCTATTGTATCACATTGTCCAGTTGTTTGTATTAGATTTACTGTAAATTCTACTCTCGGACAGCTGAAATCGACCAATCATATTCAGAGAAGATGACATTAACACATTAACATTAAACGGGTTTAATATGATGAAATTCTGAATTTGGACAGATTTTCTTGCATGGCTTTATAATTAGCATCCAGTGATTTTCTGCAAACTATCTGAATAAAAAACATCAGCAGTTACATGGAAAGTATTACAGTTACTTTCTGAACTTTACTGCAGTAAATCTACCGGTAAAAACGAACAACATCAATCGCTAAGATTGAGCTATTGAGCTTCCATGATATTTTATTATGCATCGGAACATCTGTAATAAACTCAGCTGTTTTCTTAACAATTAATTTTTGAGGGAAAGGCGAAAATTTCTCACCTAATGCATCGTAAAAACTGATACTAATAATACATTTTTGCGGCTATTCAAATTCGGATCCTATCTTTTCCTCTACTAAATCGGCGATGGGCGAAAAACGCGATCAATAACAACCTTTCCAATTGAGCGTATTGTTTCATTATCCACGAAACGTTTCTCCGAAAATAGCTCTAACAATTCAGTTTGCATACGATTAACTGTATTAACTGACAATTTGTTTTGCTCGCCATTTCACACTCAAAAAACTAGTACATTTTCGAATGTATCTTCATTGAGATTGCGCGCATTTCGTCTCCATTTTTCCTCAGGCAGCGCAAGGTTGAGCGATTTATAGCGACAAATGCGGTAAATTTAACCCTTTCACTCCCAGAGTCAAACCTTGAGTCAATAAATTTGGTTGTAACATTTTAGTCTGTGGATAAAACGCGGCTAGTGTGTGACCATTCAAATGAAAGCTATTGAGCAGTACTTGCATGTGGTACCGTTTGTGTTTGACAATTTTGCAAAATGAATTTCAAGTTTTTTCCCTCAAGTTTTGAGCTTAGCGCCCCTGGGAGTGAAAGGGTTAAAATGGTCTTCGCTCGGACATTTATCTCGAGGAAGATATCGCGCTTCGTTGACTTCTTTCTCGAGGATTCTCGCGGGAAAATAAGAAACGTGCTTGTTTATGGATATTTACGGAATCGTTCGATTTGAAACAAATATATTTCCGTAGAATAATAAAATGCGAACGATCTGCATGACATAATTATAATTTGTTTTGCTGAACGTTCTCCTTTTAATTATTATGTTAATCCTGGTGAAGGATTACAAAAAATTATTTATTTAAACTAGTTTTGTTTTGTTTTGGATATTTTTCCACCCTTACTTTGATTATCACCTCAATGAACTTCAAAATTATACATAGCATGCGAGAAGGCTTCGCTCAAGCCAGCTCGTAACACCACGAGGCTTTGCCGCTTGCGCGGAAACCAAACAAGAGAAAATGCTTGCAAGCTAAATAAAACAAAATTAGCAAAATTAGCACACTTGCAATTTAATTTTGTTTTAAAACGATCCCTTTGTCAATAGCCATGTTTAATACTGTTAATTTGGTATATACGCTTGTCTACATACATCTTTTTCTGACACAACGAATTTTCACTCCATTGATATCCGATTTTTTCCCCCTCTATATTTCTCTCTATATATAGGCCATATCCACTTGTTTATATTGTATATGTCTTACTCGTTTTTCGTATCAGGCAAGGATAAAATCTACAAGAAAACGATCTTATGGACTAAAACTTTTAATGGGTTTTCCAGGAAATAATTATATTTTTAAATGTGTCCTTAAAAAGCTGTTTCTTCATATTCCTCGTGTGGCTGTATTCGCGCTGTAGTTTCGTGTTCATTGTTCAATGTCTCATTTCCTTGTTGCACATTTTCTTCTTGGCTAGCCCTCCTTTGTTCTTGTTTAGCAGTAGATATGACTCCAACTTGTCTTGGTCCAAAGATATTCCTTTCAAGTTCCTCAGCTTGTGCAATAGTTTTTCGTGACAACAACTGAATGAAAGCTACGCGAAAATATCTTATTCTCACAGCGTAAATCAATGGATTAAACAACGAATTCAGTATTGGCAATAAAGTAACAAGATATAGAACGATATGTCCTACATTAGTAGGGATACGGTCTTTGAAGGATCTAACGATAATAACACAGATATTGACTGGGATATAACACAGTAAAATGGCAAATAGTACAATAGTTGTCGTGTAAAAAGCTCTCTTATTCTTGAGTAACTTCTCCTTCACTTCTAAGGAAACTTGGTTAGCAGCAATTTGTTTCTCGTTGCGGCGGACTTCCTTGTATACAGCAACATTAAAGTATATCAAGACAGGTAAAAATATAAACAGCGTTACACAACCTGATATTATTGCCACAAAGTTTTCCTTGGAAGTCCAGAGATCTTCCGAGGGAAGGATGATCGCTACAACCCACGCCAGACCAGAGGCCATGATGATACGAACTTCAGTAACCTGGTCTTCGTGTAGGAAAGTGTGTTTTATCGCAAAATAACGCTCTGCGCTCATTAAGAAGAAATGATTAAAACGACGCTATAACACATTTCAAGGTAATGACCAAAAATATCTCGACTAGATTGCAAAACATTTCAGTCTCACCTTTATGAATTAAGATAAAGCAGGCGATATGCAAAGGTTGAACAACTAGTCCGACCACGAGGTCAGTTGTGGCTAAACAGGCGAAAGCTATGTTAGACTTGGTGCGAAGCTGACGTTTGGTTTTCACCGCCACCATCACCAGGATGTTCAGCAAAATGATGAGAGGACAGGTGAGAGCGTTAACGATGACTCGGACGATTAATATTGCGTGGAGCTCGGAAGAAATATTTTCGGGATTTAGAGGAAGAAATGTGAAACCACAACTAAGTGATGTGCTGTTGGCTGTGGTGTGATTCATCCTTTCTCCATTAATTGACCCGTTGAGAGTTTTCTCGCTTCGTGTTCATCAGTACGTTTTTCTCTTCCTCGTCACTTAGTTGAGTTCAATCGCTTATTTTCTTGCCGCTTTATATACAATTAACATTGGTGAAGATTGTATCATGCTCTCTTGAATTGGCATAATACTTTAATCTCTTGATGGTGAATTTTATGAACTAAAATTTAAATTTATATCATTTCATTAGCAAACTATCGTTAGTGTTTAGTATTCCCTAATCTTCGGCTCAATTAACCGGAATTTATGATGCACTTCAGTGAATGCGGATCCAAAATGGAAGTGGTTTTATAGGGAAATAATGTAAAACAATGGTTGTCAAAAATACAAAACCTAACGAGATTTGCAACCGGTAAGTGCATAGCACATTCGAGCCAATTTGAAAGGCTTTGTTCGGCAAGGCTTATTGAGGCGGTATCCAGCGATTCTTCGCTGTCGAGTTTGTTTGTTTTGTTTTGTTTTGTTTGTTCTTTTTGCACGAAAGGTATTATTTACTCCTCCCTCGGTGGCTGTGCTGAGATTAAGAAAACTACTTATAGTAAATCAATTATTGACTGAAGCGTTATTGAAGGTTTCATTTGTTCGTTATTTTGGGGAGCTGAAAATGGACTCCCGGCTGCATATGAAACTAGATGTACATGTGGGAGCCATTATGTTAACAGTATTTAGTGTTTGATCTTGGGTTTCAATCATTGGGGCTTATTGAAATAAATTGTGATTCAAAATAGTGGACTATTAGAGAATTAACAATTATTCGCCGAAGGTGAAATGAATATTGGTGAATATTTACCGAGACGAAGTCGAGGTAAATATTCATTAATATTCACTGAGCCTGTGGCGAATGATTGTTTTAGTATATACCAACGAGGCGACCTCCATCCTAACTCACGCAAAAAAGTGTCAAAGTTTTGTTTAAAAAAAAAGCAAGTGTGTGACGCTCATTGCGTGACAATCACCTTGCATGAGTGAACTCGCATCAGGCCATTTCAATTAATGCAAATTAAAGATACTCATACACATGTGTTGACTCTCGGATCGTTGCTCGGAGTACTTACAGTTCATTTAATCAGTTTGCGATGAATAATTCATCGCAAACTGATTAAATGCTGAGAGATAATTGCTCGATAATACTGTCAAAACTTTGAAACAAACCTGTGGGCAGTTCGACAGTTTCGTTTAAAGGCGCTTCACTGGCAAATGAACGAGTCGCCAGAATTCATATGTGTAGTGCTGGATTGAGAAGACAAATTGAAGCTTTCTCCAACGGAAATTCATTTCTCAAGAATAGGATTAGCTGCCTGGCTAGTACCAGCAATTCTATTGTGAATGGCAGTTGATGCAGGAGTGGATATTTACAACAGATAGGGAGCAAAGAGCACTTCAGGAGTTCGACTCAAGAGTACGACATTTATTTAATTTCTACGAACAGCTTTAAAACTGACCTTCCAGTCGACCAGTCCTCAAAGGTACACTAATTGTTCTTCGTCTTTCATTGTTTGATGCTCGTTTTATGTGAATAGAGATGTACAAGATTTGCACTGTCCACGAGTAGCGCGACGTAAGCTTATTTAATAAACGTTTACTACATAACAGTTTGTGAACATGCTTTTTACGTAACTAGAATCGAAATAAATATAGCTTATTTACCTTGGAAATGTTTTAGAACAAACTTTGTAGCCTTCGTGTATTTTCCGATGTACAATTTCAAGGTTTCTACTTCTGAAACACAAGTCGAACGATAATTTAGGCCGGCCATTTTAATTTTTCTTCTCAATAAATTATCTGCCAAAAGGTTTCCCAGAATTCCCGGCACTATTCACCTCGTAGGAGTTGGTATATACTAATGCTTAATAGAGCTCATACCATAAGTACAAACTTAACCCCTTTACTCCAACGAGTCTCTTGCCAAATGTCCAAACTCCTTCATCCGTAAAAAATGGTGGAGGCGCGGTGGGCAACAGCTGGGTTAGTTACTGGCAAATTGATAGGGCAACTTGACAAAATACTGCGAAGGGGAGGGGGGGGGTGGGTAACCTGCGATGGACTAGCATTCCATTCCATCCAGGAGGAGTAGCAACGGTTTTCAGAGGGTCCCAATGGGAATGCTGGATTCTCACAATTTTAGCCATTTCTCAGCTATCAGCTAATTTTGACAGGTCTCATATGGACACCACTCTTGCGATCGTTGCGATCATATGGAAACCACTCTTGCGATCGTTGCGTTCGTTGCTATTGCGATCGTTGCGATCATATGGAAACCTAGACTCCATTTTCCAGCCGTTTTAAGAGTCCGGTTTGCATCCTCCTTCCAACTAAGGTGTGGGGCGAGGAACGCGGGCTCACAAAACGGCTGGAAAATGGAGCCTAATTGCCCGTTCCGAAGTTCAAATGGAGACTGGGGACGCGTTTTTTTAAATTTAAATTCAATTAAAAATTGGAGCCCGTCACAAGAAAGATCACATTAAAATTAGTCAGTTTACCAAGTAATGTTGTCACCAAGTGTTTTATGACTTGGCCTTTCTTCAATGGGAATGTTACACGCAAACTAAACGTAAAATATATTGAAACCACAAAATAATGGTTTCAAACCATAGAACAACATAAAACAAATACTAGTAAGCCGCAATGAAGTGCGGATGGTCAAAATTGGACAAGATTGTAACGGATTGCAAAAAGGTTAACTTGAAAAACGACGGCCAGTCTTTTTTCAAGTTAAGTACATCTGTGTGAAACAAGTGGTAAATAATGCTTAGAAATCATCTGTGTCTGTTATGTAAGTGAGATTCCATCTTTGAATTAATATTTCATTGACATGTTTTAGTTTATAGCTCGTAAAAAATGAATACAGGGAAGAATAGCAAAAAGTAGCATGACACAGCCCCTTTAAGTACAATAAATTTAATTTCAGCGTGGACACTTTCATTTGTCAGCGGTTTTCAAGCATGCGCTTTAAAACAGGGTCATTGTTAAAATGGCCGCCATGTTGTTCAATCGTGTGTTTGTATCTATACAGTTCAATCTGCAGTATTTTGATGCCATCCGCAGTATTTAACACTAGTGTGGAGTTGATTGTGGTGTGATTCATCTTTTATTGCTCCATTAACTCGGCCTTCTTCGCTTCTTTGCTTTTTGGTTTGTTATTGTCCCTTTGCATAATACGGTCAAGGCTTGCCATCCAGCCATACAAATCCTTTAAATTTTTCAAACTTTCAAACCACTATAAAATATCACGCTTACGCATCAGCGGTCTCAAAATTGGCAACCTTCTAATTTCATCATGCTCTTTCCATTTCTGGCAACCATTTTGTACTAACACCTATTTTTATGATTGACATGGTCATGTGACCGTATTATGCAAAGGGCCTAACACGAAGTAGTTGCGTTGGAAACTTTGACTGCTGATTTGTTTGTGATTAATATAGTTGCATGTTTTTATTATATTTCATGTAAATTATATGCTCTGACAGCTTAACATTTCGTATTCAGAGAAGATTAGTTAAAGGTCAAATGCAACAAAATTTTAGTAAGATTAGTTTTAAGTCGAAAATAATAGGGAATAGTATGAATAATCATATTCTTAACTTTGAAAACGATTTGGACAAAACGTCGTCGAGATATTCGACTTTGAAAACCGCCTTTTTTTTCGCTTCCACAAACGGAAGCGTTCGGGCAAACTTCGGAAAATTGTCGGAAATGGGAAGCTCACCACATATGACGTCACATACACGCGCGAGTCCGCGAGAAGAGCGAGAATTACAAAATTCTGCAGTTTCAAAACATCAACAAGTATGGTGTTTTGTGCTGCTTTTAACTGTAGTAACTGTTCAAAATCAGGCGTAAGCTTTTTTACATTCCCTAAAGACGAGAAGAGATGCAAGGAATGCCGGGTGAGATTAATGAAAAGGAAAGATTTCACGCCAACTGCAGCATCTCGTCTTTGCTCCGTGCATTTCTCCCCTGAAAGCTTCGAGCAGAATCTTGAGTTAAGGGCACACCTGGGATCTCAGTCCGACCATTTTCAACTATGGAATAAAGCGAAGTATTGACCAAGAATGTCCTTCAAAAAGCACGACGAACACGGAATGCGGTCGTTCACTACGTTCGGCCTTTGCGAGACGCAGAAAGCTATAGGTATAAAGTCGCAAACTTTCTTGTATCAGGTTTGATTTGACAGATCCACAAACTACTTTTCTAATCTGAGCCTACAATAAAAAGGCCGGCAAATAACGTTTTTATTTGTTTCCTACGTGCATGGTTCTGTGATGCTAGAAATCTTGAAAATCTGTTTTTATTAACGCAAGGTCGCTATAAACACTACTGAAGAAATAAAACTTAAGTTAATGAATCCAAATAACAAGAAACTCGGACGATTAATTTCTTATACCGAAATATGTAATTACAGAAAGGTACGTAGCTGCGAAGAACAGACGATGTTGCCTCGCACAGAATTTCACCACTAAAAGCAGCTGAAATGAGAAGCTATTTCAAATTGACACAAAAACCATTCAAAGTCGCAACCGGCAAGTTTTAGGACAATCTTCATTCTTCAATACTCTTGAAAGCATTTTTCGAGTAAAACTGTTTCCTCAGTTTTCTACAATTTCATTTCCATGTTAATCTAATTTTTGCATTCGGTCGGGTGGCAATTTACAATTTTCATTTTATGCGAAGCCTCGCCAAACTCAATTCAAGCTTGCATTCAATTTCAACGTAGGGCGCAACTATAAATTTATACTTGCCGAGAATTATTTTCTTCCGGGACTACCGGTATCACTAGGTTCTTTCTTGAATGAAACTTAACGGAAGGATTGTTTAGTAAAAAGGAGAAACGAAAAGCAAATGATTAAAACTAAGGAATTGAGTCTAAACACGGAGATTGTAATTTAAAAAACCGTAAGCTAGCTAGCGCGGGCGGTGAAACTCAGGATTTCCAAAACAACAACAAACTCAAATTCTGTCGGTTAAAATCAAATGAGCACTCGCCTTTTTGAAGAAATGCAAGTTCTTTAATTCCACTGCGTAGTTCTCCATTCACGTGTCAATGATAAGAGAGCAATATAATGTGAGAAATTCAGTAAAAGCTTCTTCGCATCGACCTTCACAAGTTGCTGAAAACACGCGCGTGAAAACAAGCTCACCACATATGACATCACAAAAACAGCAAATTCGTTTCCATTCCAAGCGCGGTCATTCCTGGTTCGTTTTCGTTAAGCCGTCGGAAAATTCGCGGAAATTATCGAATTTCGTGCCTTATAAGCGCCACAAATAGCCCCAAACCAGCTTTTGAGGGTTGAGTATGATTGATGCTAGTATAAAGAACAGTTTTCGCGACAAAAGAAAAAAATGCCAAATTTCGTTGCATTTGACCTTAAACGAGTTAATATGAAGCTCTGAATTTGCAAGGCTTACAGTCCGACTACGGCGACTACTGTTGCCGGGGTCACACCCAGACAAAGTTGACCAATTACAAGGCACAACGGGAACAATACATTCCAACATTTTCGATTTCAAGTGAGCGAGCGAGAAAATTTCAAACTGTATGGAAGCAGTGAACGCGACGGCTGCTGTATGTTTCGGCAAAATGTATCTGCGTGAGGGATTTTAATTCTCAGGAAAAAGTGACCTGTCTTGTCTGAGTGACCCCGGTAACAGTAGTGGGACTGTAAACAGTATTCAGTGATTTTCCACAAACTATCTGAATCAATAATACAGTTGATCTTCTACTTTGAGACACCTCCTTTAACCTTAAGGGGACACAAACTTTTGTCCCGGTAAAACGCTCATATAATCTTTTATATTTATCACCTCCTTTAAAGGGGCACCTCTATTAGGGGATGGGGACAGTTTTTGAGCGTACCAAATGCTATTTTAACCTCCATTAACCCTATTCTGCCTGGGCTTTTTTTTCGTTCCTGAGCCTGTGGGGGGGGGGGGGGCATATAGTGCCCCCCCCCCCCCCCCCTATGTATCTCGAAAAGTATTGACGCTATGAAAATGAAACTTACATGGTGTGTAAAGCATCCGAAAATCTTTATTTTAGTGGCAGTCACGTGTCAATTATGACGTCATACACGCCATAATGACGTCATACGCTAAAAAAATCCGACATCTTGGATCCTAAATCTTGGATTTCTAAATTGTTCAGAAATGTCAGAAAATCTCCAAATTTGCTTTGAAAAAATCAAGAAAAATATAAAAATGCTAAAACGGCAAAGATTTTGGAAGGATTTCATCGCAAAAAGCAAAAATTTTATGAAAACTGAAAATTAAGCTAAAAAATCAACAAATTTGGGTAAAACGATCTGTATCTCGAAAAGTATTTGTGCTATAAAAATGAAACTTATGTGATGAATATAGCATTCAAACATGTTTATTTTAGTGGCAATTACGAATCAATTATGATATCATATCACGCCGAAATAACGTCATACTTTAAACCTGTCCGCCATCTTGGATCCGCCATCTTGGATTTTTCAATTGTTCAGAAATGTCAGAAAATCACCAAATTTGATTTGAAAAAATCGAAAACAATATAAGGATGCAAAAATTGCAAAGATTTTGGAAGAAATTATTCCTAAAAAGCGAAAATCTCATGAAAACGGACATTTAAACTGAAAATACCAAATTTGGCTAAACCGACCTGTCAAAACTTGGTTGCCATGGAAACATCAAGTCACGTGATCAAAAAATTGGCACACCAAAATGTTCCCAGATAATTTTTAGGAAAAGTCACAAAGTTTGGCTATTATTGCTTGAATGCTCTTTAAGTACGATAAATTTGAAATCAGCGCGGGCACTTTCTGCCCCCCCCCCCAGGCAGAATAGGGTTAAGGGCACAACTAATCTGCTACAAAGATGATTGATAAGATTTTGTTTTACAAGTGACGACAACTTTCAAAGCTTGAGCTTTTATTCTAAATGAACTGTCCATTAGATCGTAGCCTCCTACGCAGACGCCAAGCGCGGCAAAACGCGTGTGACCAAGTAGCGATTGGGCGGCTTAGTTTTGTATCTGATATTGGTTATAGGTGGCGCGAGTATTTTTAACCAATCACAGAGCATAGTAAAGCAACACTCGGTAAATCAATTGCGGTATTACTTTGGACACTCAATTGAAAATTGCTCTATACCGTGCTAGGCGCCGGTTAACAATTTATTAGCACTCTGATTTAATAAACATTATCGAAAGGTTCATCATAAATATGTTTATTTTTTTCTCAGTGCGCGAGCGGGCGGTATCCTGCGAATCCTGCAATCTGATTGGTTCCGGGAGCGGGCGGTATTCTCCTATCTCTGACCACGGTCACGGTAACCGATGCTTCACGGACCATTTCAGCAACGCGCGAAGGTAGAAAATTTCGCTTAGCTTTTTAAAACTGCCAGAATGCGTTTAATACTGTAAGACCAACAAAAACATATTAATCAAGCCAATAATTTGGTCCCGGGAGCGGGAAAAATTGCCCGTGAACCCGGCGGAGACCCGCGGAATCGTAGCGTAGGCATGCGCTACAAGCGAAAACATTTTAATTCAGCAACGTGTGAAGGTCGATGCGAAGAAGCTTTTTACTGAATTTCTCGCATTATTTTGCTCTCTTATCTGGAGAACTACGCAGTGGAATTAAAGAGCTTGCATTTCTTCAAAAAGGCGAGTAGTCATTTGATTTTAACCGACAGAATTTAGTTTTAGTCAAGTTTGTTGTTCGTTTTTGGAAATCAGTTTTACGTTCAAACTTGCGGGTTTTAAATTACAATTCACCGTGTTTAGACTCAATTCCTTCGTTTTAATTGTTTGCTTTTCGTTTCTCTGTTTTCCTAAACAAACCTTCCGTTAATTTTCATTCAATAAATAACTTTGTGGCTACCGGTATTCCCGTTTATAATTCTCGGCACGTATCAATTTTATGCCGTCGGCTTTGAAAGAGCTTATACAGGCGAAGTTTGTCAGGGCTTCGCATAAAATGAAAACTGCAAACTGCCACCGAATGGCAAAAATTAGATTTAACATGTGAAATAAAATTGTAGTATACGTAAAGACTGTAACTGGGAACAGTTTTGCTCGAAAAATGCTTCAGTTTCATGATATTTGTTTACGGCAAGAGTAATGTATGGAAGATTTCCGAAGATTGTCGTAGAATTGACGGCGCCGGCTTTGAATGGTTTTTGTGAAAATGGAAATAGCTTCTCGTTTCAGCTGCTTTGTGATGAAATGCCGCTCTAGTCTCCATTTCTGTAATTACATATTTGTGGTGTAAAAATTACTCGTCTGAGTTTCTCAGCTTGGGTTATTTCTTCGTAGTCTTCTGAGCTACATGTACTAGCGCGCGTGAAAACAGATTTTGCAAAACAAGCCTGAGATTTCAATATTTCTTCATCAAATTCAAACGAAGTACGAAAAATAAAAAGGTTATTGGCCGGCCTAGGTCGGTCCGTATTGAGAAAAACTGTGCCCTTGGTCTTGAGTAAGGCCCTCGGCCTAACGGCCTCGGGCCTTACTCAAGACCACGGGCACAGTTTTTCTCAATACGGACCTCCCGGCCGGCCAATAACCTCTATATATTTTTTAATTGGAATAGTTAGTTTGTATGTTATTACAATTGCGACAATTATAAGCGCGATAAACTACAGCAGAACGACAATTAAACCCCTAATTAACGTGTTTTAAAAAGTGTACGTTATCAAACGTTAAACTAATCTCGTACCCAGATATTCCCACCGTACTCCCGAGGGTTGAGAAGATCTGGGTACGAGATTAACGTTAAACAATATTACGTCGAAAACCTCCCAAATTCATTCCCTGCACGAAAAACCAGTCTCTGCCAGTCGCAAAAATTGGATCCCGCAAACACAAAAAAACGCAGATCCGCAAATTAAATTCCCGGTGCAATACGGTACACATACTCCGAGGTAAATGTTTCATAAAAGAAAAATATATATTCTTGACACATGAACTAGGATGAATATTCAATTCTTAAGCTATTGAATCATTTTTTTTCAAGAACACGAAGACACAAATAACGGGACATGGAAGATTAGAGAGATTAAGCATCACGTTTGTTTTTCCCGCAAACGACAAAAATCCCGCTTTTGCCGTCTGCCGTTTGCCGTTATTACGTGAATGTGAGTAGTTTCGCGTTTATCGTGAACGTGTGAATAATTTTCGATTTTTCAGATGGATTTATTTAATGAATGAAGGAAAAGTAAAGAGAAGCGACTGTAAGCAGACGTTTGCCGTTTGCTGTTGAACGTGGTACTTAATCTCTCTGACCACACGACGAATCTGAATACAAGTAAATACGTTTTATATATTTTTTTAATTGGAACAGTTTGATTGTACGCTATTACAATTGCGACTTAATTTACCTGGAAGTGTCCTTTATTAAACAAGATTACATCTTAACTCGATGGCCACTTTACACCAGAAAATTATAAATTGCATATTTACATATTCACAATAAACTTGCCAAACTTACTTCCTCGCACGTTGCAGCAAAAAAAAACTGACGAGATTCTCTTTAGTTTTTGTTCTCGTATAAATTAAAAAAAATTATTTGATAATTCCTGCAAGGCAGTGAACACGAACATGGATTTTTCCTATTACCAGTTAATTCTAGTTACCTGTTCATAACATTGGTAGTTTTTTATCTCTTCTTAACTGAAAATTTACTTTCTGGACTCGTTTGCGAAAGAAAGCGAAGACTTGGTTCACCTTGATATTTGTATCGACGCACCTGTCAACATCAACATGGAGTTGATGTTTTACAAGTCTTGTTAACTGCGCCTCTGCATCAACATTTTCACAAGACTGTCTCAACGAAAAAGCAGTTTTTTTAAATTATCAAATTATTTGTTCGGTAATTCTCCGAAAAGAGGCGCGCAAAGGGCGAAATATAAAGCGTATTTCCAACAAAGGACTGAATAGGTGTGTCGAAACAAATATCATAAACTAATTTATCTAATTCAATCAGTTAAATAATCGCTCTAAAAAAAACAGTTCGATCGTTGCGAGCGCACAGTTTGTGCCTTTTTCCTCGTATTTATATACATATTTACATCAAATAAACTTGCTAGGTTCAAATCCGGAATATTTCTTTTGAATGGCCAAGACAATTTTGTGCGATCTTGAATATACATATTTACATATTCACAATAAATCCAATTTACTTCCTTACGAAAAATCAAAGCATTTTTCGTTTGTTTGCGTATATAGTATTTAAAATACTTTTGCCATTAACTCGAATACGAAGCTTTCGTTTTTCAATTCATGCTGCTCTTTTCATTCCAACATTTCATAATTTATCTTCTCGAAAAACTGAACATCCTTGCTTCTCACTTTTCCAGAAAGAAAGCGAAGACATTATGTGACGATTAGTATGTTTTCAACACATCTGTCCGAAAACAAATATGTCGGTTTGCTTTTGAAATAACGCGTTGAAGAAAATACATGCCGCTTCCAAAATCGTTTACTTATTGCACTAAGGTATTCCAGCTCGTTGATTTCTTAACTTTATCAAGAAATAAACTTCCTAATCTTGACATACGGGTTAATTGCAGGTTTCCAGCTTATTTTACGGTACAACGGGTACAACGTTCCTTTTGTAAATCAAAAAAGTTAGTCCATTCCCCTTTCCCAACGGAAAGTTTGTATTGAAACAATGATATTTCCATTTCCTCTAGTTATGGCCTATAAAGTAAGTAAACGATTCTATGTTAGAAAACTAAACTGATACTATGAAAGTTCACGATGTCTTCTGCATACAATTAGCTGCACTTTTTCCTTCTGCGTCTTTTTACCAACGAGCCTCCCTTATACAGGGTTAACGAAACATTTAGAGATTTAAAAATGTAATCTACAACATATATGTAATGAATTTATAAACTACGAATAACTCAGGAGATGCTTCAGTTCAAGAAGTCGGTAGACCCCGAGTAAAATGAGATACCAGCCAACATCAATAATTTCGGTCATTCTGTGCATCGAAGACCACTAACGCCATTGGTGAATAAAATGTCTGTTCAGGTATCAATGAGGTTTTTTTTCAGATTTTGTGATTTTTTCGTTATTCCAAGTAGCTTGCATAGTTGTTCGTAATCTTCAAAACCTTGTTGTAAATCCAGAATCCGTCGATGTTGTTTCATCAGGGATGATTACGTTCGTTGACAGCCATGGTGCCGAATCCGATCTTCGAACGGTCCTGTCTTGCAAGTTTCGATAACAACGCTCGCCAAATTCCATGATGGCACTAGCATCCCAGGATTTCGATCTTGATAAATTACGGGAAAGTTGTGATGTACCTTGAAACTCACTTTTCGCATATTTCGGTAAAACGCGATCATTTTCTCTCCCTTCAGTATTTTGCACTCCATTTTGGACATGGATTATGGCAGTTGTAGTCAGGATGGACGAGGTTTGCTCCCGGAGTAACTGATCATCGAAGCAACTATTGTAAAGCGTTGGAGCAGAGATGGATCTCTTTAACATTAACTCGTTATTTAAATGAACACAATCTAATGACGTGACTGGATCGCAAGATTCTGATCTAAAACAAGCGGGTGCGCTTCTCAACCTTTTTTATGTCTAGTACATCTTCCTGTGAAACTCTAGGAACCTTTCGTCTAACAGATCGCATAGAAGAAACTGCTGGCCGAATTGCTTTATGTTTTCTCATTCCTACCAGCTCTAGCAGAGCGTTCCTAAAACGGCGATATATGTAACTGTAAAGAATCGGGTTCATTAAAGAGTTTAATTGCACAATTGTCTCCACCGAACGGAATCCCGAATTTGTACGAAGGACCGCCGGAAAAATGTCTCCGAGGAACAAGAAAACAGCCATTGGAACATAGGAGAAAATGACGACTGCGATTAGCAAGCCAGTCTTCTTGGCAATTTTGGATTCCATTTTCGCTTTAACAAGGGTGGTGACTTGCCTGATTTTGTATATTTTACGTTTCCGTACTCCAAGGTACACCATGACGTAGAAGTAAACTAACAGGATTAACAAAATTGCTCCCAAAACACCTACACAAATATAAAAGCCATCTGCAACATTGTCGTCAACACCAACGAGTAGCAACACAAGGAGTGGAACCGTTATAAATATTGTTGATAACCAGCCGGCTATGCCGAGCTTTTTGACGCGGCTCGCTGTAACAATTACCTTATAGTCAATCCACTTCCGTATGGCCACATATCTCTCCCAAGCAATTACAGTTAAATGATATAGCGAACACATGCCAAGAAATTCACTAAAGCAAATAAAGAGCAACTCTAATTTACAAATATGCGCAAACGAAATTTGACGCAATATTAATACATCAACAGCGACAGACAAAGGTATACATACAGCACCAGTCAGAAGATCCGTAACAGCCATACTGGACAGAAGAATGGTCGATGACTTATTCAGTAGTTTCTTTTTCTTCATAGTAATGATAACTAACGTGTTCATAAGAATGATACAAGGACATGCAATGCATCGGATGACGAGTAAACTCCAGGCAAACGTGGTGTTTTCTAAGTCCCATATGAAGCTCGGTGCTTTCTTGCAATAAAACACTGGTTTGACATTGCTTGTGGAGTTGCTGGTTAATTTTGTGTCGTTTAAGTCCATGTTGATATGATATCACGGGTAGACCTCTTTAGACGACAGAAGAAGCGGCCTTTGGCGATTGTATAATGTTCATTGAGTTGTCTTTCTTCACATGCATGTTCATTTTCCGTCCTATGTTTGTTTTTATTTTTTATATCAACTGAACAAAACGCCTTCCTTTTGCCTGATCCTATTCAAATCTATGATTATTTTAAAACAAGGTTATCGTCAATATTGAACACCTTTCTTTAAAATTAACATAACATTTCTGTTGCTTTTTCCTCGTATTCGAGAAAGCGAAAACAATAATAAGTCTTATTGTTTCCATGCTGGAATCTCAATCTTCAAGACAATTGAAATGAAAAAGGATATACACGAAAAGAAAACATATGGAACCAAGCAAACAGGTGACAAAATTGCAAGCAAAACAGGGCAAAACATTTAATTAATAGCTAACATTCAGCGATGTATCCACGTTCTTGGAAAGGCTTGTCGATTCCGTAAAAAACATCCATTGAGCGGAAGGCTAAACGCTTATTACTGAATCAAGGAAACTTTACCTTGCCGAATAATTTGACATGTAAATTAAGGAAAAGGAAATCCAACAGTCTATTATTTGAAGGGTACTTATTTCATTGAAGTTCAATAAAAATTTACAATACAGAATACTGTAGTTGTGGCTTGAAATTAATTGTGCAAAACTTGAATTGAGAGTAAGCAATGCCTAATTACTATCCGCTGTGGAAGCAAAAAACATTGGTGAATAGGAAAGATGTCGTTCCGCTTTTGGAAGTTGTCTTGGGGTTTACAATTGACTTTTTTGCGCCCTTCGCAGTTTACCAGTTTACAGCAACTAAATTAGGCTAAGCTTGGGAGTTTGTTGATGTTATCACGATTTCAATAGAAAAAATAAGGAAATTTAAGAAAAAAGAATACTACTTTTCTCACATTATGGTGCGAAAAGGGAGCGAGAACTCTTATGTGATGAGTCTGTGATCACTCTGCGTTCTGGGCGTACGAAATTTACGTTAACAGGCAACACTTTAACTGAGATTTATTTGTTTCATAATGTATTTTATTACACCATTTATAGGCAATCTTGCTTGTAGCTCTTACATTTACCTCAGGACCAAAACATACACAACGGCTGCGAATTAATCTCTAATCTGAAATAAACTAAATAATATAAGGACTGAAATACGAATTAATGCCATTAGAGCGCTTTTCAGATTGAAGTGTCTTAAAACCAAAACCCACACTATTACAATGGCAATCACAACAAACGCAAACCAAGAATGAACCAATGAGAACTTGAAGCAAATACACGTAACCGGCGCCAGCGCGGGAAAACGCGTGCGACCAAGTAGCGATTGGGCTTAGTTTTGTATCTGATATTGATTATAGGTGGCGCGAGTATTTTTAACCAATCACAGAGCATAGTAAAGCAACTCTTGGTAAATCAATTGCGGTATTACTTTGGAAACTCAATTGAAACTTGCTCTATACCGTGCTAGGCGCCGGCTAACAATTTATGATTTAAAGCCGATTTAATAAAAATTATCGACAGGTTCGTCATAAAAGTGTATATTTTTTAATTGGAATAGTCAGTTTGTATGTTATTACAATTGCGACTTTACCTGGAAGTGACCTTCATAACACAAGACAACATCTTTATCTCTTAACTTGATTGCCACTGTTACACGTACCATTATAAATTATAAATTGCATATTTACATATTCACAATAAACTTTCCAAACTGACTTCCTTCGCACGTTGCAAAAAAAAAAAACTGACGGGATTCTCTTTCGATTTTGTTCTCGTATAAACTAAACATATATTTGATAATTCGCAGGGAACACGAATATGGAATTTTCCTAGTACCAGTTAATTCTAGTTACCAGAGTTCATAGTTTTTTTCTCTTCTTAACGGAAAATTTACTTTCTGGATTCGTTTGCGAAAGAAAGCGAATATTTGGTTTACGTTTATATTTGAATCGACGCACCTGTCAACATCAACATGTAGTTCATGTTTTACAAGTCTTGTTAACTGCTTCTCTGCATCAACTTTTTCACAAGACTGTCTGAACGAAAAAGCAGTTTTAATTATGACATTATTTGTTCGGTAATTCTGCGAAAAGAGGCGCGCAAAGAGCGAAATATGAAACGTATTTCCAACAAGGGACTGAATAGGTGTGTCGAAACAAATATCATAAACTAATTGATCTAATTCAATCAAAAAACATTCCGATCGTTGCGAGTGAACAGTTTGTACCTTTTCCAAGTATTTATATACATATTTACATCAAATAGACTTGCTAGGCTTCAAATCTGGAATATTTCTTTTGAATGGCCAAGACAATTTTGTGCGATCTTGGGAAGGTACATAATTATTTACTTCCCAAATTTACTTCCTTACGAAAAATCAAAGCATTTCTCCTCAATTTGTTTGCGTATATATTTATAATACTTTTGCCATTAACTTGAATATTTTTTTTTTTGTATTTTATTTGTTTTTTATTTGTTTTTAGAGCTGATACACAGACATGACACTAATTTAAGTTACACGATATACTTAACAAACCTATACATACGCAATAATAGAAAGATAAATAACAATTAAATAAAGCAAAAAGGAAAAAAACAAACATAGGGTAAACAAAAACTACCTAGATAGTGGAATTTCAAAATAAATGGCTTCATAAAAGGGGGATCGAAAAAAAAACTGGGCGACTGCAGTCTACAAAGAAACGAGAGGGAGCAGAGGCTCCCACTTCTCGTAATGATAGTTAAGATTGTTTTTCTCTCTCGCAATGAAGCGTTCTAGTTGATATGTATTCTTCATTCGCTCTAATAATAGTCTTGGAGATAAAAGTTTGTCATTTAGTTTGCAGAGATATAGCAGATATTTGCCTTCCAAGATAATATAGTTAATTAAAGTGCTGTAAGATTCATTGTTGTGAAGTCCAAAAATAACATCTTTGATCTCAAAGTCCTTACTGATTTGGAGCTGGTCTCTAAACAAATTTACTACTTCATTCCAGAAAGCCTCAACTCGCGGACAATAGAAAAAGAAGTGTTCTAAAGTTTCTGTATCCGCTTTACATAGGTAGCATAAGGGAGAATCGACTTTTTTGAATTTGTAGAGCATATCATTTGTATATAGAATCCTATTTAATATTTTATATTGAAATTCGCGTAATTTGGTACTCAAGGTTACTTTGGGTGGTAATAGAAAAATGTCCTTCCAGTTTAATTGGAAAGACTCAGTATTAAAGTAGTTTTCATATCTCTTTATGGCTGTCGGCTTATTTGCAATTTTGGAGATCATACTGCAATACAAAGGTTTTGATTGGATTTTTTCTACATCAATTTTTTCATTGTTAATGTAGACATGAAAGGTATTTAGGTTGAAATGTTGTGTGAAGAAGGACACAAGAGCCCTGTTTGTCTTTAAAATAAAACGCCATTGTTGTGGAAGCGCATTAAGTATACTGTACTGAAAATTAAGAAAGTATCAACAGGAGAGAGGGCTGATCGCAGTGGTTCCCTTCCAATTACAAGCTCCCCTGCAGTGTCATAGAGGTCACCAACTTTGTATAAACCATGTTCATATATTTTAGCATTAAAAACTGATTTACCACCTATACAAATATGCTTGTTATTCCATATCACTTCATTGGCAACTTCTTCAAGTGTGGATGGATTGGTTTCATTCATAGAGGACCATAAAATAAGGCATTCCCTATAAAAGTCGGAATAGCTACCGAAAGCTTTCCAAAATCAAAATTACAATGGAACAACAATTTGCCTCCTGTGTTTTTAAGATACGAATCTAAGAAAAATTTCCAACCAGCTGTATAGGGATCTAAATATCTTTTTATGCACATTATTCTCTGTGTAGAGATCATTGATTCAATATCAGGCATATTTAGTCCTCCTTTCTCAATTGGGTTTATTAGTGCCGTTCGCTTTACTTTATCTTTACCTTTCCATACAAAGGCATAAAGTATTGAATTTAGTTTTTGGATAATATTTTTTTTTACAAGAAATTAAAGTTGCGCGGTATAAAATTTTTGGAATAATAAACGACTTAATTACTTGTATCCTGCCAATTATTGTGAGACCTCTCCAGTTCCATCCCTGCAAAAATTATTTTACAGTTTTCTCGATGGATTCAAAATTTCGTTTGTTGAAGAGCACATGATCGTTGGTGAAATAAACACCGAGGATTTTAGCGACACTTTTAATCTCTTCCACCCCTAAATCCTGGTGATGTAACACTATGTTACCCAGTGGGAGAATTTCCGTTTTTTCGTGGTTCATTCTCAAACCCGAGTATCTGCTGAAGAGTTCCACGCTGTTTATGAGAGAAAAGAAAGAAATTTTGTCGCTAACAAACGTTGTCATGTCATCCGCAAAAATTACTAACTTCAATTCTTTTCCGTCGACATTAATACATGTACCCTTTATCTGGTTGTTATTGCGTATGTTAATCGCCAAAAGCTCGAGAGCGATAATAAAAAGAAACGGAGAGAGTGGATCTCCTTGGCGAACACCCCTCTTAAGTTGAAAGGAAGGTGTCGCAAAGCCATTATTGATCACGCAACTTGATGTGTTATTATAAAATGTTTTTATCCAGGCAATAAAAGATTCACCAAAACCAAAAGTTTCTAAAGATTTAAAAGAAAGTTCCAATTCAGCGAGTCGAAAGCTTTTTCAAAGTCTATAGCAGTCAGAATACCTCTATAACCTTTCATTTTTGTGAGATCAATAACATCGTTAATAGTGCGAACCGCGTCAAAAATAGTTCTACCCTTGACGAAGGCGTATTGATCAAAGTGAACGATATGGGGTAGGACTTTCTCCAGTCTTTTTGCAATCGCTTTTGAACCAATTTCCTTAGTCAACGTTGATGTGAAGATTCACATCAACGTTGACTAAGGAAATTGGTCTCCAGTTCTTAATCAATCTTCGATCTCGGTTTTTCTTCTCTATAAATACCTCTTACTAACCGAGTTCGAGGTCCGTACGGTAAGTTACGGACCGAGTTTTTTCCCCTTCGATTTATGGCCCAAGCGCGAAGCGCGCGGGCCATAAATCGAAGGGGAAAAAACGAGGGTCCGTAACTTACAGTACGGAACGAGAAGACGAGGTTAGTAAGATATTTATTATATCTCTTCCTTTGGAAAAAGGAAAACATTTCAAGTCAACCGCGAGGAAGGGGTTTCATTTGACTGATACGCATCACAGGCAAAGGACGAGTCGATTGTTCGAGTTCGACGAGTTGTAAACACGATTTGAATCCAAACTTCAAACGTCTTCAAACAATTTCTACCTAGTTATTTTCTGTAAAAGCATGAAAACTAGGTACAGTTCGAGTTTACATTTAAACTACTTCTTGAAGTTCGTTAAACAGACAAGGACAATAAATTTGATTCACCGATTGAGAAGAAAGCACCGCAATCAACTTACAGCGTGTTCGTCAAACTGAGTGAAAATACGAGTGTTTCTTACAAATACTGGACGAGAGAACACTAAAATTGTAACGAAACTACGGGACAAAAGTCTTCTCAGATACTGCCGTCCATTTTGTGGCGCTTTGTTGTGTAGTCCTGAGAAGTGTTCGCTGCAGAAGTCGCATAATAACTTGGTGAAAAATTTGCCGAGAAGCTTGTCAAAAACATCAACAGGTAAGACTTACGTTTTCCACGTTAAATGTTCCATTCGTCTGCAAACCTTTTCCATTCAGAATTCGTCTTCTTCACAGTCAGTTTGCGGACTTTTCGACAGAGATAAAACTGTCGAGTTCCTGAATCGAGTCCGGCCGGCTCGCACATCTTGGACGTTTTCGGCTTCTAAAAGTTCCCGACTGATAAATCGCGTTTGAAGTTTGGAAGATCCTCTTCGCTTCGCTCTAAAGCTCTTTCATCCGGATTGCAGGTTTCAAAATCGTCTTCTTGAGACATTATTATGCAGAATTTGAAATTAATCGAAAGTAACTTGCAAAGATGGCGTCATGATCAGTAGCACTCTCAAATTTCGCGGGCCGTACCGTAGAATACGGCCCGTAAAATTGACCAATCACAGCGCGCGTACTATATAAGAGATATAATAAGAGTTATTACGGCTTCTTTTTGAGTAGTTGATAGTTCGCCGTGATGATAAGAGAAGTTTAGGGAATCAACCAAGTTCCTCCCGATTTCGGGCCAAAAAACTTTATAAAATTCCACGGATAAACCATCGTTTCCTGGCGTTTTGTTATTTTTGAAAGAAGGAAGGATATTAAAACATTCTGCATACGTTAGCTCGCCATCGCACGTGTCGCGGATTTCAGATGATAATTTAGGGATATAAGCAGAGTTTAAGAAGGGGCAAGTCGATTGGTCAATAGTTACATCTAATTTTTCATCATAAAGATCCGCATAAAAGGAAAATATTTCCTTGGCAATTGTGTTCGGATTTGTGGTTTCTTTTCCATTTGTATGTAATAGCTTTCTTACCGAGCTCTTCTTCTTTTTATTATTTTCTAGGTTCAGAAAGAACTTCGTATTTCTTTCACCTTTTTCGTACCATGCAGCACGTGAACGAATGATTGAACCTGTTATAATGTAATTGTATTCTCTTTCATATTCTGCCTTAGCCCTTTCTAATTTCTATGAAGCTTTCGTTTTTCAATTCATGCTGCTTTTTTCATTCCAACATTTCATATTTTATCTTCTCGAAAAACTGAACATCCTTGCTTCTCACTTTTCCAGAAAGAAAGCGAAGACATTATGCCCGAAAACAAATATACAGGTTTGCTTTTGAAATAACGCGTTGAAGAAAATACATGTCGCTTCCAAACTCGTTTACTTATTGCACTAGGGTATTCCAGCTCGTTGATTTCTTAACTTTATCAAGAAATAAACTTTCTAATCTAGACATGCTGGTTAATTGCAGGTTTCCAGCTTATTTTCAAATTTTTAGACCGATTAACATATAGTTCTACGGTACAACGGGTACAACATTCCTTTTGTAAATCAAAACATTTAGTCATTCCCCTTTCCCAACGGAAAGTTTATATTGAAACAATGATATTTCCATTTCCTCTAGTTATGGCCTATAAAGTACAGAAGTAAACGATTCAATATTAGAAAACTGATATAATGAAAGTTCACGATGTCTTCTGCTTACAATTAGCTGCACTTTTTCCTTCTACGTCTTTTTACAAACGAGCCTCCCTTATACAGGGTTAACAAAACATTTAGAGATTTAAAAATGTAATCTTACAACACACATGTAATAAATTTATAAACTACGAATAACTCAGGAGATGCTTCAGTTTAAGAAGTCGGTAGACCCCGAGTAAAATGAGATACCAGCTAACATCAATAATTTCGGTCATTCTGTGCATCGAAGACCACTAACGCCATTGGTGAATAAAATATATGTTCTGGTGTCAATGAGGGTTTTTTTCAGATTTTCTAATTTTTTCGTTATGCCAAGTAGCTTGTATAGTTTGTTCGTAATCTTCAAAACCTTGTTGTAAATCCAGAATCCGTCGATGTTGTTTCATCAGGGATGATTACGTTCGTTGGCAGCCATGGTGCCGATTCCGATCTTCGAACGGTCCTGTCTTGCAAGTTTCGACAACAACGCTCGCCAAATATCATGATGGCACTAGCATCCCAGGATTTCGAACTTGATAAATTACGGGAAAGTTGCGATGTCCCTTGAAACTCACTTTTCACATATTTCGGTAAAACGCGATCATTTTCTCTCCCTTCAGTATTTTGCACTCCATTTTGGACATGGATTATGGCAGTTGTAGTCAGGATGGACGAGGTCTGCTCCCGGAGTAACTGATCATCGAAGCAACTATTGTAAAGCGTTGGAGCAGAGATGGATCTCTTCAACCGCATTAACTCGTTATTTCTATGAACACAATCTAATGCCGTGACTGGATCGCAAGATTCTGATCTAAACAAGCGGGTGCGCTTCTCAACCTTTTTTATGTCCAGTACATCTTCCTGTGAAACTCTAGGAACCTTTCGTCTAACAGATCGCATAGAAGAAACTGCTGGCTGAATTGCTTTAGGTTTTCTCGTTCCTACCAGCTCTAGCAGAGCGTTCCTAAAACGGCGATATATATATGTAACTGTAAAGAAGCGGGTTTATTAAAGAGTTTAATTGCACAATTGTCTCCACCGAACGGAATCCCGAATTTGTACGAATGACCGCCGGAAAAATGTCTCCGAGGAACAAGAAAACAGCCATTGGAACATAGGAGAAAATGACGACTGCTGTTAGCAAGCCAGTCTTCTTGGCAATTTTGGATTCCATTTTCGCTTTAACAAGGGTGGTGACTTGCCTGATTTTGTATATTTTACGTTTCCGTACTCCAAGGTACACCATGACTTAGAAGTAAACTAACAGGATTAACAAAATTGCTCCCAAAAACACCTTCACCAATATAAAAGCCATCTACAACATTGTAGTCAACACCAACGAGTAGCAACACAAGGGGTGGGACCGTTATAAATATTGTTGATAACCAGCCGGCTATGGCGAGCTTTTTGACGCGGCTTGCTGTAACAATTACCTTATAGTCAATCCACTTCCGTATGGCCACATTTCTCTCCCAAGCAATTACAGTTAAATGATATAGCGAACATATGCCAAGAAATTCACCAAAGCAAATAAAGAGCAATTCTAAGGTACAAATATGCGCAAACGAAATTTGACGCAATATTAATACATCAACAGCGACAGACAAAGGTATACATACAGCACCAGTCAGAAGATCCGTAACAGCCATACTGGACAGAAGAATGGTCGATGACTTATTCAGTAGTTTCTTTTTCTTCATAGTAATGATAACTAACGTGTTCATAAGAATGATACAAGGACATGCAATGCATCGGATGACGAGTAAACTCCAGGCAAACGTGGTGTTTTCTAAGTCCCATATGAAGCTCGGTGCTTCCTGGAAATAAAACACTGGTTTGACATTGCTTGTGGAGTTGCTGGTTAATTTTGTATCGTTTAATTCCATGTTGATATGCTATCACGGGTAGACTTTTTAGACGACAGAAGAAGCGGCCTTTGGCGATTTTATAATGTTCATTGAGTTGTCTTTCTCGCCAACTGTCTCTTGGTTACCCACATGTTCATTTTCCGTCATATCTTTTGTTTTTATTTGTTTTATATCAACTGAACAAAACGCCTTCCTTTTGCCTGATCCTATTCAAATCTATGATTATTTTAAAACAAGGTTATCGTCAGTATTGAAAACAACACCTTTCTTTAAAGTTAACATAACTATAAGGTCTAGTTTTAATTAAACGCCCCGGCGTTCAATCGAGGAAATACGGTAATATATTTTTATTACACATCGAAACATCTGTCCAAAACTCAGCTGTTGTCGTAAAAATTAAGTTTTTAGGGAAAGCGAACATTTTTCAGCTATTGCATATCAAAAACTGATATTAGTAATACATTTTTGCGACAATTTTAATTCCTAACTTTTCCTCGGCATTAGGATCGGAGATGAGCAAAAAACGCAATCAATAAAAACGTTTCCAATTAAACGTATTCTTTCATTATCCATGCCGCCGTTTCTCAAAAAATAGCTATTACAATACAGTTTGTATACCATTTTAACTGACAAATTTACGCTCGCAAATTTCGCACGAAAAATAACTGTACTTTTTCGCATGTATCTTCATATTGAGATTGGGCGCATTTCGTCCTCATTTTCCTCGGGCAGTACAAGGATCAGCGCTTAGCGACAAACGCAATAAATGTAAAATGGTATTCGCGCGGACATTTAGCTCTCGAGCGTTCACGGTCTGCATGAATTAGAAGATTAAAAATGTTGATTTTTTTGGGGTAAACGTTCTCCATTTTAATTAGAATGCTAATCTCGGTGAAGGTTTTATCACAAACAAAATGCTGAACTTTTTTTTGTTTAGTTTTGGATATTTTTTATATCGTTACTTTGGATATCACCTCGATGAACTTCAAAGTTAAACATAGCCTGCGAGAAGGCTTCGCGCAAGCCACCTCGTAACACGCGGCTTTGTCGCTTACGCGGAGACCAAACAAGAGAGCCTGCTCTCCGACTAAATTAAACAAGATGAAGAAAATTAACATATTTACAATTTAATGATGTTTTAACATTGAGATCCTTTTGTCAAATACGTATGTTGAATATTAGTAATTTGGTATATACGCTTGTCTACATACATCTCATTTTACACAATTAATTTTCACATGTATTGATATCCGATATTTTTCCCTCTATCTTTCTCTTTATAGGCCATATCTACTTGTTTATGTTGTATATTTCTTACTCGTTTTTCGTATGGCCGGATAAAGTATACAGGAATTAAGACTCTCTAATGGTGTGAAGCTTTTAATGAATATTACAGGAAATGATTACATTTTCAAATGGAAACAATTACGAGTGTCCTTACAAAGCTGTTTCTTCATATTCCTCGTGTGGCTGTAGTTTCGTGTTCATTGTTCAATGACTCATTTCCTTGTTGTACATGTACATTTTCTTCTCGGCTAGCCCTCCTTTGTCCTTGTTCAGCAGTAGCTATGACTCCAACTTGTCTTGGTCCAAATATTTTCCTTTCAAGTTTCTCAGCTTGTGCAATAGTTTTTCGTGACAACAACTGAATGAAAGCTACACGAAAATATCTTATTCTCACAGCGTAAATCAGAGGATTAAACAACGAATTCAGTATTGGCGATAGAGTAACAAAACATAAAACAATAAGTCCTACATTAGTAGGGATACGGTCTTTGAAGGATCGAACAATAATATCAAATATATTTACCGGGACATAACACAGAAAAATTACAAATAGTACAATAATTGTCGTGTAAAAAGCTTTCTTATTCTTGAGTAACTTCTGCTTCGCTTCTAACGAAACTTGGTTGGCAGCAATTTGTTTCTCGTTGCGGCGGACTTCCATGTATACAGCAACATTAAAGTAAACCATTACGGGGAAAAGGATAAAGAGTATTGCAGAAACTCTTAATATTGTCACAAAGTGTTTTTTGGACCACAAGATTTCTTCCATGGGAAGGATGATCGCTGCAGCCCACGCCAGACCAGAGGCTATGATGATACGAACTTCAGTAACCTGGTTCTCGTATGCGAAGGTGTGTTTTATCGCTAAATAACGCTCTGCAATCATTAAGAAGAAATGATTACCTGACGCTATAACACATTTCATGGTAATTACCAACGTTTTCTCGACTAGATTGCAAAACAGTTCAGTTTCACCCTTATAAATTAAGGTATAGCAGGCGATATGCAAAGGTTGAACAACTAGTCCGACCACGAGGTCAGTTGTGGCTAAACAGGCGAGAGCTATGTTAGACTTGGTGCGAAGCTGACGTTTGGTTTTCACCGCCACCATCACCAGGATGTTCAGCAAAATGATGAGAGGGCAGGTGAGAGCGTTGACGACGGCTCTGACGAATAATGCAGCGTGGAGATAAGAAGAAATCCTCTCGGGATTTACAGGAAGAAATGCGAAGCCACAACTAAGTGATGTGGTGTTGATTGTGGTGTGATTCATTTTTGCTCGATTAACTCGGCCTTCTTCGCTTCTTTGCTTTTTGGTTTCTTGTCGCTCAACGAAGTAGTTGCGTTGGAAACTTTGTTTCTGATTTATATGGTAATACTTTAATGGATTTATAATTATTTATCGTTACTTTTGAACTTTACTGGTAGAAACAAACAAAATCAATCACTGAGATTGAGATATTAAGCTTGCATAATATTTTATTATGCATCAAAACATCTGTACTTAACTCAGCTGTTTTCGTAACAATTTAGTTTTTAGGGAATGGCAACAATATTTTCAGCTAATGCATGGAAAATATAACACTAATACATTTTTACGGCTATTTTAATTCGCGGAGACTGCACGCATTCGTAACTTTTCCTCCTCAACTCGGCAAGGATCGGCGATGAGCGAAAAACGCTAAAAAAAACTTTCCTGTTCAGTGTATTGTTTCATTACTTATGAAACATATCTTCAAAAATAGCTCTGTCTGGTTCTGACTAACAATTCAGTTTGCATCCATTAACTGAAACATTTTCGCTCGCCGTTTTGCAGGAATACAACTAAATTTCCGTGACTATCTTCATTGAGATTGCACGCATTTCATCTTTATTTTTCCTCGGGCAGCGCAAGGATGAGCAATTAGCGAAAAAGCGATAAATACAAAATTGTTTTCCCGCAGCCATTTATCTCTCGCTCGTCGTTCGCGTTTGTTTCTCGAAGATTCTCGCGGGAAAATATTAACTCCGCGCAGTCTGTAGTAAATAGTTCATTTTTTGGAAATTTACGGAAGCGTTTTCATTTCGAAACCAATCTATTTACATCGAAAAATAAAGTGCAAATGGTCTGCATTACAAAAAATAATTAGAAGATTAAAATGATTTTTTTAGAGGGAACCGTTCTCCTTTTAATTATAATGTTAATCCTGGTGGAGGTTTTATCACAAAAAATGATTTATTTTAACTTTTTTGTTTAGTTTTGGATATTTTCTACCGTTACTTTGATTATCACCTCAATGAACTTCAAAATTACACATAGCCTGCTAGAAGAAGGCTTCGGACAGGCTGGCTCGTAACTCGCGACTTTGTTGCTGGTTGTTCTACGAAATTAAGTTGCGTTGGAAATTTTGACTGCTAATTTGTTTGTGATTTATATGGTAATAGTTATACTTTAAGTATCACATTGTCCAGTTATAACAATTATCCTGCGAAATCGCGCGGAATATCGCCTGGTACTTAGCCGACGAGGCTGAATTGGTTAAAATCAGGCGATATTCCGCAAGATTGAGCAGGATAATTGTTTTATTATCCAACAAATTGATAACACATGCTGTACAGCTAAAAAAAATACTCTTCCACTTTTATTTCAAGAACTAACTTGAACATTTTACCGCACGCATACGAAATTACATATATCGCAGGATATCTGTTGAGTACGGTCGACAGATATTGAGTGCATCATGACCATATTTGGACAGTGTTACAATTTGTTGAATAATAATTCTATGCTCGGACAGCTGAAACCGACAAATCATATTCAGAGAAGATGACATTAAATGGGTTAATATGATAAAATTCTGAATTTGAACTGATTTCCTTGCATCATGACTTTATAACAGTATCCAGTAATTTTCTGCAAACTATCTGAATAAAAAACACCAGCAGTTACATGGAAAGTATTATAGTGTTTTTCTTAACTTTACTGCAGTAAATCTACCGGTAAAACGAACAACAAGATTGAGCTATTGAACTTCCATGATATGTTATTATGCAGCAAAACATCTGTACTAAACTCAGCTGTTCTCTTAACAAGTAATTGTTGAGGGAAAGGCGAACATTTCTCACCTAATGCATCGTAAAAACTGATACTAATAATACATTTTTGTGTCTATTTAAATTCGGATCCTATCTTTTCCTCTACTAAATCGGCGATGAGCGAAAAACGCGATCAATAAAAACCTTTCCAATTGAGCGTATTGTTTCATTATCCACGAAACGTTTCTCCGAAAATAGCTCTAACAATTCAGTTTGCATACATTAACTGTATTGACTGACAATTTGTTTTGCTCGCCATTTCGCACTCAAAAAACTAGTACATTTTCGAATGTATCTTCATTGAGATTTCGCGCATTTCTTCTCCATTCTTCCCCGGGCAGCGCAAGGTTGAACGATTTATAGCGACAAATGCGGTAAATTTAACCCTTTCACTCCCAGAGTCAAACCGTGAGTCAATAAATTTGGTTGTAACATTTGGTCTGTGGATAAAACGCGGCTAGTGTGTGACCATTCAAATGAAAGCTATTGAGCAGTACTTTCATGTGGTACTGTTTGTGTTTGACAATTTTGCAAAATGAATTTCAAGTTTTTTCCCTCAAGTTTTGAGCTTAGCGCCCCTGGGAGTGAAAGGGTTTAAATGGTCTTCGCTCGGACATTTATCTCGAGGAAGATATCGCGCTTCGTTGACTTCTTTCTCGAGGATTCTCGCGGGAAAATAGGAAACGTGCTTGTTTATGGATATTTACGGAATCGTTCGATTTGAAACAAATATATTTCCGTAGAATAATAAAATGCGAACGATCTGCATGACATAATTATAATTTGTTTTTGCTGAACGTTCTCCTTTTAATTATTATGTTAATCCTGGTGAAGGATCACAAAAAATTATTTATTTGAACTAGTTTTGTTTTGTTTTGGATATTTTTCCACCCTTACTTTGATTATCACCTCAATGAACTTCAAAATTATACATAGCATGCGAGAAGGCTTCGCTCAAGCCAGCTCGTAACACCACGAGGTTTTGCCGCTTGCGCGGAAACCAAACAAGACAGAATGCTTGCAAGCTAAATAAAACAAAATCAGCAAAATTAGCACACTTGCAATTTAATTTTGTTTTAAAACGATCCCTTTGTCAATAGCCATGTTTAATACTGTTAATTTGGTATATACGCTTGTCTACATACATCTTTTTCTGACACAACGAATTTTCACTCCATTGATATCCGATTTTTCCCCCCTCTATATTTCTCTCTCTATATAGGCCATATCCACTTGTTTATATTGTATATGTCTTACTCGTTTTTCGTATCAGGCAAGGATAAAATCTACAAGAAAACGATCTTATGGACTAAAACTTTTAATGGGTTTTCCAGGAAATAATTATATTTTTAAATGTGTCCTTAAAAAGCTGTTTCTTCATATTCCTCGTGTGGCTGTATTCGCGCTGTAGTTTCGTGTTCATTGTTCAATGTCTCATTTCCTTGTTGCACATTTTCTTCTTGGCTAGCCCTCCGTTGTTCTTGTTTAGCAGTAGATATGACTCCAACTTGTCTTGGTCCAAAGATATTCCTTTCAAGTTCCTCAGCTTGTGCAATAGTTTTTCGTGACAACAACTGAATGAAAGCTACGCGAAAATATCTTATTCTCACAGCGTAAATCAATGGATTAAACAACGAATTCAGTATTGGCAATAAAGTAACAAGATATAGAAAGATATGTCCTACATTAGTAGGGATACGGTCTTTGAAGGATCTAACGATAATAACACAGATATTGACTGGGATATAACACAGTAAAATGGCAAATAGTACAATAGTTGTCGTGTAAAAAGCTCTCTTATTCTTGAGTAACTTCTCCTTCACTTCTAAGGAAACTTGGTTAGCAGCAATTTGTTTCTCGTTGCGGCGGACTTCCTTGTATACAGCAACATTAAAGTATATCAAGACAGGTAAAAATATAAACAGCGTTACACAACCTGATATTATTGCCACAAAGTTTTCCTTGGAAGTCCAGAGATCTTCCGAGGGAAGGATGATCGCTACAACCCACGCCAGACCAGAGGCTATGATGATACGAACTTCAGTAACCTGGTCTTCGTGTAGGAAAGTGTGTTTTATCGCAAAATAACGCTCTGCGCTCATTAAGAAGAAATGATTAAACGACGCTATAACACATTTCAAGGTAATGACCAAAAATATCTCGACTAGATTGCAAAACATTTCAGTCTCGCCTTTATGAATTAAGATAAAGCAGGCGATATGCAAAGGTTGAACAACTAGTCCGACCACGAGGTCAGTTGTGGCTAAACAGGCGAAAGCTATGTTAGACTTGGTGCGAAGCTGACGTTTGGTTTTCACCGCCACCATCACCAGGATGTTCAGCAAAATGATGAGAGGACAGGTGAGAGCGTTAACGATGACTCGGACGATTAATATTGCGTGGAGCTCGGAAGAAATATTTTCGGGATTTAGAGGAAGAAATGTGAAACCACAACTAAGTGATGTGCTGTTGGCTGTGGTGTGATTCATCCTTTCTCCATTAATTGACCCGTTGAGAGTTTTTCTCGCTTCGTGTTCATCAGTAACGTTTTTCTCTTCCTCGTCACTTAGTTGAGTTCAATCGCTTATTTTCTTGCCGCTTTATATACAATTAACATTGGTGAAGATTGTATCATGCTCTCTTGAATTGGCATAATACTTTAATCTCTTGATGGTGAATTTTATGAACTAAAATTTAAATTTATATCATTTTCATTAGCAAACTATCGTTAGTGTTTAGTATTCCCTAATCTTCGGCTCAATTAACGCGAATTTATGATGCACTTCAGTGAATGCGGATCCAAAATGGAAGTGGTTTTATAGGGAAATAATGTAAAACAATGGTTGTCCAAAATACAAAACCTAACGAGATTTGCAACCGGTAAGTGCATAGCACATTCGAGCCAATTTGAAAGGCTTTGTTCGGCAAGGCTTATTGAGGCGGTATCCTGCGATTCTTCGCTGTCGAGTTTGTTTTGTTTTGCTTGTTTCTTTTTGCACGAAAGGTATTATTTACTCCTCCCTCGGTGGCTGTGCTGAGATTAAGAACGGTTATTGAAGGTTTCATTTATTCGTTATTTTGGGGAGCTGAAAATGGACTCCCGGCTGCATATGAAACTAGATGTGGGAGGCATTATACAGTATTTAGTGCTTTATCTTGGGTTTCAATCATTGGGGCTTATTGAACTAAATTGTGCTTCAAAATAGTGGACTATTAGAGAATTAACAATTATTCGCCTCAGGCTCAGTGAATATTGGTGAATATTTACCTCGACTTCGTCTCGGTAAATATTCACAATATTCACTTCGCCTTCGGCGAATGATTGTTTTAGTATATACCAACGTAGCCTGCGAGCAAGCTCTCTGGGTTTTTTGGGGGGTGGGGGTGGGGAGGCGGGAAAGTGAAAGAGAGCTTGCAACGATGTCTCAGAGTTTTGAATATCTGCGCTCAAAAAATCGACGCGAAATGCTGATTGGTGGAAATTAATTAATTGATGACGTCTTCTTAGCAAACATGACGCTTTAGTGTTTATCACTCATGCAGAAAAATTAGTTCAGGTATTTTTGGAAGTAAACTTCGAAGGGGCACGTACTAAATATTTTTTTCTGTTCCGCGCTTGAAAATGCTTTCCAAAGAGACCTCTCTCGAGTCAAATGGTACGGTAGTTCCGGAGAAACAAAATTTTTCGTAGCATACTGGGAAATACTACACACTGGCTTTTGTAATTAAATATGCAAAATCTTGCAACAGAAATTTCAGAGCGGAATTTCTAACAAACGGGGAACAAATATTCTAGCTGCCCTGCACTTTGAAACCCCTTTCGATAGAGATGTTTTTCGATTCGATCCGTTTAGTAATTTTCGAGAACGACTTTCGAGCGTGTGAAATCGATACAAGGCATTGCGTTACGTAGAAAATTGAGACGACCACGAAGTTTCAATTGAC